>OZ010613.1:600000-977500 GCA_963932145.1 Acanthosepion lycidas
ACAGTAATGAGACCGGGTCTCGAAAGGAAGCGCCATTTACACACCATACAGAAACGGGCCAAAAACTTGGCAATAAGAACTCGCTAACCTCCGACAGTGAGCGGGACAAGAAGCAAGTACGTTCTTTTTCCGTTTTGGGGCCCAGATAGCCGTGTCACTGCTCTGACAGGGTCACTGCAGTACGAGTATGAAGAAAACAAGCAACAACAACAACGACAAAAAGTCAACAAGCAGACCGGAAAGGAATAATCTTTATTTTCCGCGGAACCGGGATGCCAATAAATGGGCTAGATCTTGTGAGAGTGAGCAGGTGGTCTATTTTTGGATTCATTTTTATTGGTCTCCACTATTGGGGAGACTGGGCTGATTCCTTGAGGCGCTGCAATACCAGGCCAACCCGTGGCAAAGGCGGAGCAAGCCCCTTACTCTTCGCCATGTTCCAAAAATCCGACTAATATCGAAGTCCTACTTCGGGGACGTATCAGATATTAAGCTGATGAGAACAGATATTACACTTTGATCTTAGCCAAATGGCCGAGAAGCGATAGATATTTATTTCGTATAAAATACAAAATTGTGGCACAAGGCCGAAGAAGGGGTAGGGTTAGAAGGCTGGTCTTTACTAACTATCTTATACCTAGCTAATCTGATTCGCGACCCATTCGTACTTTTACAATTTACCCATTCACCACAAGAACTCGTCAGTTGCCAATCGATCCTCCATGCACCATAATACCGCATCCGCTCGAGGGAGACCTACAAAACGCGCTCCGTGTCGTAAAAATTTAATGATACTAAAAGGATATATATACAAAATTCTATGATGTAAAGATGAGAGGGAAGGGAGATGAACCCAATAACGAACTAAAATATATACATTAACACAATGAAAATCAAACATGACTGATGTTAGTAGGACCCGTCCAACCCTCAAAACAGAGAGGCCACTGTATTCTGCCGCTCGGACAAAATCAAGCAGCTCCCTCTCTAAGGGAGTGGGAAAAGTATAAAAAATCAAAAGGGCATGGGAAATTATAACCCAGTCGAGATAAAAGAGGTGGGGTCAAAAACAAACTGGGGAGGTCGGGAATCTCAGGCTGGATCATAACTAAAGAGCAGTCGGGATACAGGCCGGGAACAACACTCACTCACATTAACTAGGTACACAAAGGCTTGTCTAACCTAACCAAGGGGAGGGCTCCACAGGAAACAACCCCGATGTAATGTAGGCTTGACCTAAAAGAGAAAATCAAGGCTAGCCCCGTTCACGCGAACCAAGCTCGCCTCAGTCACCCACCTTTCGCTGAAGACTGTCGAATGCAAGCGTTTCCTATCAGTTCTGATCTTCATCTTGAGCTGATGCTCAAAGAATCGGAACAGATCCTGATGAGAAAGACGGGTGCCCCGCAAGACTTCCTGCTGTTGCGTCGTCCATATCACCATTCGGGCCGTGGCCAGCAGCGTGAAAAACACCATCCGTTTCACCCCGGAATACGGGGGCGACACATTGTCACACGCGTATGCGCGATCAATGGGCACGAGCTTTTCGGGAGCGAGACGAGCCTTCAGCTCGCCGACATGGTCCCATAAGGGGCGGACCCGGGGGCAATGGTAGAAGGCGTGCGAAGCCGTTTCCTCTAAGCTGTATCCGCACCGTTCGCAGTCCGGCAAATCCGCCCAGCCCCATATGAAGGCCATGTCATCGAGAGCCAGCCGATTCCGAGCCAGTCGCCAGGTAAGCGAAAACTCAGGGTTACTGAGGTAATCCGCCGCTGGCGCCCAAGACCAGTAAGAGCGAAACTCGTCCTCCGACAAGCCGAGATCCTCGCGCAGGGAATCCTTCGCGAACCCCTCCAAGAACAAACGATAGAAGACCTTCCTAGGCCTAGAAAGGTCAGTGGACCGACGGACGGCCAGCAAGGCCGACCGACACTCGCGAAGGAAATCCGATTGCTCCCGGGGTTTACGACGGCGCTCAACCCGCGAGATGGGCGGAATGATGGTAAGGCCAGGAAACGCGTCCCTAACAATCCCCGCGATAACCGAATCTCCGGTCAGCGCGCGGCGTAGGAAAGCCAGTCTGGAGGCACGTTTGTGGCTCACCAAGTGCGGCATTCCCAGCCCCCCATGACACGGACGCCGTGCACAGACATCTCTGTGAACCAGATTCCCGCGTCCCCTCCACAAAGTGGAGGATAGCGAGCGCTCGAGCGGCACCCTATGGTCGTCACAGAGAGGAAGTACGGACAATCGATAAAGGATCAGAGGGAAGATGTATGTAGCGCACACCTCCACCCTGCCCTTCACTGACAACCTCCGTCGGCGCCAAGTCTGACCGGCTGCGTCGACCTTTGCTCGTACTTCAGACCAATTCTTCTCCAGCTGGAGGTCGGGCCCAAACCACACTCCGAGAATGTGGACAGGACCGTCCGTCCAACCGAAGGGCCCCGGAAGATCGATCCCTTTCCAGGCACCTAGCAGCAAGCCGGACGACTTGTCGCGGTTAATCTTGGCCCCCGTCACCATTTCGTACCGCGCCAGCGCCTTCAGCACCGCCCTAATGCCGCTGCGGGACGACACGAAGGCAGATACGTCATCGGCGTACGCGGAAACCCTGGCTCGTGCCCCGCCAGGAACGGCGATTCCGCGTAGTGCCGGACTGCGCGCCCCGTCCCTCAGCCGGCGAAGGAGAGGCTCCAACGCCAAAGCGTGAAGTAGGGGCGACAGCGGGCAACCCTGACGAACCGACCTAGACAGCGCAAAAGCGCCCGACAGCTTCCCGTTCACCTGTACCACAGCGCCGGGGGAGCGATACAGGAGTTAATCCAGCGGCAGAAGTCGGGTGCGAATCCGGCGACCTGCAGTACAGCAGCCAGGTAGCGATGGTCAACCCTATCAAATGCCTTGGACTGATACAAATTGATCAGCGCGGCTCTCTCGTCGTCTTTTACTCCTTCTATGATCGTGCGGATCAAATGCAGGTTGCTCTGAATTGTTCGACCCCTCACAGCACAGGTCTGCTCGGGACCCAACAGAGACTCGGCAACCGACTGCAAGCCTCCTGCAGGATCTTGGCCAAAATCTTTAACTCTGTGTTTAGCAGAGTTATGGGCCTATAGTCGTCTAGGTTCCCCCCGACACCCTTGCCCTTTTTCAACAGCGTGATCACACCCCTGGAGAACCGGTCTGGGAGGGACCCCTGCCGGAACCAGTTGTTGAACACGACCGTAAAAATCGGGACAAAGATGTGCGACAGCCTCAAGTACACTTCATAGGGCAGACCATCCAGACCGGGCGACTTGCCTCTGCCGACATTCTTCAAAGCCACGTAGACCTCGCCCTCCGTAATCTCTCCCTCGCAGCTAGCCGCTTCGGTCGGCGAAACCCGAGAAAAGTCGGCCAAATATCTGCGAAACTCGTCCTCACGAAGACCAGGCTCCCTGGCAAAGCGACTCTCGAAATGCCGCCTATACGCCTCGCACATGTCGTCGGTGGTCCGAAGGGTACGCCCCTCTTGGTTTCTGACTTCACGAATGTAACGATCGCCACCTCATCGGACCTCTTTCCGGCGCAGATCTGTGCCCATGTTCACGGCTTCGGAAGACATCTTCCTTAACCTATGTCTAATTACCTGGTTCATGTAGCGCTCGCTATTCAAACGCTCCAGGGCCTCCCTAGCTACGGCTATCTCTAGGGGATCCCCACCAGCCTCCGCCCGGGAAAGACTAGCTTTAAGCGTCCTCACCTTATCAGCTCTATCTAGGGCGAGACGTTTGCTGATGTCAGTGGCGAAGGACCTAATGCTACATTTAAGTCTGTCCCACCACCTATTCCCGGTAACCGCCCCCACTAGCTCCCGCTGCACTAAGCTAGTCAGATTCTCCCGGAAGTCCCGCCTGTTCAGTAAGGACAGATTGAACTTCCAGTAGCCAGACATTCTAGGCCTATGTTCTAACGCCACACGGGCACAAACGAGTTTGTGGTCCGTGTAGCCTACCCAGTGGAACGTGGGACAATCTAACAGATCTATGTCGGCCCTTCTCACTAACATTCTGTCAAGGTAGCTAACCACCTTGACACAAGACCAGCTACGGGCCCACGTCCACATTTTACCCCCGGGGTGATCGACCCGGTATCTATCGACGAGACGGAAGTCGCCGATCAGATCGACCAGGCTACGATCGCCCCTTCTCCCGCTAGCGCCCCGCCCCCGATCTAACTTAGCGTCCAGCATGGCATTCCAGTCCCCCACAAGAGCTAAGCGCGTCGAATCCACCAGGAAAGGCTCCAACCGCCGAAAAAACGAAACCCGCTTCCCCCGATCGTTAGGCGCATAAACCGCAACGACCCGAAACGAACCACTTTTCACTGCAATATCGGCCACGATCAACCGTCCCTCGGCATCGGTATGCACAAGGTCCACTTCGCATCTAGAGTCCGCTTCACCAGCAAAGACACTCCTCCGGCAGCTCGGTCCCCATATGCTGAATAGACGACAAAGTCGTTAGACAGCACACACGCATCGGAACTGCAAACAAAGTGGGTCTCTTCGATCGCGGCGACATCCACGCCGAACGACAAGAGGTCCCGGAGCAGGCGTGCCGCCTTACCCGATCCCTCAAGCCATTCACATTCAGCCTCGCTCTCTTGATAGACATGGTTTAGGCCTGCAAAGAAAAAAGAGAAAAGCAAAAAGCCTACTCACATACCGGGCGGAAATCTGCGCTGGTAAGGACCCCGACGGCCTGTCCTAGATTCCCCGTTCCTAATTCGGTTGTCATGCGACCGTCCAGGACAATCCCGCCGACGTCCGTGGGGAAAGTTAGTTTTACCGCCCTATATAAGGAGGGATGGATCCAGCTGGGGAAGAATTGGTCTGAAGTACGAGCAAAGGTCGACGCAGCCGGTCAGACTTGGCGCCGACGGAGGTTGTCCGTGAAGGGCAGGGCGGAGGTGTGTGCTACATACATCTTCCCTCTGATCCTTTATCGATTGTCCGTACTTCCTCTCTGTGACGACCATAGGGTGCCGCTCGTGCGCTCGCTATCCTCCACTTTGTGGAGGGGACGCGGGAATCGGGTTCACAGAGATGTCTGTGCACAGCGTCCGTGTCATGGGGGGCTGGGAGTGCCGCACTTGGTGACCCACAAACATGCCTCCAGGCTGGCTATCCTACGCCGCGCGCTGACCGGAGATTTGCTTATGGCGGGGATTGTTAGGGACGCGTTCCCTTGCCTTACCATCACTCCCCCCATCTCGCGGGTTGAGCGCCGTCGTAAACCCCGGGAGCAATCGGATTTCCTTCGTGTGTGTCGGTCGGCCTTGCTGGCCGTCCCTCGGTCCAGTGAACTTTCTCGGCCTAGGAAGGTCTTCTATCGTTTGTTCGTGGAGGGGTTCGCGAAGGATTCCCTGCGCGAGGATCTCGGCTTGTCGGAGGACGAGTTTCGCTCTTACTGGTCTTGGGCGCCAGCGGCGGATTACGTCAGTAACCCTGAGTTTTCGCTTACCTGGCGACTGGCTCGGAATCGGCTGCCTCTCAATGACATGGCCTTCATATGCGGCTTGGCGGATTTGCCGGACTGCGAACGGTGCGGCCTTGGCTTAGAGGAAACGGCTTCGCACGCCTTCTACCATTGCCCCCGGGTCCGCCCCTTATGGGACCATGTCGGCGAGCTGAAGGCTCGTCTCGCTCCCGAAAGGGTGGTGCCCATTGATCGCGCATACGCGTGTGACAATGTGTCGCCCCCGTATTCCGGGGTGAAACGGATGGTGTTTCTCACGCTGCTGGCCACGGCCCGAATGGTGATATGGACGACGCGACAGGAGGAAGTCTTGCGGGGCAACCGTCTTTCGCATCAGGATCTGTTCCGATTCTTTGAGCATCAGCTCAAGATGAAGATCAGAACTGATAGGAAACGCTTGCATTCGACAGTCTTCAGCGAAAGGTGGGTGACTGAGGCGAGCTTGGTTCGCGTGAACGGGGCTAGCCTTGATTTTCTCTTTTAGGTCAAGCCTACGTTACATCGGGGTGGTTTCCTGTGGAGCCCTCCCCTTGGTTAGGTTAGACAAGCCTTTGTGTACCTAGTTAATGTGAGTGAGTGTTGTTCCCGGCCTGTATCCCGGCTGCTCTTTAGTTATGATCCAGCCTGAGATTCCCGACCTCCCCAGTTTGTTTTTGACCCCCACTCTTTTATCTCGACTGGGTCAGCTTTATAATTTCCCATACCCTTTTGACATTTTATACTTTTCCCACTCCCTTAGAGAGGGAGCTGCTTGATTTTGTCCGAGCGGCAGAATGCAATGGCCTCTGTTTTGAGGGTTGGACGGGTCCTACTAACATCAGTTATGTTTGATTTTCATTGTGTTAATGTATATACTTTAGTTCGTTATTGGGTTCATCTCCCTTCCCTCTCATCTTTACATCATAGAATTTTGTATATATATCCTTTTAGTATCATTAAATTTTTACGACACGGGGCGCGTTTTGTAGGTCTCCCTCGAGCGGATGCGGTATTATGGTGCATGGAGGATCGATTGGCGACGGACGAGTTCTTGTGGTGAATGGGTAAATTGTAAAAGTACGAATGGGTCGCGAATCAGATTAGCTAGGTATAAGATAGTTAGTGAAGATCAGCCTTCTACCCCTCCCCCTTCTTCGGCCTTGTGCCACAATTTTGTATTTTATACGAAATAAATATCTATCGCTTCTCGGCCTTTTGGCTAAGATCAAAGTGTATTATCTGTTCTTATCAGCTTAATATCTGATACGTCCCCGAAATTGGACTTCGATATTAGTCTGATTTTTGGAACATGGCGAAGAGTCAGGGGCATGCTCCGCCTTTGCCACGGGTTGGCCTGGTATTGCAGCGCCTCCAGGAGTCTGCCCAGTCTCCCCAATAGTGGAGACCAATAAAAATGAATCCAAAAATAGACCTCCTGCTCACTCTCACAAGATCTAGCCCATTTATTGGCATCCCGGTTCCGCGGAAAATAAAGATTATTCCTTTCCGGTCTGCTTGTTGACTTTTTGTTGTTGTTGTTGCTTGTTTTCTTCATCCTCGTACTGCAGTGACCCTGTCAGAGCAGTGACACGGCTATCTGGGCCCCAAAACGGAAAAAAAACGTGCTTGCTTCTTGTCCCGCTCACTGTCGGAGGTTAGCGACTTCTTATTGCCAAGATTTGGCCCGTTGCTGTATGGTTTGTAAATGGCGCTTCCTTATGAGACCCGGTCTCATTACTGTCGTTCCTTTTGCGGCCGCGCCTGGACTCTTTTTTTTTTCTTTTTTTTTTTGTTCTTGTTTTTGCTGTCTTCGTGATTGCCACAGTAATGTTCAAATACCTGAAGTAATTCTTCGCTCCACTCGCGCAGGCTCTTTTCACCTAGTAGCTATCGCTACTCGGCCTTTTGGCTAAGATCAAAGTGTAGTATCTGTTCTCATCAGCTTAATATCTGATACGTCCCCGAAGTGGGACTTCGATATTATGCCCCGTCGATGTGGCCTGGCTCCACTCGCGCAGCCTCTTTTCACCTAGTAGCTATCGCTTCTCGGCCTTTTGGCTAAGATCAAAATGTAGTATCTGTTCTTGACCCTTACTTGACGCGGCCCTGTTTAGGGAGGAGGAATCATTCTGCGGGTTGGATTATCTCCGACGATTCCCCCGGAATCGTTGAAGAAGACGGCCAACCTGGGGTGGGACATCTCCGACTGTTCAACCGAACAGTCGAAGAAGACGGCCTGGAGGCAGGAGTTTTCTAACCTTGTGTTAGAATGTCTCCGACTGTTTATCTGAACAGTCGAAGTAGACGGCCTGGAGGCACCCCACCTTCGTGGAGTACCCGTGACGCCTTCCCCGAGTCCGAGGGTGGGTGCCATGGCGGAGGCCCGCCCGCAGTACCCTGCCCCACCGTCGCCAGCAGTTTCATCTCCAGATGCTGAGGCATCTGACCCGTTGCCTCCCAAAGAGGCAATCTCCGACCAACAGCCGCCTCCCAATGAGGCATCCAGCACGGGCCAGCTGCCACCCAAAGAGGCGTTGAAAGAGACTGTGGCCGAGGCACTACCCTCCAAATGGAAGTCCTCGCCTGTTCCTGGCTTTAACCTCCAGGAATTTCTTGAGAGGGTAGATCGGTACACCCATCTCCTGAAGAAGAACGGGCTTACCCTGGATCCGGTGGAGGTGGAGAAGTTCGCCAAGCGAACAATGTCTATCTTCGTGGTAGACAAAGTTACTCGGAGGGTCTGTCTATCCACCAAGGACATTATTTTTAAGTCCTTGACGGCTTTGGGGTTTGCGCCCCAGCAGATAGTTCGGGGGATCAAACCTTTCATGTGGGACGTGCTGCTGCCCTCGCAGAAAGATTGCGTCTCCATGATCAATCGAGAACTAGTAACGAAGGATCTCATCCTTCGGACGGAGTACGGTGGCAAGAGACGGACCAGGGTGGCTGTTCACGAGGTTCCCGCCCAAGTGAATGGAGAGGCGCTGGCTGCCTATTTCAAGCAGTTCGGAGAAATCCTCAGCGACTACTCGGATGTCAGGCTCGGTACATGGAGCTTCGACATTATGCTGGGCGAAAAGGCCTTTGGCGACATTCCCAGCATGTTGGATGTCGACAAAAGAATGCTGCCTGTCATTGTAACAGGCAGGAGACCGACATGCTGGAAATGTGGCAAACCCGGCCATATGGCCTCTGCATGCGCAGGGGACCGCGCCCCGGACATACAGCCAGACTCCAACAGGATCGCCCCTGGGACGTCCCAGCTGCCAAATCCTAAGGCCTCTGTTTCCGCCGCCCCCTTGACCACACCGGGTAAAGGGGATTGGAAGGTAGTTGGCAAGGGAAAGAGGAAGGCGAGGGCGGCGGCACGCCCGAACACGCAGCAGAACGGCGGCGTCTCCACTTCCGACGGCAGGCGGGGTGGTGCCTCGGCCCCAGCTCCCAGAACGGAGCATTCTCCGTCCACTCAAAATACCCAGCGGGTCAAGCAGGTGGTTGCTGATTTGGAAAAGCAGCTGGCCCACCCAAAACAGACGACACCACCACCATCACCGAGACCAACGACACCACCACCATCACCGAGACCAACGACACCACAACCAACAACGAGTCCGTTAGCCCGCCATCCTCTGCCCCGTCTTCCCCGACCAAACCAAAGGCTCTGCCCCCGCCTCCAAGAGACCGCTCGACATCTCCGCAAGAGAGGGACACAACCCCGGTGCACAAGTGGGAAACCCCTATAAGAAAAGACTTTGCTGCACCGGGGAAGAGACTGAGGAGCCCCTCGGATGATTTCGACGGAAAGAGGCGGAAGGCAAAACTCTTGTATAACACGGGGAAGAACATCTGCCGTGTGACCGCTGAGAGCGCGGAGAGGGCCAAAGACTTTAGCAGGCGGACAAGCGACTTGAAGGTCCTCCTGGCCATGAAGAAATGTGGCGAAGAGGATCTGGAGGATCCAGTGAATTTTCCTCAGGCCAAAATGGTCCTCACCGTAGTACGAATCGGTTCGGTATCACGGCAGGTGTGGGGCATGATTGAGGAGGCAAGTAAAGAAAACTTTTACAGACACATCACCAATCATCACCACAGAAGACAAAGAACTCACAAACCTCAAACAGTTCTGTACTGGGAGGGTCCCGGTGTTTGTACACCCGTCCTTCTATAGGGCCTTAAAAGTAACCTTTCCCTGGGATGTCGGTGGTATATCCCATGATGGCTCCATCAAAACTGATATGGGCTCCGGATCCATGGGAGAAACAGTCGGCATCCCCACCCAGACTATGTTTCGGGGCGAGGCCCAACCCTAAGGTAAGTGTTTTTTAATGGCTCTATTGTTAGCTACTGTTACGTTGTAAAGAGAAGAAAGCAAGGATACAATAACCTTTTCTTAAGGCTTTACTGAACTTAATTCACAGCAGTCAGTAATCAACAAAGGAAAGAATTCAGAATGAAAAGGAAGAAGATCACAGCTTTTAAAGAGGAAAGGGAACGTGTGAAATGTCACGTGGGCAAGAAAGTTAGTTTCCTTTTTTTTTTACGAAAATATAACATTCTCCCCCACTTGATAAAGAGATTGAAAAAGTTTTATAAATCCAGTCGTTGGATTGGTCTACGAATCCTGCAAGACCGGCGTGGAGGTAGTTCACCACTGGAAGAGCCAGACCTCTGAGAAGGCTGACTCTCAGGATTCTGGCTATTATTCACAGATTCATTTTCTGTATAAGGTGAAGAAATATTAACGGGACCTGTATCAGGCAAAAGGGTTGAGTCTGCATGGTCCACGTCGGGTTGAGTATTTTCAGATCCATTTTGAGGTCCATCCGGGCGTGGAAAATGTGCCAACCGTCTCAGCGCCACCGAATCTTCCCGGCCATCATTGTGACGTATTTTGGCATGCGTAGGGTTGGCCTCAAGGAGTTCCACCAACTCAACGATAGGGTCATATTTACCTCTGCCACCGAATCGTTTTAATAATACCTCTCCAGGCTCACAGAGCCAAACAGGCAACGCAGTACCGGAGGAGGACCGCCTTTCAAAATTGAACATTCGTTCGTGGGGGGTTGCATTCGTAGTGGTGCATAGCATGGAGCGGATATCATTTAACACATCATGTAGAACATCCTGCCAAGCACTAATTGGTAACTGTTTCGATTCCAGGGCCAATAATATGGTATTCCAAATTATGCCGTTGAAGAGCAATCGCGGCAAGGAAAGGCAAAGGGAAATCGACTATATTCCTCGATAACAGTAAATATATATCGGTAACCTGTCGGAGATACCGGGACAGGCCCTTTGTAGTCTATGGAAAGACGCTGAAATGGCGCAGTAGAACGGATCAGAACATTACTAGCAGAATCGAAGAATTGGGGTTTTATTTTGGCACAGGTCGTACATTCAGAAGTCATACGTCGGACTTCATCAAGCGAATAAGGCATATTCTGAGACCTTACAAAATGCCAAAAGCGCTGTACCCCAGGATGTATTAAGGAATCGTGTATCGATTTAAGTTCCTTCAAGGAAGACGCAGCAGCACCACATACTCTGGATAAGGTATCCGCAACTCATTTCCAGGACGGTGTTTTATGTCGTATGAAAAGGGAAGAAGTTCCATTTTCCACCGTATAATTTTATCGTTTTTAATTTTTCCGCGATTAGCAGGTTTAAACATAAAAGATACGGCTTGTTGATCAGTAATAATAGTAAAATGTTTCCCGGCAAGGAGGTCTCTCCATTTACGAACGCATTCGACTATGGCATATGCTTCTTTTTCGACTATATGAAGTCGTATTTCAGAGGGGTTTAGCGACCGAGAAAAGAATGCTACAGGTCGCTCAGCTTGTAAAAGAGTGCCTCCAATAGCCTTTTCTGAAGCATCGGTTTCAATAGTAAATGGCAATTCATCATCAATAACTTTTACAGATGACTCGGCAATGTCTTTCTTAAGTTTTTCGAAAGAATTTATAACTATAGGAGGCATAGGGAATTGTTTATTTTCGACCAGTGGACGAATTTTGTGTGAATATTTAGGTATCCATTTCGCATAGTAAGCAAACATACCAAGATACCTTTTTAACGAATTTGAGTCGGAAGGAGGAGGCATTTGCAAAAGTGGCTTCAAACGCTCAGGATCGGGTTGGATAGTTCCGTTACAAATTTGATATCCTAGCACGTTAATAGAACGAAGTGAAAACTGATTTTTCCCGGTTTATTTCGAGGTTGTATGTCGAGGCAGCTTTTAAGAAACATTCCAAATTGACGTCGTGCTCCTCCTGGGTTTTACCTCAAACAGTTATATCATCTATATACGAAAAGGTTCCAGGTAATTTGTTATCAGAAATGAAAGAATTCATAAATCGCTGAAAGGCAGAAACCCCGTTAGTAACACCCATGGGTATTCGTTTAAATTGGAACAGACGATTTCCAGCTTGAAAGGCCGTATAGGGGCGATCTTCGGGGAAAATTTCAATCTGATAGTACGCTTTGGACAAGTCAATTATACTATAGATACGATACTGGGTTATTTGGTTTACGAGATCTTCAATTCGAGGCAAGGGGTAGGCATCAAGTAAGGTGAACCTATTAATAGTCTGGGAGAAATCGACTACCAATCGTTTCTTTTTATTAGGTGACGAAGTTACAACAATTTGAGCACGCCACGGGGAGTAACTTGTTTCAATTATATCATCCTCAAGCAGTTGTAGAATTTCTTTTTCAATGAACCGAGCATCCTCCGCACGGTAATTTCGGGATTTAGTAGCAATAGGTTTGCAGTCAGGGGTCAAGTTTCGGAACAACTTAACAGGAGCACAACTGATCTTGGTTAAAGCGCAGATTTTTAAACTATCCTGAGATCCACCAAAAGAAATAGTGATACTCTGGTGTAGTTTTAAGAAGGGCACTCCGAGTATAATATCCATACAGGAATCAGGGAGTACTGTAAAGTCAATTTGTTTATATTCGTAACCATTGAAGATAATATCCTCAGTACAATATTCAGATAGTTTGAGGGAAATGGCAGATGATGCCATGGAAACTACGGAATTCCGTTTAGAAGTAGACAGTTTCATTGCTTTAACATTACGGGCACTGATAAAGTTATCAGAACTACCGGTGTCTATGAGGGCAGTTAATTTTTTTCCTTTTAATTCTAAAGTTTTAGTAACTGGAGAAGACCTATCATCGTCTTTAGCACGGGCTACTATAATAGCTGAGGTAGAACGTGAAGGCGCCGGCATGGTAGAACGGCAAACTTTAGAAAAATGACCGAGTTTGCCACAGTTTCGACATCTCTTATCACGGGCAGGACAATAGCGACGATTATCCTTAAAGTGACGTTTCCCTCCACAGTTGTAGCACTTGCCACGAGCAAGGGCAGTAGACAATTGTACAGAGTCACACTTCGTACGAGAATCAGTTAAGTCAGAAAGCATACTTTTAGTAATAGTAGTGGAAGTGGCCTCCTCGGCAGAATCAGTAAACACATTTTTAGTCCTAGTGGTAGTAGCAGCGGCTGATCCAATCTGAGAAGCGTATGATTCATCACGAAAGTGAGCCTGTTCTAAGGCTCTAGCACATTGAGTAGCCTCCTTGAGAGTTAGCGTATCATTTTCAAGCAGTCTGGCACGTATTACGGGGGACCGGAGACCACGTATAAATGCATCACGGACAGATTCATCCCTGTAAGTAGTAGCAGTAACATCTTGGAAGCAACGGTCAGCAGAAAGTCGATTCAAGGCCTGAAGGTATTGGTCTACAGACTCATTTTCCCGCTGCAGACGTGTAGACAACAAATGTCTAGCATGAATAACACTTTTCAGCAATTCAACAGCATGTTCAAATCCAGAATAACCCTCGATAACATCAGCAACGGTAGCACCGATGTTTAAATAAAGGACTTCGAGTTTGTCCGGGTTTAAAGAAGCAATAGTTGATAAATAATAATTAAAATTACGGTACCATAGTCTCCAGAGCTTGCTAGCCTGAGGGTCTGCAGAAGATATATCAAACTTGTCCAGACGAATAATCTTGTCCATGAGGAATTAAGTTCAGAAAATTGTTACGTTGTAAAGAGAAGAAAGCAAGGATAGAATAACCTTTTCTTAAGGCTTTACTGAACTTAATTCACAGCAGTCAGTAATAAACAAAGGAAAGAATTCAGAATGAAAAGGAAGAAGAACGCAGCTTTTAAAGAGGAAAGGGAACGTGTGAAAAGTCACGTGAGCAAGAAAGTTAGTTTCTTTTTTTTTACGAAAATATAACAGCTACTGTGAATGGCCGAGGTCTGAGGTCGGAGTCTCGTAGGGCGAGACTCTCACGCGAGCTTCAGCGCCTCGGCGTGAATGTGTGTTGTGTGCAAGAAACCCATCTTGTTGCCAGCGACTATGAGGATGTGCTGTCGAAGAGGTTCCACCTCTACTCAGCGTATTTTGATAGCCGCTCCAGAGGGATCTCTTGGCTAGTCAGCAGGGCCTTGCCGGCGACGTGTAACCTTGTGTACGCTGATCCGGAGGGCAGGCTTTGCGTCCTGGATGTCACCATAAAAGGAAAATCTCTTCGCTACATCGGGGTTTATGCGCCCAACGACCAGGCGGAACGGGCTGCCTTTTTTCGGCGGATCGAACCGTTTTTAATGACGTCTCGCCAGGTAGTTTTAGCGGGTGATTGGAACGCCGTACGTTGAACCCGAATTAGATCGCAGCGGGGCTAGATCGGGTACTTACAACCCGGATGTCAAACCATTTCGCGAATATATCGACAAATTTGACTTAGTCGATAAGTTCAGAAATGAGCATCCTAAAGAGGCAGCATGGACTTGGACAAATAGGGGCGGCCCGGATACAGTAGTTCGCTCGAGCTATATCGACCGGCTTCTAGTAAGGAGAGTCGACGTAGGGCTCTTAGGGTGTCCAAGTTTTCATTCGATAGTTTTCTCGGATCATCGGCTTGTACGGGTACGAGTAAACTTAGATAAACCTAAGCCTAGATTAAACGGTTACTGGAAGTTCAACACGTCTCTACTGGAATCGAAAGACTTCCGGAACCAGTTACTACTAACCATACAGAGGGAGATGACGGGGAGTGTGGTTGGGAAAAAGTGGTGGGGCCATCTTAAATTAGGTCGTTTGCGGCTGAATATAGCCGTCGGCACAACAGAGATAGATTAGCAGCGCAAACGGCAGCCGAAGCTAGATTAGAGGGTGCCATCAAATCGGGAGATAGCGTGGAGGTTTCTGTAGCTAGGGCCGAGCTGGCCTCCTCGCTTATCAAGAAGGACCAAGCTCTGGTAGTTAGGTCTAGGCTAAAGAAAATGTCTGCCGAGGCAACGAACATGGCCGCTGAACTGCGGCATGAGGAGTTGCGCAGCGCTTCGGACCGATATTTCCCTCGTGTCACAGCACCGGACGGACGACAAGCGACTACAAACGAAGGCATCTGCGAGGTCTTCCGGTCTTATTTCCGGGACATCTTCTCCAGAGATCCCGGATTGAGCTCTGCTCAGTCCGACACTTATCTGGCCGACTTTCCTCGTCTCGAGAGGGTCAAAGCGGATGTGTGTGAGGGGGCCATCACGGAAGAGGAAGTCTGGGAAGCGCTTAAGCTGGCTGGCCGGGACAAGACCCCAGGTATAGATGGACTTCCCTACGAGCTGTACTTGAGGCTGCCGCTCGTTTTTGTACCCCTGCTGACACTGATGTTTAACCACTGGCTGAGGAATGGGAATATACCCCAACGCTTCACCAGGGGTGTCATCAAGTTGTTACACAAGAACAAAAGCAGAGGGGATGGGATAGATAATTTCCGCCCCTTGACTATGCTAAACGCAGACCTCAAGGTTTTGGCTGGGGTCTTGGCCAACCGTCTTCAGCTTTTCCTGCCTAGCCTGATTGGCCCCGAACAGGCTTGTGTTGTGAAGGGCAGGACTATTCAGGACAACCTTCATATGATACGCCAGATCATAGAAAATGTCGACGGAGAAGCCCCGCTGATCAATTTGGATCAGTCCAAGGCATTCGATAGGGTGGACCATCATTTTCTCGAGGCTGTTCTCGCGTCTGCTGGCTTTGGGCCGCATTTTCGCTCCTGGACCCGGCTTTTGTACAAGCCTCCTGGGGCTCTGGTCGAGGTAAACGGGGTGAGGTCGGAGCCTTTCACCTTGTCTAGCTCCATTCGTCAAGGTTGTCCACTATCGCCCATGCTTTACGTTCTTGCGTTGGAGCCCTTCCTACGCAAGTTAAAGGCTAATCCGGTCCTTCGCCGAATCTCGGTGCCTGGCGCCACCAACGCTGCCAGGTATTCTGCCTATGCCGATGACGTGTCGGTTTTCGTTAAGACCGCTGACGAAATACGCGAGGTCGGTAAAGAGATTTGCAGGTATGAGACGGCCAGTGGGAGGGTGTTCCTCTCCCCGGTCCCTTCAGCTGGACGGACGGGCCCGTCAAGTTACTCGGTATCTGGTTCGGGCCAGGACTTCAGCTGGACACCAACTGGTCAGAGGTTCTGAAGAGGGTCGAGGAAGCAGTTCGCCTGTGGACTCGAAGGAATCTTTCCTTGAAGGGGAGGGCGGAAGTGTGCATCTCGCACATCTACCCGATTCTACTTTACCGTCTCTCCGTTCTTCCACTCCTGTCTACCGAACGACGAAAGTTCGTTGAAGCCCTTTTCGATTTCCTTTGGAGAGGAAAGGCGCATCTGGTACGTCGCGAGGTCTGCTGCCTCCATCCTGCAGAAGGCGGTCTAGGCATGCCCAGCATTGAGAACCGTCAATACACGCTGCGGCTGGGTTTCCTGCAAAGGATGTGCACCGGAAATGGGGAGGATGAGGAGGACGTTTTCTGGAAGGAAGACGCTCGCCGAGCTTTTCCGTCGCTGGAAAGCGTGCACACGGGAGAGGCGGAGGCAAACCGAACGCTTCAATACGAATGCCCGTTTTATGAGGAATGTCGAGATGCGCTGTGCCATCTCTTAGAGGTGAAGGATCGTCTCTCCGACACCAGGGCATTGTCTCAGAAGGCATTATATCGGGTTCTAGTGAGGGTAGAGGCGAAAGACAAACTCCAGGACGAGCTCGGTCTTACGAACAAGGAATTTCGTTCCGTACTGCCATGGGCGCCCGGGTTGAAATGCCTCAACAACGACGAGGCATCTCTTACCTGGCAGGTAATGCGAGGAGCTCTCTAGGTCGGCAAGAGGCTTCACGCAGCGGGGCTGGTGGTCACACCAAAGTGCGTGCGCTGCGGTGAGTGGGAGGAGTCCATCGCGCACGCCTTCCTTCACTGTAGTGTCGTACACTCGCTGTGTCAGCTGATTGAAGGCTACATGGTTCGCATCTTGGGCGGAAAGTTCTTCTTCCTTGATGCCAGCACGGTTTGTTCCAACGTGCTGGCGCCGGCCTCAAAGGACCAGCAATATGTACTCTTGTGTTTACTTGGCATCATGCGAATAGTTGTGTGGACGACGCGACAGAAGGAATTTTACGGAGGCGAGAAGTTCTCCTCTTCTCAACTGGTCGCTTGCTTTAAGCATCAGCTTAAAGTCAAGATCAGGGCGGAAAAGGTGCGACTCTCTTCGTTGAAATTCGGCAAATGTTGGGTGAGAGTTTCGCAATTGGTGCGTGTAAGAGGAGCTAACCTTGAGTAGTTGTTAGGCGCGACTTAGGACAAAGGATATTGGGCCACGCGCCGAAACGTCAGTCATCACAGACCCGGTTAAGTTAAGATAGGCTTTTGACCGACTTTGTCAGAACTAGCTAGAGTATGCAAGTGTTTAGTTTCCCACTTTTGGTCCCACATGTATTTTATGCCCCATCCCCTCCCTGTCTTCTAGGTGACAGACATTCTTGTTCACAGGCGAGATCAGGTACGAACATTATCTGATATTTCTACCCAGTTAAGCAGGATGTCTGCCATATTTTCACCATTGGGTGGGGCCCGATACTAACACCTATTTATTTTTCAGGTCTCACATTGTTTATTGTATATAATCATATGTATCCCCGCCCTGCTTTCATGTAAATAAAATTTCAAGCTAGGCTTCTAGTGGAATAATTATGGTATTTTGGTAATTGTGGTGCGAGAGTTTAGCACAAATGTGGTATTATGGTGAAAGACTTACTGTCAGTACGAATGTGTCAATGAGAGCGACTAGCTAGTTACGATTTAAGACTAGAGATGACCAATCCTTTTCCTCCACCCCCAAAATTCGCCCTTGTGGCACATTTTGTAATATTTTACGAATAAATATTAAGATCAAAGTGTAGTATCTGTTCTTATCAGCTTAATATCTTATACGTCCCCGAAGTGGGACTTCGATATTAGTCTGATTTTTGGAACATGGCGAAGAGTCAGGGGCTTGCTCCGCCTTTGCCACGGGTTGCCCTGGCATTGCAGCGCTTCCAGGAGTCAGTCCAGTCTCCCCAATAGTGGAGACCAAAAAAATGAATCCAAAAATAGACCTTCTGCTCACTCTCACAAGATCTAGCCCATTTATTGGCACCCCTGTACCGCGGAAAATAAAGATTATTCCTTTCCGGTCTGCTTGTTGAATTTTTGTTGTTGTTGTTGCTTGTTTTCGTCATCCTCGTACTGCAGTGACCCTTTCAGAGCAGTGACACGGCTATCTGGGCCCCAAAACAGAAAAAAAACGTGCTTGCTTCTTGTCCCGCTCACTGTCGGAGGTTAGCGACTTCTTATTGCCAAGCTTTTGGCCCGTTGCTGTATGGTGAGTAAATGGCGCTTTCTTTCGAGACCCGGTCTCATTACTGTCGTTCCTTTTGCGGCCGCGCCGGGACTCTTTTTTTTTTATTTGTTCTTGTTTTTGCTGTCTTCGTGATTGCCACAGGAATGTTCAAATACCTGACGTAATTCCTCGCTATTTGCAGGGCAGGGGATGTCGATCTCTATCTCTCCAGAGCAAAGAGGGAGGATTTAAACTGTGCAGCGGGCGTGTCTCTGCGCTGCCAACCCATACCCCCACCACCTGCGGCGTGACTCATCTGGCCTGTCGTGCTTCCGCTGAGGGTCTCCGGCAGACTGGCGCGATGCCGGGCAATTGCTTCTTGTCACTATCCCTGAGAGTCTCGGCGAGCACTGAGGCCTCTTTGCGAAGGGGACTGCTGTCAGGGCTTTGGCGACCGGATTGGGTGGCCGCTCCTATGCCCCGTCGATGTGGCCTGGTGTCTGGCTCCACTCGCGCAGCCTCTTTTCACCTAGTAGCTATCGCTTCTCGGCCTTTTGGCTAAGATCAAACTGTAGTATCTGTTCTTATCAGCTTAATATCTGATCGGACCATTTGGATTTACTTTGGACAATTTTTGTATTTTTACCTTGGATTACCATTGGACAAGTGGTTTTACTAATCAGACAATGTCTGACACAAGGTCTGTAAAATGGATCCGCCGGACAGGTCGGAAAATATAGGTAAGGCAAGGAAAAATAGCCAAGTGCCCACCTCAGTTCTTACAATGGAAAACCTCATCCTACAAATACGACGCTAACACCTGAAGTGGAGAACGATAACCAATTGCCTCCCCAAGAGGCATCCAACTTTGACCAAAGGACTCTTCCTGAAGAGTCAACCAAAACCGACCCTCCGCTTTCTAATAAGGCAACCGACTCAAACCAGCTGACTAATAAAGATGCACTGACCAAGGAATCACCCTGTGGCTGGAAGACCCTCACCCACCTGCATTTTCAATTTAAAGGATTTCCTGGAGAAGGCCAAAAATTATGCACATCTCATTACAGATGGCGGCTTGGTGGTGGACCCCCAGGATATGGAGAATTTCCTGGAAAGGACTGTGTCCGTGTTTGTGGTCGACAAGCGTTTGCATAAGATTTGCCGATCCACAAAAGACAACATTTTCAAGGCTCTGACGTCGTTTGGATTTTTGCCATAGCAAATTATCCGAGGTGCTGGAGCCTTTATGTGGGATGTGCTGATGCCCACACCCGAAGACTGTATTAATAAGGAGTTGATAACAAAAGACCTGATCCTCCGTACGGAATACAAGGGTATGAGGAAGACCAGAGTGGCAGTTTATGAAGTAGCAGCTTATGTCAAAGGAGAGTCGCTGGCTGCCTATTTCAAACAGTTTGGGCAGATAATCAGCGTCTCCTCCGACCTTAAACTAGGGGAATGGAGCTTCAGTATCATGCTCTCGAAGGAGGCCTTCGGCTCCATTCCTAACTGTTTGAATATTGGCAAGAGGTCTTTACCTGTCATTGTGACTGGTAGAAAGCCGGCCTGCTGGAAGTGTGGAAAGCCTGGTCACCTGGCGCCTTCCTGTCCGGAGAAAGCGACCTCTGGGGTTCAGCCTGCCTCCAACAAGAAACCCCATCAGCCAACAATCAAGACTAGTAATGGGAAATCGTCAGATTTGGAATTGCCGGCTACCCCTCTGTCTAAGGAAACGGAAGGGGATTGGAAGGTTGTTAGAAAGAGTAAAGGGAAGAGAAAACAACATCTATTACTTCCCCTAAGGCTTGTGCGTCCACGGACATGGACACTCCCCCTCCTCTCAGCCGTACGGGTGATACGTCGGTCACTGTTCCATGGACTGACAAAGATCCGTCCTTCGATAAAATTCAGGACATTATCAAGCTGAAGGAGTCTTTATCATCGTCAACATCATCCTCTGCAACAAAACCATCTTCGACTCCGGCTTCTCCAGCGCCAAAATCATCGTTACAAACAGACTCTACTCGCCCCTCATCCTCTGTCCCATCTTCCCCGTCCAAGTTGAAAAAACAACCCAACACCTCAGCAAGAGCCCTCTCTTTTTCTCCGAAAAAGAAGGATGCAATTCCCTTGGTTAACACCAAACCTCCTGTACCGTCCCCTAAAAAAAAAGACAGCTTTACGCCTGGGAAGAGACAGAGGAGTCCTTCTGAAGAAGCTGGCGGGAAAAAGAGGAAATCTAAGCTAGTTTATAACACAGGGAAGAATGTCTGCCGTGTGACAATGGAAAGTGAGGAGAAGGCAAAGGACTTTGCCAAGAGGACCAATAATTTAAAAGACCTCCTGGCCATGAAGAAATGCAGTGACAGGGACCTGGACGATCCTACCAACTTTCCCAGGGCAAAGATGGTCCTGACTGTAGTTCGCATTGGGTCCGGATCACGGCAGATCTGGAGCATGATAGAGGAAGCGAAAAAGAGCTTCCCGGTGCCTTCTCAAATAGTCATCACGAACAATGACGAATTGAATAAACTGAAACAGTTCTGTTGTGGGAGGGTCCCTGTTTTGGTTCACCCCTCCCTATACAGGGCCTTAAAATTAACATTCCCTTTGGATGTCGGAGGCTTGTCCCAGGATGGCTCCATCAAGACTGCGATGAGCACTGGTTCCATGGGTGAAGCTGTAGGCATTCTCACTCCGACTATGTTTCAGGGCGACGCCCAACCCTAAGGTAAGTGTCTCACAATGGCTCTGTGGTTAGCAACTTTGAATGGGAGAGGGCTGAGGTCGGAGTCTCGCAAGGCGAGACTCGTACGTGATCTTCAGCATCTCGGTGTGAATGTTTGTTGTCTACAGGAGACCCATCTTATTGCCAGTGACTATGAGAATATTCTGTCGAAGAGGTTTCACCTCTACTCAGCTTATTTTGATAGTCGCTCAAGAGGGGTTTCTTGGCTGATCAGCAGGTCCCTGGCGGCGTCGTGTTCTCTTGTGTTCGCGGATCCGGAGGCCAGGCTTTGTGTCCTGAACGTCACCATAAAAGGAAAGTCTCTTCGCTTCATCGGGGTTTATGCGCCCAACGACCAGGCGGAGCGGGCGTCCTTTTTTCGTCGGGTCGAGCCGTTTTTGGCGAGGTAGTTTTAGCGGGTGATTGGAACGCCGTCCTTGATCCGAAATTAGATCGTAGTGGGTTAAGATCGGGCTCTTACAACCCGGACGTGAAACCGTTTCGTGATTTTATCAACAGATATGATCTCGTCGATAAGTTTCGAAACGAACACCCCGGGCAATTAGCGTGGACTTGGACAAATAGGGGCGGCCCGGATTCGGTAGTTCGCACGAGCTACATCGACCGGGTTTTAGTTAGGAGAGTCGACGTAGGGCTCTTAGGGTGTCCAAGTTTTCATTCGATAGTTTACTCGGATCATCGGCTCGTCCGGGTGCGGGTAAACTTAGATAAGCCTAAACCTAGAATGAATAGTTATTGGAAGTTTAACACGTCATTGCTCGACGTGAAGGACTTCCGTGATCAGTTACTGATAACCATTCAGAGGGAATTGACGGGGAGTGTGCTTGGGAATAAAAGGTGGGACACCTTAAGTCAGTCATCAGGTCGTTTGCAGCTGATTATAGTCGTCGGCTCAATAGAGATAGATTAGCAGCGCAAACGGCAGCTGAATCTAGATTAGAGGGTGCCATCCAGTCGGGAGATAGTGGGGAAGTAGCAGTAGCTAGGGCCGAGTTGGCCTCCTCGCTTATCAAGAAGGACCAAGCTCTGGTAGTTAGGGCTAGGTTGAAGAAAATGTCTGCCGAGGCGACGAACATGGCTACAGAACTCAGGCAAGAGGAGTTGCGCAAGGCGTCAGATCGGTACTTTCCAAGCGTCACATCGCCGGACGGACGCCGGATGACTACTAACGAAGGCATCTGTGAGGCTTTTCGATCTTATTTCCGCGACCTTTTTACTAGGGAGCCTGGTCTGAGCCCCGCCAATTTTGGTGCATATTTAGCCGACTTTCGACGTCTTGGGACGGGGGAAGCGGACTTGTGCGAGGGGGCCGTCACCGAGGAGGAAATCTGGGAGGCTTTGAAACAGGCCGGAAGGGGCAAGACTCCGAGTATAGACGGTCTTCCCTACGAGTTGTACTTGAGGCTGTCGCCCGTTTTTGTTCCGCTGCTGGCACAGATGTTCAACCACTGGTTGAGGAACGGGACGATACCCCGACGCTTCACCAGGGGTGTCATCAAGTTGTTACGCAAGAGCAAAAGCGGAGGGGATGGGATAGGTAATTTCCGCCCTTTGACTATGCTGAATGTAGAGGTGAAGATTTTGGTGAAGGTCTTGGCCAACCGTTTGCAGCTTGTCCCTTACGGTCTGATAGGTCCCGAACAGACATGCGCTGTGAGGGGGAGCACTATCCAGGACAACCTTCATATGGTTCGCCAGATCATAGAAAAAGTCGACGGTGAAGCCGCGCTGATCAATTTGGATCAGTCCAAGGCATTCGATAGGGTGGGCCATCGTTTTCTCGAGGTTGTTCTCGCCTCTGCCGGGTTCGGGTGCCAATTTCGATCCTGGATACGTCTCCTGTACAGGTCCCCTGGGGCACTGGTGGAAGTGAACGGGGTGAGGTCGGAGCCTTTCACCTTGTCTCGATCGATTCGTCAAGGTTGTCCGCTTTCGCCTATGCTATATGTTCTTGCTTTGGAACCCTTCCTTCGCAAGCTAAAGGCGAATCCGGTCCTTCGCGGAATTTCTTTACCTGGTGCCAACAAATCGGCCAAGTGTTCAGCCTATGCTGACGACGTGTCTGTTTTCGTTAAGAACACCGCCGAAATTCACGAAGTCAGCAAAGAAGTTTGCAGGTATGAGATGTTGGCAGGGGACAAAATCATTTGCGATAAGTCTGTCGGCTTGCGGTTGGGTGATTGGGAGGTTGTTCTTCTCTCCGGTCTCTTCGGCTGGACGGACGGGCCCGTTAAGATACTCGGTGTCTGGTTCGGGCCCGGTCTTCAGCTAGACACCAACTGGTCGGAGGTTCGGAAGAAGGTCGAAGAAGCAGTTCGCCTGTGGACTCGAAGGAATCTTTCTTTGAAGGGGAGGGCGGAAGTGTGCATTACGCACATCTACCCGATCCTCCTCTACCGTCTTTCGGTTCTTCCACTCCCGTCTACCGAACTAGACAATTTCGTTAAAGAGCTTTTCAATTTCCTTTGGAGAGGAAAAGCTCATTTGGTAAATCGCAGGGTCTGCTGCCTCCATCCTGCCGAAGGCGGTCTGGGAATGCCAAGCCTTTGAGACACGTCAGCACATACTCCGCTTGAATTTCCTAGAACGGATGTGCACGCCAAAGGACGATGAAGGCGAATTCTGTAAGGAAGACGCTCGTCAAGCTTTTCCATCCCTTGAAAGTGTGCATTCCGACGAGGTGGAGGCTCACCGCTCAACTGATGGTGAATGCCTCTTTTATCAGGAATGTAGGAAAGCGCTGTGCTACCTCCTTGGGGTAAAAGAACACCTTTCTGACACACGGGATTTGTCACGGAAGGCTTTATATCGGGTAATTGTGAGGGGAAAGGCCAAGGACAAGCTCCCGAGCGAGCTGGGCCTTACGAACGGGGAGTTTCGCTCCGTCTCGCCTTGGGCGCCCGGGTTGAAATGTCTCAATAACGACGAGGCATCCCTCACCTGGCTGGTGTTGCGAGGGGCTCTCTGGGTCGGCAAAAAGCTCCGCGCAGCGGGTTTGGCGGTTACAGCCAAATGTGTTCGCTGTGGTGACTGTGAGGAGTCAATCGAACATGCCTTCTTTCACTGCGACGTTGGGCAACCTTTGTGCAGGCTGTTTGAAGGCTACATGGTTCGCGTCTTGGACGGAAAGTTTTTTGCCCTGGAAGCCAGTTCCGTTTGTGCCAACGTGGTTCCGTCAATGTCGAGGGATCAGCACTATGTGCTCTTGTGTCTGCTCGGCATTATGCGAATGGTAGTGTGGACGACTAGACAGAAGGAGTTTCACGCGGGTGAGAAGTTTTCCTCCTTGCAACTGGTCTCTTTCTTTAGGCATCAGCTTAAGGTTAAGATCAGGGCGGAGAGGGTGCGTCTCTCCACGTCGAAATTCGGCAAACGGTGGGTGAAAGTTTCACGCTTGGTGCGAGTGAGAGGTGCTGACCTCGAGTGGTTGTTGGATGCAACTTAGGCAAGAGGATTTTGGGACTCGAACCGAAACATCAGTCTTCCCGGGACATTTGAGGTAAGATAGGACTTTTTCTTTTTCAGTTTTCGCCTTCTCAGGGCTAAATATTTTCCTTTCAACATAGCTAGTGCATGCAAGTACATAAGTCCCGCTTTTTGTCCTCCTTTTAGTTATTTGTCTCCACCCCACCCCACTTTAGGTGACAGATGTCACTTTTCTCTGGATTTGTTTCAACCCAGTTAATCGAGATTTCTGCCACATTTTTGGAAGGGTCCTACTACTAATATTGTTTTGTTTAGTTTCTTTTACAAACATGTTTTTCATTTTATATAATCATTGGGTTTATTTTTTTCCCGATCCCTCGATAATTGTAAAAATAAAAACTTCATGATAGGGATTTTCATAGCGAAAATGTGGTATTTTGGTGATTGTGGTGTGATTGTAAGGAGTAAAAGGGTTGTTATTGTGAAAGGAATATTGTAAGTACGAATGGGTCAAAGATTGAGACTAGTTAGTTTTGAGATAGAACTAGTGAAGACCAATCTTTTCCCCACCCCCATTTTTAGCCCTCGTGGCACATTTGTACCATTTTGGTAAATAAATAATAAGATCAAAGTGTAGTATCTGTTCTTATCAGCTTAATATCTGATACGTCCCCGAAGTGGAACTACGATATTAGTCTGATTTTTGGAACATGGCGAAGAGTCAGGGGCTTGCTCCGCCTTTGCCACGGGTTGGCCTGGTATTGCAGCGCATCCAGGAGTCAGCCCAGTCTCCCCAATAGTGGAGACCAATAAAAATGAATCCAAAAATAGACCTCCTGCTCACTCTCACAAGATCTAGCCCATTTATTGGCATCCCGGTTCCGCGGAAAATAAAGATTATTCCTTTCCGGTCTGCTTGTTGACTTTTTTCTTGTTGTTGTTGCTTGTTTTCGTCATCCTCGTACTGCAGTGACCCTGTCAGAGCAGTGACACGGCAATCTGGGCCCCAAAACGGAAAAAAACGTGCTTGCTTCTTGTCCCGCTCACTGTCGGAGGTTAGCGACTTCTTATTGCCAAGTTTTTGGCCCATTGCTGTATTGTGAGTAAATGGCGCTTCCTTTCGAGACCCGGTTTCATTGCTGTCGTTCCTTTTGCGGCCGCGCCGGGACTCTTTTTTTTTTTTTTTTTTTGTTCTTGTTTTTGCTGTCTTCGTGATTGCCACAGTAATGTTCAAATACCTGAAGTAATTCCTCGGTATATTAAGGGGGGGATGTCGATCTCTATCTCTCCAGAGCAAAGAGGGAGGATTTAAACTGTGCAGCGGGTGTGTCTCTGCGCTGCCACCCCGTACTCATCTGGCCTGTCGAGCTTCCGCTGAGGGTCTCCGACAGACTGGCGCGATGTCGGGCATTTGCCTCTTGTCGCTATCCCTGAGTGTCTCGGCGAGCACTGAGGCCTCTTTGCGAAGGGGACAGCTGTCAGGGCTTTGGCGACCGGATTGGGTGTCCCCTGCTTTGCCCCGTCGATGTGCCCTGGTGCCTGGCTCCACTCGCGCAGCCTCTTTTCACCTAGTAGCTATCGCTTCTCGGCCTTTTGGCTAAGATCAAAGTGTAGTATCTGTTCTTATCAGCTTTATTACATCGTTGGACCTATTCGCTTTTCTTCTGGCTTTTTTCACATCGGATTACTTACCTGGATTACTGTTTCTATTGGACAAGCATTGGAATACTTACCAACAAAAAAAGGAGGCATATATTTATAAAAAAAAAAAAAAAAAAAAAAAAAATCAGCCTATCGACAGAAAATCAGCGGCAGGACTCTGTTACTGTTAACATTTCGACCAGAGTTCTTGGACGACTTTAATTAATACGATAAGTTTTTCTTTTTATTATTTTTTGTTTTGAAAAACACTTTAATTTTCAGTTTTTGTCTTATTTTTTCTCTTATTTTTTCCTTTTCTTTGTTTGACTTCACGGCGTTTTTGTTTCTTTCTCGTTTTCACACCCCTCCCGTATTTTTATTTACCGTTTTCGTCTTTGTTTAAATTATTATTATTCTCTTTGGTTTGCTCCTTTCGTTTTGCATTTAATTTTATTTTGTTCGTAAATATATTTTATCCTTGGTTTGTACCCCGAAAAATATTTAAAAGAGAAAGCTAGTACGTTAGACTGTGGTGGGTGTTCCACCATGGTCGACAAAAACATGGACGTCAAAAACATGGACGTCAAAAACAACGAGGTTCCTGAGACACCGGTTACAGAGCCGGTGTCACCTGCTAAAACGGCCTGGCTGGAAAATAGGCCGCTCCAAAAGGATGGCAGATTTTATGCCAGCCAAAGAAGCAAATATGAAGAGACATTCAAAGGCAATGAGTTCCTTACAATTAAGGAAGCTCTGAATGCGGTGGAACCGCGCACAATTTCCCTGCTGACGTCAGACGTTAAAACTCGGAAATTAATTGGAGTCAGCAGGGAAAGTATGGAAGAGGCGCTAAAGTCCCTGCACATCAATCCCAAAGTCTTGGCGAGAAGGACTAATGCGCTATGGGACATCCTTCTCCAGACAGAAGACCAAGCCAAGGAGTTGGCAGGCAAAACTTTGTGCACCGAGATGCTGAGGCTTCAGACGGAGTACATGGGCACCCGTAGGACAAAAGTTACCGTACATGGGGTTCCCGTGGATATCTCAGAGGACCGGATGGGGGCCTTCTTCACCAAATATGGGGAAGTGAATGAAGTGAGGGCCCTTAGCAGTAAATCCGGAATTGAAACAGGGGACATGGAGATGCAGATAACCCTGGACAGAACAGCTTTTAGGAACGTCCCCAACACGTTGATCTGCCGTGACAGGAGGATGCTGGTGGTGGTGGAGGGCAGAAAGCCTTGGTGTTGGTCATGTGGGGTGTCGGGACACATGGCGAAAGAGTGCCCTAGTAAAAAAGGCACACAAGCTGCACCACGACCGGCGTCGTCAACTGCTAAGACAGCAACAGTGGCAGATGAGGGGACGTCAAAAACTGAGGGAGGCTGGAAGGAGGTGACGAGAGGGCGAAAGTCTTCCAAGGTTTCGTCTCCAACCCCCCAAAAAGAGATGGCTCAGGAAGAGAGGCCGTCGCAGCCGGAAAGGGTTGAAAAGTTGCAGCCACTGAGTGAGGGGCAGCAGCAGCCTCAAAAACAGCAACAGCAGCAGCCTAAAAAACCACAGCAGCAGCAGCCGAAACAACAACAACAGCAGCAGCCTAAAAAGCAACAACAACAGCAGCAGCAGCAGCCGAAACAACAACAGCAGCAGCAGCAACAACAGCAGGAGCAGCAACAACAACAACAACAGCAGCAAACGGAGATGGAGGTGGACAGAACACCTCCACCTCGGTCTTCATCCCTGAAAAGGTGCAGGGAAGAAGACGATGAAAAGGAGGAAGACGAGCCACAACAAAGACATTCTGGCAGTAGTAGGGCAGAGGAAGGCATGGCTAGAGCCAGGTCGCTCTCTGTCCCTGCTTCACCAAGAAGATCGGTGGCTTCGACAAAATCTAGGAGGCACCCTCCTTCCCCATCTCGTGCTCCGCCCCCCTCTCCCTCCACTTCCTGTCCGGGCTCATCGGCCACCCCACCACACACATCTTCCTCTTCCCCTCCACACCCTTCCAGGGAGAAAAAGAAAAAGAAGAAAATGTTCGCAGGCCCCGAATCCATTTGTAAGGTGGATAGGGAGGACTTCAAATGGGGCCTGTCCAATCAAAAGAAAGCCATCTTGGGTGGACTGTACAAGATCAACTCCGTAGATGGGAAAAGTATAGAAGAGCCCCGTAACTTCCCACAGGCCCCGGGCGTGATAACATGCGTGAGGGAGAAGGGGGCTTATCTGAAATTATGGAGCCACATTTTCGAAGCTAGAGAAGCCTTCCCCGAAATCAGGGTCGTGAAAACAGAAAATGACAATTTAAAAAAACTAAGGAACTTTTGTGCTGGGAGGGTCCCCGTGTTGCTCCATCCCTCCTTATATAGGGCGGTAAAACTAACTTACCCCACGGACGTCGGCGGGATTGTCCTGGACGGTCGCAAGACGACCGAATTAGGAACGTGTAATCTAGGACAGGCCGTCGGGGTCCTTACCAGCGCAGATTTCCGCCCGGTATGTGAGTAGGCTTTTTGCTTTTCTCGTTTTTTCTTTGCAGGCCTAAACCATGTCTATCAAGATAGCGACGCTGAATGTGAATGGCTTGAGGGATCGGGGTAAGCCGGCCCGCCTGCTCCGGGACCTCTTGTCGTTCGGCGTGGATGTAGCCGCGATCGAAGAGACCCACTTTGTTTGCAGTTCCGATGCGTGTGTGCTGTCTAACGACTTTGTCGTCTATTCAGCATATGGGGACCGAGCTGCCGGAGGAGTGTCTTTGCTGGTGAAGCGGACTCTAGATGCGAAGGTGGACCTTGTGCATACCGATGCCGAGGGACGGTTGATCGTGGCCGATATTGCCGTGAAAAGTGGTTCGTTTCGGGTCGTTGCGGTTTATGCGCCCAACGACCGGGGGGAGCGGGTTTCGTTTTTTCGGCGGTTGGAGCCTTTCCTGGTGGATTCGACGCGCTTAGCTCTAGTGGGGGACTGGAATGCCATCCTGGACCCCAAGTTAGATCGGGGGCGGGGCGCAAGCGGGGGCGATCGTAGCCTGGTCGATCTGATCGGCGACTTCGGTCTCGTCGATAGATACCGGGTCGATCACCCCGGGGGGAAAATGCGGACGTGGGCCCGTAGCTGGCCTTGTGACAAGGTGGTTAGCTACCTTGACAGAATGTTAGTGAGAAGGGCCGACATAGATCTGTTAGATTGTCCCACGTTCCACTGGGTAGGCTACACGGACCACAAACTCGTTTGTGCCCGTTTGGCGTTAGAACATAGGCCTAGAATGGCTGGCTACTGGAAGTTCAATCTGTCCTTACTGAACAGGCGGGACTTCCGGGAGCAGCTGACTAGCTTAGTGCAGCGGGAGCTAGTGGGGCGGTTACCGGGAATAGGTG
The DNA here is from genome assembly GCA_963932145.1 of Acanthosepion lycidas. Classification (NCBI taxonomy): domain Eukaryota; kingdom Metazoa; phylum Mollusca; class Cephalopoda; order Sepiida; family Sepiidae; genus Acanthosepion; species Acanthosepion lycidas. The sequence goes on from OZ010613.1 coordinate 629,370, forward strand.
GTGGGACAGACTTAAATGTAGCATTAGGTCCTTCACCACTGACTTCAGCAAACGGCTCGCCCTAGATAGAGCTGATAAGGTGAGGACGCTTAAAGCTAGTCTTTCCCGGGCGGAGGCTGGGGGGGATCCCCTAGAGATAGCCGTAGCTAGGGAGGCCCTGGAGCGTTTGAATAGCGAGCGCTGCATGGGCCAGGTAATTAGACATAGGTTAAGCAAGATGTCTTCCGAAGCCGTGAACATGGGCGCAGATCTGCGCCGGGAAGAGGTCCGTCGAGGTGGCGATCGTTACATTCGTGAAGTCAGAAACCCGGAGGGGCGTACCCTTCGGGCCACCGACGACATGTGCGAGGCGTTTCGGCGGCATTTCGAGAGCCCCTTTACCAGGGAGCCTGGTCTTCGTGAGGACGAGATTCGCAGCTATTTGGCCGACTTTCCTCGGCTTTCGCCGACCGAAGCGGCTGGCTGCGAGGGAGAGATTACGGAGGGCGAGGTCTACGCGGCTTTGAAGAAGGTCGGCAGAGGCAAGTCGCCCGGTCTGGATGGTCTGGATGGTCTGCCCTATGAAGTGTACTTGAGGCTGTCGCACATCTTTGTCCCGATTTTGACGGTCGTGTTCAACAACTGGTTCCGGCAGGGGTCCCTCCCCCACCGATTTTCCAGGGGCGTGATCACGCTGTTGAAAAAGGGCAAGGGTGTCGGGGGGAACCTAGACGACTACAGGCCCATAACTCTGCTAAACACAGAGTTAAAGATTTTGGCCAAGATCCTGCAGGAGCGCTTGCAGTCGGTTGCCGAGTCTCTGTTGGGTCCCGAGCAGACCTGTTCTGTGAGGGGTCGAACAATTCAGAGCAACCTGCACTTGATCCGCACGATCATAGAGGGAGTAAAAGACGACGAGAGCGCCGCGCTGATCAATTTGGATCAGTCCAAGGCATTTGACAGGGTTGACCATCGCTACCTGGCGGCTGTCCTGCAGGCCGCCGGATTCGCACCCGACTTCTGCCGCTGGATTAGCCTCCTGTATCGCTCCCCCAGCGCTGTGGTACAGGTGAACGGGAAGTTGTCGGGAGCCTTTGCGCTGTCTAGGTCGGTTCGTCAGGGTTGCCCGCTGTCGCCCCTACTTTACGCTTTGGCGTTGGAGCATCTCCTTCGCCGGCTGAGGGACGGGGCGCGCAGTCCGGCCCTACGCGGAATCGCCGTTCCTGCCGGGGCTCGAGCCAGGGTTTCCGCGTACGCCGATGACGTGTCCGCCTTCGTGTCGTCCCGCAGCGGCATTAGGGCGGTGCTGAAGGCGCTGGCGCGGTACGAACAGGTGACGGGGGCCAAGATTAACCGCGACAAGTCGTCCGGCTTGCGGCTAGGTGCCTGGAAGGGGGTCGATCTTCCGGGGCCCTTCGGTTGGACGGACGGTCCTGTTCGCATTCTCGGAGTTTGGTTTGGGCCCGACCTCCAGCTGGAGAAGAATTGGTCTGAAGTACGAGCAAAGGTCGACGCTGCCGGTCAGACTTGGCGCCGACGGAGGTTGTCCGTGAAGGGCAGGGCGGAGGTGTGTGCTACATACAACTTCCCTCTGATCCTTTATCGATTGTCCGTACTTCCTCTCTGTGACGACCATAGGGTGCCGCTCGAGCGCTCGCTATCCTCCACCTTGTGGAGGGGACGCGGGAATCGGGTCCACAGAGATGTCTGTGCACAGCGTCCGTGTCATGGGAGCCTGGGAATGCCGCACTTGGTGAGACACAAACGTGCCTCCAGGCTGGCTTTCTTGCGCCGCGCGTTGACCGGAGATTCGGTTATGGCGGGGATTGTTAGGGACGCGTTCCCTGGCCTTACCATCACTCCCCCCATCTCGCGGGTTGAGCGCCGTCGTAAACCCCGGGAGCAATCGGATTTCCTTCGCGAGTGTCGGTCGGCCTTGCTGGCCGTCCCTCGGTCCAATGACCTTTCTCGGCCTAGGAAGGTCTTCTATCGTTTGTTCGTGGAGGGGTTCGCGAAGGATTCCCTGCGCGAGGATCTCGGCTTGTCGGAGGACGAGTTTCGCTCTTACTGGTCTTGGGTTCCAGCGGCGGATTACCTCAGTAACCCTGAGTTTTCGCTTACCTGGCGACTGGCTCGGAATCGGCTGCCTCTCAATGACATGGCCTTCATATGGGGCCTGGCGGATTTGCCGGACTGCGAACGGTGCGGCCTTGGCTTAGAGGAAACGGCTTCGCACGCCTTCTACCATTGCCCCCGGGTCCGCCCCTTATGGGACCATGTCGGCGAGCTGACGGCTCGTCTCGCTCCCGAAAAGCTCGTGCCCATTGATCGCGCATACGCGTGTGACAATGTGTCGCCCCCGTATTCCGGGGTGAAACGGATGGTGTTTCTCACGCTGCTGGCCACGGCCCGAATGGTGATATGGACGACGCGAAAGGAGGAAGTCTTGCGGGGCACCCGTCTTTCTCATCAGGATCTGTTCCGATTCTTTGAGCATCAGCTCAAGATGAAGATCAGAACTGATAGGAAACGCTTGCATTCGACAGTCTTCAGCGAAAGGTGGGTGACTGAGGCGAGCTTGGTTCGCGTGAACGGGGCTAGCCTTGATTTTCTCTTTTAGGTCAAGCCTATGTTACATCGGGGTGGTTTCCTGTGGAGCCCTCCCCTGTTTAGGTTAGACAAGCCTTTGTGTACCTAGTTAATGTGAGTGAGTGCTGTTCCCGGCCTGTATCCCGGTTGCTCATTAGTGATGATCCAGTCTGAGATTCCCGACCTCCCCAGTTTGTTTTTGACCCCCTTTTATCTCGACTGGGTCAGCCTTATATTTTCCCATGCCCTTCTGATTTTTTTATCCTTTTCCCACTCCCTTAGCGAGGGAGCTGCTTGATTTTGTCCGAGGGGCAGAATACAGTGGCCTCTCTGTTTTGAGGGTAGGACGGGTCCTACTAACATCAGTTATGTTTGATTTTCATTGTGTTAATGTATATTTCAGTTCGTTATTGGGTTCATCTCCCTCCCCTCTCATCTTTACATCGTAGAATTTTGTATATATATATCATTTTAGTATCATTAAATTTTTACGACACGGGGCGCGTTTTGTAGGTCCCCCTCGAGCGGATGCGGTATTATGGTGCATGGAGGATCGATTGGCGACGGACGAGTTCTTGTGGTGAATGGATACATTGTAAAAGTACGAATGGGTCGCGAATCAGATTAGCTAGGTATAAGATAGTTAGTGAAGACCAGCCTTCTACCCCTCCTCATTCTTCGGCCTTGTGCCACAATTTTGTATTTTATTGGAAATAAATATCTATCGCTTCTCGGCCTTTTGGCTAAGATCAAAGTGTAGTATCTGTTCTTATCAGCTTCATTGTATCACCGGATTACTTGGATTTTTTCGCTCGGAATACCTTACGTGGATTACCATTGGACAAGGATTGGCTTTATTGGATTGTTTACCACTTTCGGACTGTGTTTGACACAAGGTCAGCAAAAAAAAAAAATTTATCTCAAGAAATCGAACTCAGCGAATTCGACTGTTTTTTGATTTTCGCCACAGTTTTTGGACGACCTACAGTTCATTTAAACCTATAAGTTTTTCCTTTTTTATTCTTTATTTTAAAAAACACTTTATTTTTCTGTTTTTCTCTTAAATTTGGTTTTCTTATTCTTTTTTGGCTGCACGGCGTTTTTGTTTCTTTCTCGTTTTTACACCCGTCCCGTATTTTTATTTACCTTTTTCCTCTTTGTTTAAACTATTATTGTCTTTGGTTTGCTCCCTTCGTTTTTTAATTTATTTTTATTTTGTTCGTAAATATATTTTATCCTTGGTTTGTATACTTAAAAACATTTAAAGAGAAAACTTTATTCGTTAGACTGTGGTGGTTGTTTCCACCATGGTCGATAAAAACAACGCTGTTCCTGAGACACCGGTTGCTGAGCCGGTGTCGCCTGCTAAAACGGCCTGGTCAGAAAATAGGCCGCTCCAAAAGGATGGCATATATTATGCCACCCAAAGAAACAAATTTGCGGAAACATTCAACGGCAATGAGTTCCTTACAATTAAGGAAGCCTTGAATGCTGTAGAACCGCGCATAGTTTCCTTGCTGACGTCAGATGTTAAGAGACGTAAGTTCATTGGAGTCAGCAGGGAAAGTATGGAAGAGGCGCTAAAGTCCCTGCACATCAATCCCAAAGTTTTGGCGAGAAGGACTAATGCGTTATGGGACATCCTTCTCCAGACAGAAGACCAAGCCAAGGAGTTGGCAGAGAGATCATTGTGCACCAAGATGCTGAGGCTTCAGACGGAGTACATGGGCACCCGCAGGACAAAAGTTACCGTCCATGGGGTGCCCGTGGATATCTCAGAGGACCGGATGGGGGCCTTCTTCACCAAATATGGGGAAGTGAATGAAGTGAAGGCTCTTAGGAGTAAATCCGGAATTGAAACAGGGGACATGGAGGTGCAGATAACCCTGGACAGAACAGCGTTCAGGAACGTCCCCAACACGTTGATCTGCCGTGACAGGAGGATGCTGGTGGTGGTGGAGGGCAGAAAGCCTTGGTGTTGGTCGTGTGGGGTGTCAGGACGCATGGCGGAAGAGTGCCCTAGTAAAAAGGGCACACAAGCTGCACCAAGACCGGCATCGTCGACAGCGAAAGCAACAACCTTGGCAGCTGGTAGACCGGAAGAGGGGACGTCAAAAGCTGAGGGAGACTGGAAGGAGGTTAGTAGGGGCCGAAAGTCTTCCAAAGTTTCGTCTACACCTCCCCCCCCCAAAAAAAAGATACCTCAGGAAGAGAGGCCGTCGCAGCCTGAAAAGCTGAAAAAGTTGCAGCCACCGAAGGAAGGGCAGCATCAGCCTATAAAACAGCAACAGTCCCAAAAATCACAGCAGCAGCAGCCGAAACAACAACAACAGCAGCAGCAGCAACAACAGCAGGAGAAGCAACAACAACAACAACAGCAGCAAACGGAGATGGAGGTGGACAGAACACCTACACCTCGGGCTTCATCCCTGAAAAGGTGCAGGGAAGAAGAAGACGACGAAAAGGATTAAGACGAGCCGCAACAAAGACATTCTGGCAGTAGTAGGACAGAGGAAGGCATGGCTAGATCCAGGTCGCTCTGTCCCTGCTTCACCAAGAGAATCGCTGGCTTCGACCAAATCTAGGAGCCACCCTACCACCCCATCTCGTGCTCCGCCCCTCCTCTCCCTCCACTTCCTCCCTGGGCTCAGCGGCCACCCCACCACACACATCTACCTCTTCCCCTCCCCACCCTTCCAGGGAGAAAAAGAAAAAGAACATGTTCGCAGGCCCCGAATCCATTTGTAAGGTGGATAGGGAGGATTTCAAATGGGGCCTGTCCAATCAAAAGAAAGCCCTCTTAGGAGGACTGTACAAGATGAACTCCGTAGATGGGAAAAGTATTGAAGACACCAGAAACTTCCCACAGGCCCCGGGCGTGATAACATGCGTGAGGGAGAAGGGGGCTTACTTGAAAGTATGGAGTCACATTTTTGAGGCTAGAGAAGCCTTCCCCGACATCATGGTCGTCGAAACGGAAAATGACAATCTAATAAAACTAAGGAACTTTTGTGCTGGGAGGGTCACCGTGTTGCTCCATCCCTCCTTATATAGGTCGGTAAAACTAACTTACCCCACGGACGTCGGCGGGATTGTCCTGGACGGTCGCAAGACGACCGAATTAGGAACGGGGAATCTAGGACAGGACGTCGGGGTCCTTACCAGGGCAGATTTCCGCCTGGTATGTGAGTAGGCTTTTTGCTTTTCTCTTTTTACATTGCAGGCCTAAACCATGTCTATCAAGATAGCGAAACTGAATGTGAATGGCTTGAGGGATCGGGGTAAGGCGGCCCGCCTGCTCCGGGACCTCTTGTCGTTCGGCGTGGATGTAGCCGCGATCGAAGAGACCCACTTTGTTTGCAGTTCCGATGCGTGTGTGCTGTCTAACGACTTTGTCGTCTATTCAGCATATGTGGACCGAGCTGCCGGAGGAGTGTCTTTGCTGGTGAAGCGGTCTCTAGATGCGAAGGTGGACCTTGTGCATACCGATGCCGAGGTACGGTTGATCGTGGCCGATATTGCCGTGAAAAGTGGTTCGTTTCGGGTCGTTGCGGTTTATGCGCCCAACGACCGGGGGGAGCGGGTTTCGTTTTTTCGGCGGTTGGAGCCTTTACTGGTGGATTCGACGCGCTTAGCTCTAGTGGGGGACTGGAATGCCAGCCTGGACCCCAAGTTAGATCGGGGGCGAGGCGCTACAGGGAGAAGGGGCGATCGTAGCCTGGTCGATCTGATCGGCGACTTCGGTATCGTCGATAGATACCGGGTCAATCACCACAGGAGGAAAATGTGGACGTGGGCCCGTAGCTGGCCTTGTGACAAGGTGGTTAGCTACCTTGACAGAATGTTAGTGAGAAGGGCCGACATAGATCTGTTAGATTGTCCCACGTTCCACTGGGTAGGCTACACGGACCACAAACTCGTTTGTGCCCGTGTGGCGTTAGAACATAGGCCTAGAATGGCTGGCTACTGGAAGTTCAATCTGTCCTTACTGGACAGGCGGGACTTCCGGGAGCTGCTGACTAGCTTAGTGCAGCAGGAGCTAGTGGGGGCGGTTACCGGGAATAGGTGGTGGGACAGACTAAAATGTAGCATTAGGTCCTTCACCACTGACTTCAGCAAACGGCTCGCCCTAGATAGAGCTGATAAGGTGAGGACGCTCAAAGCTAGTCTTTCCCGGGCGGAGGCTGGGGGAGATCCCCTAGAGATAGCCCTAGCTAGGGAGGCCCTGGAGCGTTTGAATAACGAGCGCTACATGGGCCAGGTAATTAGACATAGGTTAAGCAAGATGTCTTCCGAAGCCGTGAACATGGGCGCAGATCTGCGCCGGGAAGAGGTCCGTCGAGGTGGCGATCGTTACATTCGTGAAGTCAGAAACCCGGAGGAGCGTACCCTTCGGGCAACCGACGACATGTGCGAGGCGTTTCGGCGGCATTTCGGGAGCCGCTTTACCAGGGAGCCTGGTCTTCGTGAGAACGAGTTTCGCAGGTATTTGGCCGACTTTCCTCGGCTTTCGCCGACCGAAGCAGCTAGCTGCGAGGGAGAGATTACGGAGGGCGAGGTCTACGCGGCTTTGAAGGTCGGCAGAGGCAATTCGCCCAGTCTGGATGGTCTGCCCTATGAAGTGTACTTGAGGCTGTCGCACATCTTTGTCCCGATTTTGACGGTCATGTTCAACAACTGGTTCCGGCAGGGGTCCCTCCCCGAGCCGTTCTCCAGAGGTGTGATCACGCTGTTGAAAAAGAGCAAGGGTGTCGGGGGGAACCTAGACGACTACAGGCCCATAACTCTGCTAAACACAGAGTTAAAGATTTTGGCCAAGATCCTGCAGGAGCGCTTGCAGTCAGTTGCCGAGTCTCTGTTGGGTCCCGAGCAGACCTGTGCCGTGAGGGGTCGAACAATTCAGAGCAACCTGCACTTGATCCCCACAATCATAGAGGGAGTAAAAGACGACGAGAGAGCCGCGCTGATTAATTTGGATCAGTCCAAGGCATTTGATAAGGTTGACCATCGCTACCTGGCTGCTGTCCTGCAGGCCGCCGGAATCGCGCCCGACTTCTGCTGCTGGATTAACCTCCTGTATCGCTCCCCCAGCGCTGTGGTACATGTGAACGGGAAGCTGTCGGGCGCTTTTGCGCTGTCTAGGACGGTTCGTCAGGGTTGCCCGCTGTCGCCCCTACTTTACGCTTTGGCGTTGGGGCCTCTCCTTCGCCGGCTGAGGGACGGGGCGTGCAGTCCGTCCCTACGCGGAAACGTGCTTGCATCTTGTCCCGCTCACTGTCGGAGGTTAGCGACTTCTTATTGCCAAGTTTTTGGCCCGTTGCTGTATGGTGAGTACATGGCGCTTCCTTTCGAGACTCGGTCTCATTACTGTCGTTCCTTTTGCGGCCGAAGTCGCTAACCTCCGACAGTGAGCGGGACAAAAGCAAGCACATTTTTTTTCCGTTTTGGGGCCCAGATAGCCGAGTCACTGCTCTGAGAGGGTCACTGCTCTGAGAGGGTCACTGCAGTACGAGGATGACGAAAACAAGCAACAACAACAACAAAACGTCAACAAGCAGACCGGAAAGGAATAATCTTTATTTTCCGCGGAACCGGGGTGCCAATAAATGGGCTAGATCTTGTGAGAGTGAGCAGGAGGTCTATTTTTGGATTCATTTTTATTGGTCTCCACTATTGGGGAGACTGGGCTGACTCCTGGATGCGCTGCAATACCAGGCCAACCCGTGGCAAAGGCGGAGCAAGCCCCTGACTCTTCGCCATGTTCCAAAAATCAGACTAATATCGAAGTCCCACTTCGGGGACGTATCAAATATGAAGCTGATAAGAACAGATACTACAGTTTGATCTTAGCCAAAATGCCGAGTAGCGATAGATATTTATTTCGTATAAAATACAAAATTGTGGCACAAGACCGAGGAAGGGGGAGATGTAGAAGCTGATCTTCACTAACTATCTTATACCTAGCTAATCTGATTCGCGACCCATTCGTACTTTTACAATTTACCCATTCACCACAAGAACTCGTCCGTCGCCAATCGATCCTCCATGCACCATAATACCGCATCCGCTCGAGGGAGACCTACAAAACGGGCCCCGTGTCATGAAAATTTAATGATACTAAAAGGATATATATACAAAATTCTATGATATAACGATGAGAGGGGAGGGAGATGAACCCAATAACGAACTGAAATACATATTAACACAATGAAAATTAAACATAACTGATGTTAGTAGGACCCGTCCAACCGTCAAAACAGAGAGGCCACTGTATTCTGCCCCTCGGACAAAATCAAGCAGCTCCCTCACTAAGGGAGTGGGACAAGGATAAAAAATCAGAAGGGCATGGGAAATTATAAAGCTGACCCAGTCGAGATAAAAAGCGGAGGTCAAAAACAAACTGGGGAGGTCGGGAATCTCAGGCTGGATCATAACTAAAGAGCAGCCGGGGTACAGACAGGGAAACAACACTCACTCACATTAACTAGGTACACAAAGGCTTGTTTAACCTAACCAAAGGGAGGGCTCCACAGGAAACCACCCCTATGTAACATAGGCTTGACCTAAAAGAGAAAATCAAGGCTAGCACCGCTCACGCGAACCAAGCTCGCCCCAGTCACCCACCTTTCGCTGAAGACTGTCGAATGCAAGCGTTTCCTATCAGTTCTGATCTTCATCTTGAGCTGATGCTCAAAGTATCGGAACAGATCCTGATGAGAAAGACGGTTGCCCCGCAAGACTTCCTCCTGTCGCGTCGTCCATATCACCATTCTGGCCGTGGCCAGCAGCGTGAGAAACACCATCCGTTTCACCCCGGAATACGGGGGCGACACATTGTCACACGCGTATGCGCGATCAATGGGCACGAGCTTTTCGGGAGCGAGACGAGCCGTCAGCTCGCCGACATGGTCCCATAAGGAACGGATCCGGGGGCAATGATAGAAGGCGTGTGAAGCCGTTTCCTCTAAGCCAAGGTCGCACCGTTCGCAGTCCGGCAAATCCGTCAAGCCCCATATGAAGGCCATGTCATTGAGAGGCAGCCGATTCCGAGCCAGTCGCCAGGTAAGCGAAAACTCAGGGTTACTGAGGTAAACTGCCGCTGGCGCCCAATCCAGTAAGAGCGAAACTCGTCCTCCGACAAGCCGAGATCCTCGCGCAGGGAATCCTTCGCGAACCCCTCCACGAACAAACGATAGAAGACCTTCCTAGGCCGAGAAAGTTCACTGGACCGAGGGACGGCCAGCAAGGCCGACCGACACTCGCGAAGGAAATCCGATTGCTCCCGGGGTTTACGACGGCGCTCAACCCGCGAGATGGGGGGAGTGATAGTAAGGCAAGGGAACGCGTCCCTAACAATCCCCGCCATCACCGAATCTCCGGTCAACGCGCGGCGTAGGAAAGCCAGCCTGGAGGCACGATTGTGGCTCACCAAGTGCGGCATTCCCAGCCCCACATGACACAGACGCTGTGCACAGACATCTCTGTGAACCCGATTCCCGCGTCCCCTCCACAAAGTGGAGGATAGTGAGCGCTCGATCGGCACCCTATGGTCGTCACAGAGAGGAAGTACGGACAATCGATAAAGGATCAGAGGGAAGATGTATGTAGCGCACACCTCCGCCCTGCCCTTCACGGACAACCTCCGTCGGCGCCAAGTCTGACCGGCTGCGTCGACCTTTGCTCGTACTTCAGACCAGTTCTTCTCCAGCTGGAGGTCGGGCCCAAACCACACTCTGAGAATGCGGACAGGACCGTCCGTCCAACCGAAGGGCCCCGGAAAATCGACCCTCTTCCAGGCACCTACCGCAAGCTGGACGACTTGTCGCGGTTAATCTTGTCCCCTGTCACCTGTTCGTACCGAGCCAGCGCCTTCAGCATCCCCCTGATGTCGCTGCGGGACGACCCGAAGGCAGATACGTTATTGGCGTACGCGGAACCCTGGCTCGAGCCCCGCCAGGAACGGCGATTCCGCGTAGTGCCGGACTGCGCGCCCCGTCCCTCAGCCGGCGAAGGAGAGGCTCCAACGCCAAAGCGTAAAGTAGGGGCGACAGCGGGCAACCCTGACGAATCGACCTAGACAACGCAAAGGCGCCCGACAGCTTCCCGTTCACCTGTACCACAGCGCTGGGGAGCGATACAGGAGGCTAATTCAGCGGCAGAAGTCGGTGCGAATCAGGCGGCCTGCAGGACAGCAGCCAGGTAGCGATGTTCAACCCTATCAAATGCCTTGGACTGATCCACATTGATCAGCGCCGCTCTCTCGTCGTCTTTTACTCCCTCTATGATTGTGGGGATGAAGTGCAGGTTGCTCTGAATTGTTCGACCCCTCACAGCACAGGTCTGCTCGGGACCAAACAGAGACTCGGCAACTGACTGCAAGTGCTCCTGCAGGATCTTGGCCAAAATCTTTAACTCCGTGTTTAGCAGAGTTATGGCCCTGTAGTCGTCTAGGTTCCCCCCGACACTCTTGCCCTTTTTCAACAGCGTGATCACACCCCTGGAAAACCGGTCGGGGAGGGACCCCTGCCGGAACCAGTTGTTGAACACGACCGTCAAAATCGGGACAAAGATGTGCGACAGCCTCAAGTACACTTCATAGGGCAGACCATCCAGACCGGGCGTCTTGCCTCTGCCGACCTTCTTCAAAGCCGCATAGACCTCGCCCTCCGTAATCTCTCCCACGCAGCTAGCCGCTTCGGTCGGCGAAAGCCGAGGAAAGTCGGCCAAATAGCTGCGAAACTCGTCCTCACGAAGACCAGGCTCCCTGGTAAAGCGGCTCTCGAAATGCCGCCGAAACGCCTCGCATATGTCGTCGGTGGCCCGAAGGGTACGCCCCTCCGGGTTTCTGACTTCACGAATGTAACGATCGCCACCTCGACGGACCTCTTCCCGGCGCTGATCTGCGCCCATGTTCACGGCTTCGGAAGACATCTTGCTTAACCTATGTCTAATTACCTGGCCCATGTAGCGCTCGCTATTCAAACGCTCCAGGGCCTCCCCAGCTACGGCTATCTCTTGGGGATCCCCCCCATCCTCCGCCCGGGAAAGACTAGCTTTAAGCGTCCTCACCTTATCAGCTCTATCTAGGGCGAGCCTTTTTCTGAAGTCAGTGGTGAATGACCTAATGCTACATTTAAGTCTGTCCCACCACCTATACCCGGTAACGGCCCCCACTAGCTCCCGCTGCACTAACCGAGTCAGCTGCTCCCGGAAGTCCCGCCTGTCCAGTAAGGACAGATTGAACTTCCAGTAGCCAGCCATTCTAGGCCTATGTTCTAAGGCCACACGGGCACAAACGAGTTTGTGGTCCGTGTAGCCTACCCAGTGGAACGTGGGACAATCTAACAGATCTATGTCGGCCCTTCTCACTAACATTCTGTCAAGGTAGCTAACCACCTTGTCACAAGGCCAGCTACGGGCCCACGTCCACATTTACCCCCCGGGTGATCGACCCGGTATCTATCGACGATACCGAAGTTGCCGATCAGATCGACCAGGCTACGATCACCCCTTTTCCCGCTAGCGCCCCGCCCCCGATCTAACTTGGGGTCCAGGATGGCATTCCAGTCACCCACTAGAGCTAAGCTCGTCGACTCCACCAGGAAAGGCTCCAACCGCCGAAAAAACGAAACCCGCTCCTCCCGGTCGTTGGGCGCATAAACCGCAACGACCCGAAACGAACCACTTTACACGGCAATATCGGCCACGATCAACCGTCCCTCGGCATCGGTATGCACAAGGTCCTCCTTCGCATCTAGAGTCCACTTCACCAGCAAAGACACTCCTCCGGCAGCTCGGTCCCCATATGCTGAATAGACGACAAAGTCGTTAGACAGCATACACGCATCGGAACTGCAAACAAAGTGGGTCTCTTCGATCGCGGCTACATCCACGCCGAACGACAAGAGGTCCCGGAGCAGGCGGGCCGCCTTACCCCGATCCCTCATGCCATTCACATTCAGCGTCTCTATCTTGATAGACATGGTTTAGGCCTGCAAAGAAAAAAGAGAAAAGCAAAAAGCCTACTCACATGCCGGGCGGAAATCTGCGCTGGTAAGGACCCCGACGTACTGTCCTAGATTCCCCCTTCTCCCTCACGCATGTTATCACGCCCGGGGCCTGTGGGAAGTTTCGGGGGTCTTCAATACTTTTCCCATCTACGGAGTTCATCTAAGTCATCCTAAGATGGCTTTCTTTTGATTGGACAGGCCCCATTTGAAATCTTCCCTATCCACCTTACAAATGGATTCGGGGCCTGCGAATGAATGTTTCCGCAAATTTGTTTCTTTCGTTGACATAATATATGCCATCCTTTTGGAGCGGCGTATTTTCTGACCAGGCCGTTTTAGCAGGTGACACCGGCTCAGGAACCGGTGTCTCAGGTACAGCGTTGTTTTTATCGACCATGGTGGAAACAACCACCACAGTCTAACGAATAAACTTTTCTCTTTAAATGTTTTTAAGTATACAAACCAAGGATAAAATATATTTACGAACAAAATAAAAATAAATTGTAAAACGAAGGGAGCAAACCAAAGACAATAATAATAGTTTAAACAAAGACGTAAAAGGTAAATAAAAATACTGGACGGGTGTAAAAACGAGAAAGAAACAAAAACGCCGTGCAGGCAAAAAAGAATAAAAAAAAACAAAAATTAAGAGAAAAACAGAAAAATAAAGTGTTTTTTTTTTTTAAATAAAGAATAAAAAAGGAAAAACTTATCGGTTTAAATGAACTGTAGGTCGTCCAAAAAATCAAAAGTTCAAAACACAGTCAATTCGTTGAGTTCGTTTTCTTGAGACGAATTTTTTTTTTACTGACCTTGTGTCAAACACAGTCCGAAAGTGGTAAACAATCCAATAAATCCAAAGCTTGTCCAATGGTAATCCACGCAAAAAATCCAAGCGAAAAAATCCAAGTAATCCGGTGATACAATAAAGCTGATAAGAACAGATACTACACTTTGATCCTAGGCAAAAGGCCGAGAAGCGATAGCTACTAGCTGAAAAGAGGCTGCGCGAGTGGAGCCAGGCACCAGGCCACATCGACGGGGCAAAGGAGCGGCCACCCAATCCGGTCGCCAAAGCCCTGACAGCAGCCCCTTCGCAAAAAGGCCTCAGTGCTCGCCGAGACTCTCAGGGATAGCGACAAGGCATGGCTAGATCCCGGTCGCTCACTGTCCCTGCTTCACCAAGAGAATCGGTGGCTTCGACCAAATCTAGGAGCCACCCTCCCTCCCGATCTCGTGCTCCGCCCCCCTCTCCCTGCATTTCGTCCAGGGCTCATCGGCCACCCCACCACACACATCTACCTCTTCCCCTCCCCACCCTTCCTGGGAGAAAAAGAAAAAGAAGATGTTCGCAGGCCCCGAATACATTTGTAAGGTGGATAGGGAGGACTTCAAATGGGGCCTGTCCAATCAAAAGAAAGCCATCTTAGGAGGACTGTACAAGACGAACTCCGTAGATGGGAAAATTATAGAAGACCCCCGAAACTTCCCACAGGCCTCGGGCGTGATAACCTGCGTGAGGGAGAAGGGGGCTTACTTGAAAGTATGGAGTCAGATTTTCGAGGCTACAGAAGCCTTCCCCGACATCAGGGTCGTGGAAACGGAAAATGACAACTTGAATAAACTAAGGAACTTTTGTGCTGGGAGGCTCCCCGTGTTGCTCCATCCCTCTTTATATAGGGCGGTAAAACTAACTTACCCCACGGACGTCGGCGGGATTGTCCTGGACGGTCGCAAGACGACCGAATTAGGAACGGGGAATCTAGGACAGGTCGCCGGGGTCCTTACAAGCTCAGATTTCCGCCCGGTATATGAGTAGTCTTTTTGCTTTTCTCTTTTTTCTTTGCAGGCCTAAACCATGTCTATCAAGATAGCGACTCTGATTGTGAATGGCTTGAGGGATCGGGGTAAGGCGGCCCGCCTGCTCCGGGACCTCTTGTCGTTCGGCGTGGATGTCGCCGCGATCGAAGAGACCCACTTTGTTTGCAGTTCCGATGCGTGTGTGCTGTCTAACGACTTTGTCGTCTATTCAGCATATGGGGACCGAGCTGCCGGAGGAGTGTCTTTGCTGGTGAAGCGGTCTCTAGTTGCGAAGGTGGACCTTGTGCATACCGATGCCGAGGGACGGTTGATCGTGGCCGATATTGCCGTGAAAAGTGGTTCGTTTCGGGTCGTTGAGGTTTATGCGCCCAACGACCTGGGGGAGTGTGTTTCGTTTTTTCGGCGGTTGGAGCCTTTCCTGGTGGATTCGACGCGCTTAGCTCTAGTGGGGGACTGGAATGCCATCCTGGACTCCAAGTTAGATCGGGCGCGAGGCGCTAGCGGGAGAAGAGGCGATCGTAGCCTGGTCGATCTGATCGGCGACTTCGGACTCGTCGATAGATACCGGGTCGATCACCCCGGGGGGAAAATGTGGACGTGGGCCCGTAGCTGGCCTTGTGACAAGGTGGTTAGCTACCTTAACAGAATGTTAGTGAGAAGGGCCGACATAGATCTGTTAGATTGTCCCACGTTCCACTGGGTAGGCTACACGGACCACAAACTCGTTTGTGCCCGTGTGGCGTTAGAACATAGGCCTAGAATGGCTGGCTACTGGAAGTTCAATCTGTCCTTACTAGACAGGCGGGACTTCCGGGAGCAGCTGACTAGCTTAGTGCAGCCGGAGCTAGTGGGGGCGGTCACCGGGAATAGGTGGTGGGACAGACTTAAATGTAGCATTAGGTCCTTCACCACTGATTTCAGCAAACGGCTCGCCCTAGATAGAGCTGATAAGGTGAGGACGCTTAAAGCTAGTCGTTCCCGGGCGGAGGCTGGGGGGATCCTCTAGAGGTAGCCGTAGCTAGGTAGGCCCTGGAGCTTTTTAATAGCGAGCGCTACATGGGCCAGGTAATTAGACATAGGTTAAGCAAGATGCTTCCGAAGCCGTGAACATGGGCGCAGATCTGCGCCGGGAAGATATCCGTCGAGGTGGCGATCGTTACATTCGTGAAGTCAGAAACGCGGAGGGGCGTACCCTTCGGGCCACCGACGACATGTGCGAGGCGTTTCGGCGGCATTTCAAGAGGAGGTTTACCAGGGAGCCTGGTCTTCGTGAGGACGAGTTTCGCAGCTATTTGGCCGACTTTCCTCGGCTTTCGCCGACCGAAGCGGCTGGCTGCGAGGGAGATATTACGGAGGGCGAGGTCAACGCGGCTTTGAAGAAGGTAGGCAGAGCAAGTCGCCCGGTCTGGATGGTCTGCCCTATGAAGTGTACTTGAGGCTGTCGCACATCTTTGTCCCGATTTTGACGGTCGTGTTCAACAACTGGTTCCGGCAGGGGTCCCTCCCCTACCGGTTCTCCAGGGGTGTGATCACGCTGTTAAAAAGGGAAAGGGTGTCTGGGGGAACCTAGACGACTACAGGCACATAACTCTGCTAAACACAGAGTTAAAGATTTTGGCCAAGATCCTGCAAGATCGCTTGCAGTCGGTTGCCGAGTCTCTGTTAGATCCCGACCAGACCTGTGCTGTGAGGCGTCGAACAATTCAGAGCAACCTGCATTTGATCGGCACGAGAGCCGCGCTGATCAATTTGGATCAGTCCAAGGCATTTGATAGGGTTGACCATCGCTACCTGGCTGCTGTCCTGCAGGCTGCCGGTTTCGCACCCGACTTCTGCCGCTGGATTAGCCTCCTGTATCGCTCCCCCAGCGCTGTGGTACAGGTGAACGGGAAGCTGTCGTGCGCCTTCGCGCTGTCTAGGTCGGTTCGTCAGGGTTGCCCGCTGTCGCCCCTACTTTACGCTTTGGCGTTGGAGCCTCTTCTTCGCCGGCTGAGGGATGGGGCGTGCAGTCCGGCACTACGCGGAATCGCCGTTCCTGGCGTGGCTCGAGGCAGGGTTTCCGCGTACGCCGATGACGTATCTGCCTTCGTGTCGTCCGGCAGCGGCATTAGGTGCGGTACGAAATGGTGACAGGGCCCAAGATTAACCGCGACAAGTCGTCCAGCTTGCGGCTAGGTGCCTGGAAGGGGCTCGATCTTCCGGGGACCTTCGGTTGGACGGACGGTTCTGTCCGCATTCTCGGAGTGTGGTTTGTGCCCGACCTCCAGCTGGAGAAGAATTGGTCTGAAGTACGAGCAAAGGTCGACGCAGACGGTCAGTTTTGTCGCCGACGGAGGTTGTCCGTGAAGGGCAGGGTGGAGGTGTGTGCTACATACATCTTCCCACTGATCCTTTATCGATTGTCCGTACTTCCTCTCTGTGACGACCATAGGGTGCCGCACGAGCGCTCGCTATCCTCCACTTTGTGGAGGGGACGCGGGAATCGGGTCGACAGATATGTCTGTGCACCGTGTCCGTGTCATGGGGCGCTGGGAATGCCGCACTTGGTGCGCCACAAACGTGCCTCCAGGCTGGCTTTCCTACGCCGCGCGTTGACCGGAGATTCGGTTATGGCGGGGATTGTTAGGGACGCGTTCCCTTGCCTTACCATCACTCCCCCCATCTCGCGGGTTGAGCGCCGTCGTAAACCCCGGGAGCAATTGAATTTCCTTCGCGAGTGTCGGCCGGCCTTGCTGTCCGTCCCTCGGTCCAGTGACCTTTCTCGGTCTAGGAAAGTTTCTATCGTTTGTTCGTGGAGGGGTTCGCGAAGGATTCCCTGCGCGAGGATCTCGGCTTGTCGGAGGACGAGTTTCGCTCTTACTGTTCTTGGGCGCCAGCGGTGGATTACCTCAGTAACCCTGAAATTTCGCTTCACCTGGCGACTGGCTCGGAATCGGCTGTCTCTCGATGACATGGCCTTCATATGGGGCTTGGCGGATTTGCCGGACTGCGAACGGTGCGGCCTCGGCTTAGAGTCAACGGCTTCGTACACCTTCTATCATTGCCCGCGTGTCCGCCCCTTATGGGACCATGTCGGCGAGCTGACGGCTCGTCTCGCTCCCGAAAAGCTAGTGCCCATTGATCGCGCATACGCGTGTGACAATGTGTCGCCCCCGTATTCCGGGGTGAAACGGATGGTGTTCCTCAAGCTGCTGGCCACGGCCCGAATGGTGATATGGACGACGCGACAGCAGGAAGTCTTGTGGGGCACCAGTCTTTCTCATCAGGATCTGTTCCGATTCTTTGAGCATCAGCTCAAGATGAAGATCAGAACTGATAGGAAACGCTTGCATTCGACAGTCTTCAGCGAAAGGTGGGTGACTGAGACGAGCTTGGTTCGCGTGAACGGGGCTAGCCTTGATTTTCTCTTTTAGGTGAAGCCTACGTTACATCGGGGTGGTTTCCTGTGGAGCCCTCCCCTTGTTTAGGTTGGAGAAGCCTTTGTGTACCTAGTTAATGTGAGTGAGTGTTGTTCCCGGCCTGTATCCCGGCTGCTCTTTAGTTATGATCCAGCCTCAGATTCCCGACCTCCCCAGTTTCTTTTTGACCCCCTTTTATCTCGAATGGGTCAGCTTTATATTTTCTAATGACCTTCTGATTTTTTATCCTTTTCCCACTCCCTTAGCGAGGGAGCTGCTTGATTTTGTCCGCGGGGCAGAATACAGTGGCCTCTCTGTTTTGAGGGTTTGACGGTTCCTACTAACATCAGTTATGTTTGATTTTCATTCTGTTAATGTATATTTCAGTTCGTTATTGGGTTCATCTCCCTCCCCTCTCATCTTTAGATCGTAGAATTTTGTATATATATCATTTTAGTATCATTAAATTTTGATGACACGGGGCACGTTTTCTAGGTCTCCCTCGAGCGGATGCGGTATTATGGCGCATGGAGGATCGATTGGCGACGGACGAGTTCTTGTGGTGAATGGGTAAATTTCAAAAGTACGAATGGGTCGCGAATCAGATTAGCTAGGTATAAGATAGTTAGTGAAGACCAGCCATCTACCCCTCCCCCTTCTTCGGCCTTGTGCCACAATTTTGTATTTTTTACAGAATAAATATCTATCGCTTCTCGGCCTTTTGGCTAAGATCAAAGTGTAGTATCTGTTCTTATGAGCTTAATATCTGATACGTCCCCGAAGTGGGACTTCGATATTAGTCTGATGTTTGGAACATGACGAAGAGTCAGGGGCTTGCTCCGCCTTTGCCACGGGTTGGCCTGGTATTGCAGCGCTTCCAGGAGTCAGCCCAGTCTCCCCAATAGTGGAGACCAATAAAAATGAATCCAAAAATAGACCTCCTGCTCACTCTCAAAAGATCTAGCCCATTTATTGGCATCCCGGTTCCGCGGAAAATAAAGATTATTCCTTTCCGGTCTGCTTGTTGACTTTTTGTTGTTGTTGTTGCTTGTTTTCGTCATCCTCGTACTGCAGTGACCCCGTCAGAGCAGTGACACGGCTATCTGGGCACCAAAACGGAAAAAAACGTGCTTGCTTCTTGTCCCGCTCACTGTCGGAGGTTAGCGACTTCTTATTGCCAAGTTTTTGGCCCGTTGCTGTATGGTGAGTAAATGGCGCTTCCTTTCGAGACCCGGTCTCATTACTGTCATTCCTTTTGCGGCCGCGCCGGGACTCTTTTTTTTTTTTTTTGTTCTTGTTTTTGCTGTCTTCGTAATTGCCACAGTAATGTTCAAATAGCTGAAGTAATTCGTCGCTATTTGCAGGGGGGGGAATGTCGATCTCTATCTCTCCAGAGCAAAGAGGGAGTATTTAAACTGTGCAGCGGGCGTGTCTCTGCTCTGCCACCCCATACCCCCACCACCTGCGGCGTGACTCATCTGGCCTGTCGTGCTTCCGCTGATGGTCTCCGGCAGACTGTCGCGATGCCGGGCAATTGCCTCTTGTCGCTATCCCTGAGAGTCTCGGCTAGCACTGAAGCCTCTTTGCGAAGGGGACTGCTGTCAGGGCTTTGGCGACCGGATTGGGTGGCCGCTCCTTTGCCCCGTCGATGTGGCCAGGTGCCTGGCTCCACTCGCGCAGCCTCTTTTCACCTAGTAGCTATCGCTTCTCGGCCTTTTGCCTAAGATCAAAGTGTAGTATCTGTTCTTATCAGCTTAATATCTGATACGTCCCCGAAGTGGGACTTCGATATTAGTCTGATTTTTGCAACATGGCGTAGAGTCAGGGGCTTGCTCCGCCTTTGCCACGGGTTGGCCTGGTATTGCAGCGCCTCCAGGAGTCAGCCCAGTCTCCCCAATAGTGGAGACCATTAAAAATGAATCCAAAAATAGACCTCCCGCTCACTGTCACAAGATCTAGCCCATTTATTGGCATCCCGGTTCTGCGGAAAATAAAGATTATTCCTTTCCGGTCTGCTTGTTGACTTTTTGTTGTTGTTGTTGCTTGTTACGTCATCCTCGTACTGCAGTGACCCTGTCAGAGCAGTGACACGGCTATCTGGGCCACAAAACGGAAAAAAAAACGTGCTTGCTTCTTGTCCCGCTCACTGTCGGAGGTTAGCAACTTCTTGTGCAACGCCTAACATTTTCCACAGCAATATTTAGACGTGCGCATGCGCGGATTGCCTCCCTCCCCTTCTCGTGTTGCTAGGTATAGTAGTAACCGTCGGTGAGCCAGCTGCTGCTGATAGTGTTGCCGACTCCCTCGGGATTGGCTGCTACTGATGTTTGAATTTTGTTTTGTTTTTTTCCCGCGCGATGAGTTCTACGTCACGATAGACCGGCGTTTTATTCCAAATCAGTTGCTGTTTTTTGACTCGAAGCTGAAACAACGCAATTACCCCACGCTCCTAACCATAAACGAGCTGGGATATTTAATGCCTTCCCAAGACTAACTTTCGTCTTGATGTGAACAGCTTACGAGCATTCCTCCACTCTCGACCATAATTTCCAATACGTCGTCTCATACCTTTCCAAGACTATCCTCTTCGTCTTGATGCTCAGAACTTACGAACAATTTCTACTCACTACTATATTCTGCAATACGGTCGTCTCTTACCTTTCCAAGACTATTTCCTCGTCTTGACGCGAACAACCAACTCAAAATTCTTTTCGACCAAAATTGCTAAACTGATAACGGACTCTGTATTTCTTTCTTGTGGACCAGTTACCTTAAAAAGATTCACATACACTCACATTAACACAAAATTACGCAGTGAGTATTTTTTATTCCTTGCAATATTATTCATGTTTCTAATTACTCGGGCAGACATCCTTCCAGAACTTTCTCACAGAGAAACTGTTCCCGCCAAAGCCATCTTGTTTCCTTTTTGGCGCAAAAATCGGATGAACTATTTTTGACTGCCTCATAGTCTTTTTGCAAGTTACAACAGTTTAATCTCTGTCTCCACGTACGAGACAATCTACTTGTTGAATATTTAATAAAATTGTAATTGTGTTTATTTGCAAGTCTTGCTTCAGTCATTCTTTGTGCCTACCAATTTTTCTTCCTTCTTATGCACGTTTAATATGATCCTTTTTCCTTTTTAACATCCAGGAGATTGTGAAATTTAGTATGAGAAAGAACACGCGCTGAATATTTATATAATATTCCTCTTTCTCTCCTCTCCTTATTACTTTGTTTGTGGATCCGGTAGTCGTGTGTAGTGTCTGGCACAAGGCCACCTTTTTCGTACGCCAGCACTGCATTAGCCACATTCACTCCTGGGTCCGCAACAAATTGGTGACTTCCCGACGTGATCATACGGGTCTTTAATTTAGTGATCACCGGTTCGTTTTTATATACGTGCATAAAATTTGGTGGCCGGAATGACGTCTTGTGAAGCAGACGAGTTATCGAGCATGGATGCCGCCGTAGCTCCATTTCCCACCTTTTACGTAGGGAATATTAGAAACTGGTTCCTGCAAATGGAAGCAATTTTCTCAGTAAGGAAGATTTATGACCAGAAAATAAAATTTGGCCACATAGTGTCAGCCTTGACGCCATCTATCGTGGAACAGGTATCTGATTTTTTAGAAGCCGTCACGGAGGTGGAACCATACAACCAATTGAAAGAAGCTATCCTACGGAGAATGGGTCGTTCAGACGAAGCATCAATCCGTGAGTTATTTAGTGACTTAACTCGCGATGGCAGGACACCCTCACAACTCCTCCGTTTTATGAAGAGTCGACTCGGGAAGAACGCTATGGCTGACTCTATTTTAAAAAGCCTGTGGTTGGATCGCCTTCCCACCACCATTACCCAAATTTTGGCGCCAATGTCAGAAAACACCTCACTTGATCAGTTGGCGGACGCTGCCGATAGAATTTTTTCCCAATTCGATCACCATACAACGCCAATACACAGCGTCGAAACATCCGGTGTTCCGAGTGCCTTGGAGAAAGCCGTGGAAGACTTACAGCAACAAGTTAAAGACCTGTCACTTGCTTTAAGAAACCGCGGTCGAAACCGATTTCCCTCTCGTCGTCCGCGTTTTAGGTGTCGACCACGTTCGTCTAGCCGAGACGTTGGTACCTCGTCCTCTGCGTGTTATTACCATCGCAGATTTGGTCATTTAGCACGTCGCTGTACTCAGCCGTGCAGTTATTCTGCGGTCCAGGGAAACGAGACCGCCAGCAAGTGAAGGCGACTAGTCTTGCTGGCACGGCTCTTTCCCCTAAGTCTAGTCGTCTATTTTATGTGTTAGACACACACAATAATTTACGGTTTTTAGTCGATACCGGTGCCTCCATCAGTGTATTACCTGTTGAAAATAAGACTGGCTTAAAACCGTATCAACTTCGTTTGTTGGCAGCCAACGGATCCCGAATCAATACCTATGGGATTAAGACCCTCACCTTGAATATAGGTATGCGCAGGGATTTCACATGGGACTTCACTGTTGCCGACGTACGGATGCCGATATTGGGTGCAGATTTCTTAGCACACTTTGATCTTGCTGTGCGAATGAACAACCATTCTTTGACTGATAACTTGACGAGTCTATGTGTCGTTGGACTTACTCCAGACATACTACTACTGGCATCACTGTGGCAGCTTGCCCCGGTAAGGAATATTTGGATATTCTGAATCAATACCAAGACCTCCTGCGTCCTGCTGGCTCAATCGGTGCATCCAAACATCAAACGCAACACTTTATCAAGACCTTTGGGCAGCCCACCTTTTCCCGCCCCCGTCGCTTGGCACCTTCCAAATTGAAATCAGCTAAACGGGCTTTCGATGAATTGTTGCGAGATGGTGTAATTCGTCCGTCCGACAGCCCTTATGCTTCTCCTCTGCATTTGGTACCTAAGCCTGGACAAGATGATTTCCAAATTTGCGTGGATTATAGGAAGTTGAATTCTGTCACGGTCCGAGATCGTTATCCGATCCCCCATATCCACGATTTCGCTTCAGGATTACAAGGTGCTAAAATTTTTACTAAGATCGATCTCGCGAAAGCATATTATCAGGTACCAGTGGCTGCTGTCGACATTCCAAAGACGGCTGTCACCACACCCTTTGGTTTATTTGAGTTTTTAAAAATGCCTTTCGGCTTATGCAACGCAGCACAAACCTTTCAGCGTCTCATGGACGAAGTTTAACGTGGACTTCCTTTCGTGTATGATTATATTGACGATATTTTGATAGCTAGCGAGGACACTGCCTCTCATAAGCGTCATTTGCACGAAGTTTTTCAACGTTTGTCTCATTACGGGTTCCGTTTGAACCTCGACAAGTGTGTTTTCGGTGCGGACCACATTGAGTTTTTGGGACATCATATTGATGCTAATGGTATTTCTCCCGTGGCTGATAAAATCACAGCTATCACGGATTTTCCCGTCCCTGTTTCTGTTAAACAGTTGCGACGTTTTCTGGGGATGATGAATTTCTATCGGAGATTCATTCCTAAGTGTTCCAAAATTTTAACCCCACTTACCAACCTTCTACAAAAGCGAAATAGAGCGATCACCTTGAAAGACGACGCCTTGGTTGCCTTCCAGGCAGCTAAAGCCGCTCTGAGTAATTTTTCTAAGCTCAGCTTCTTAGAAGACGATCCTCAGTCAGATATTTACCTGACCACCGACGCCAGCGATTCTGCAATTGGCGCGGTCATCGAGCAAGTCCGTGACTCTCAGCGTAGACCCATAGCATTCTTTTCCGCTAAACTTTCTCCTGCGGAGTCACGATATAGTACCTTTTCTCGTGAACTGCTAGCCATCTTTCGTGCAGTTAAACATTTTCGGCATTTACTCGAAGGTCGGTCTTTTGTCATCTATACGGACCATAAACCTCTATCCACTATTATGTCCACTAGTTCCGACAAATATACGTCGAGGGAAATACGTTACTTGGACTACATTTCCCAGTTTACCACTAATATAAGGTACATTACGGGTACGAATAACACAGTCGCGGATGCCCTATCTCGTACCGACTTGTTTGCTATGAGCACTGATGTGCTCAGTCAAGACTTGATCGCTGACGAACAGGGGGCGGACATAACTCTGAAGCATGTGTTATCTGACACTTCTTTGGACCTTCAGAAATGCCCGGCTCCTTTTAGTAACAAGGTCCTATATTGCGACGTCAAGTCCAACATTCCTAGACCTTATGTCCCTCCGTCTCTTCGCAGACGCGTTTTTGACCACCTACATGGACTCTCACATCCTATCAAGAGAGCCGCAGTTAAGTTGATTTCGGATCGTTTTGTTTGGCCGAATATGAATGTCCAGATTCGCGACTGGGTCACTACGTGTCTACAGTGCCAGCAATGTAAAGTACATAGACACACAGACAACGTGTCGATTGATCGGTTGAAGCCAGCATTCTTAGAAAAGGCGACGTCCCATGCTTCTTCTACACCTGTTAAGGAAATTCCGGATAATCCTACTTCTCCTGTTCCTTGTCCCAAATTTACTCGTTCCGGTCGGAAGGTTACCTTCCCTGAGCGATTCGAGACATTCCATTATTTTTAGTTAAATGTCTACTGACATTTAATCCAGGAAGAGGGCCATGTGGAACGCCTAACATTTTCCACAGCAATATTTAGACGTGCGCATGCGCGGATTGCATCCCTCCCCTTCTCGGGTTGCTAGATATAGTAGTAACCGTCGGTGAACCAGCTGCTGCTGATAGTGTTGCCGACTCCCACGGGATTGGCTGCTACTGATGTTTGAAATTTGTTTTTTTTCCCGCGCGATGAGTTCTACGTCACGAGAGACCGGCGTTTGATTCCAAATCAGTTGCTGTTTTTTGACTCGAAGCTGAAACAACACAATTACCCCACGCTCCTAACCATAAACGAGCTGGGATATTTAATGCCTTCCCAAGACTAACTTTCGTCTTGATGTGAACAGCTTACGAGCATTCCTCCACTCTCGACCATAATTTCCAATACGTCGTCTCATACCTTTCCAAGACTATCCTCTTCGTCTTGATGCTCAGAACTTACGAACTATTTCTACTCACTACTATATTCTGCAATACGGTCGTCTCTTACCTTTCCAAGACTATTTCCTCGTCTTGACGCGAACAACCAACTCAAAATTCTTTTCGACCAAAATTGCTAAACTGATAACGGACTCTGTATTTCTTTCTTGTGAGCCAGTTACCTTAAAAAGATTCACATACACTCACATTAACACAAAATTACGCAGTGAGTATTTTTTATTCCTTGCAATATTATTCATGTTTCTAATTACTCGGGCAGACATCCTTCCAGAACTTTCTCACAGAGAAACTGTTCCCGCCAAAGCCATCTTGTTTCCTTTTTGGCGCAAAAATCGGATGAACTATTTTTGACTGCCTCATAGTCTTTTTGCAAGTTACAACAGTTTAATCTCTGTCTCCACGTACGAGACAATCTACTTGTTGAATATTTAATAAAATTGTAATTGTGTTTATTTGCAAGTCTTGCTTCAGTCATTCTTTGTGCCTACCAATTTTTCTTCCTTCTTATGCACGTTTAATATGATCCTTTTTCCTTTTTACAACCAGGAGATTGTGAAATTTAGTATGAGAAAGAACACGCGCTGAATATTTATATAATATTCCTCTTTCTCTCCTCTCCTTATTACTTTGTTTGTGGATCCGGTAGTCGTGTGTAGTGTCTGGCACAAGGCCACCTTTTTCGTACGCCAGCACTGCATTAGCCACATTCACTCCTGGGTCCGCAACATTCTTATTGCCAATTTTTGGCCCGTTGTTGTATGGTGAGTAAATGGTGCTTCCTTTCGAGACCCGGTCTCATTACTGTCGTTCCTTTTGCGGCCGCGCCGGGACTCTTTTTTTTTTTTTTTTTGTTCTTGTTTTTGCTGTCTTCGTGATTGCCACAGTAATGTTCAAATACCTGAAGTAATTCCTCGCTATTTGCAGGGGTGGGGGATGTCGATCTCTATCTCTCCAGAGCAAAGAGGGAGGATTTAAACTGTGCAGCGGGCGTGTCTCTGCGCCGCCACCCCATACCCCCACCACCTGCGGCGTGACTCATCTGGCCTGTCGTGCTTCCGCTGAGGGTCTCCGGCAGACTGGCGCGATGCCGGGCAATTGCCTCTTGTCGCTATCCCTGAGAGTCTCGGCGAGCACTGAGGCCTCTTTGCGAAAGGGACTGCTGTCAGGGCTTTGGCGACCGGATTGGGTGGCCGCTCCTTTGCCCCGTCGATGTGGCCTGGTGCCTGGCTCCACTCGCGCAGCCTCTTTTCACCTAGTAGCTATCGCTTCTCGGCCTTTTGGCTAAGCAAAGTGTAGTATCTGTTCTTATCAGCTTTATTGTATCACCGGATTACTTGGATTTTTTCGCTTGGAATACCTTACGTGGATTACCATTAGACAAGCTTGGGATTTATTGGATTGTGTACCACTTTCGGACTGTGTTTGACACAAGGTCAGTAAAAAAAAAAAATTCGTCCCAAGAAAACGAACTCAACGAATTGACTGTTTTTTGATTTTCGACAGATTTTTTGGACGACCTACAGCTCATTTAAACCAATAAGTTTTTCCTTTTTTTATTCTTTATTTTCAGAAACACTTTATTTTTCTGTTTTTCTCTTAATTTTTGGTTTTCTTATTCTTTTTTGGCTGCACGGCGTTTGTGTTTAGTTTCTTTCTCGTTTTTACACCCGTCCCGTATTTTTATTTACCTTTTTCGTCTTTGTTTAAACTATTATTGTCTTTGGTTTGCTCCCTTCGTTTTGCAATTTATTTTTATTTTGTTCGTAAATATATTTTATCCTTGGTTTGTGCCCTGAAAAATATTTAAGAGAAAGAGTTGCTACGTCAGACTGTGGTGGGTGTTCCACCATGGTCGACAAAAACATGGACGTCAAAAACAACGATGTTCCTGAGACACCGGTTACAGAGCCGGTGTCACCTGCTAAAACGGCCTGGTTGTAAAATAGGCCGCTCCAAAAGGATGGCAGATTTTATGCCAGCCAAAGAAGTAAATATGAAGAAACATTCAAGGGCAATGAGTTCCGTACAATTAAGGAAGCCCTGAATGCGGTGGAACCGCACACAATTTCTCTGCTGACTTCAGACGTTAAAACCCGGAAAATAATTGGAGTCAGCAGGGAAAGTATGGAAGAGGTGCTAATGGCCCTGCACATCAACCCCAAAGTTTTGGCGAGAAGGACTAATGCGTTATGGGACATTCTTCTAACGACAGAAGACCAAGCCAAGGAGTTGGCAGGGAGAACATTGTGCACGAAGATGCTGAGGCTTCAGACGGTGTACATGGGCACCCGCAGGACAAAAGTTACCGTCCATGGGGTGCCCGTGGATATCTCAGAGGACCGGATGGGGGCGTTCTTCACCAAATATGGGGAAGTGAATGAAGTGAAGGCCCTTAGGAGTAAATCCGGCATTGAAACAGGGGACATGGAGGTGCAGATAACCCTGGACAGAACAGTGTTCAGGAACGTCCCCAACACGTTGATCTGCCGTGACAGGAGGATGCTGGTGGTGGTGGAGGGCAGAAACCCTTGGTATTGGTCGTGTGGGGTGTCGGGACACATGGCGAAAGAGTGCCCTAGTAAAAAAGGCACACAAGCTGCACCACGACCGGCATCGTCAACAGCGGAAACAGTAACCGCGGCAGCTAGTAGACCAGAAGAGGGGACGTCAAAAGCTGAGGGAGACTGGAAGGAGGTTAGTAGGGGCCGAAAGGTTCGTCTCCACCTCCCCACAAAAAGATACCTCAGGAAAAGAGGCCGTCGCAGCCTGAAAAGCTGAAAAAGTTGCAGCCACCGAAGGAAGGGCAGCAGCAGCCGAAACAACAACAACAGCAGGAGCAGCAGCAACAACAACAACATCACCAAACGGAGATGGAGGTGGACAGAACACCTCCACCTCGGGCTTCATCCCTGAAAAGGTGCAGGGAAGAAGACGACGAAAAAGACGAAGACGAGCCACAACAAAGACATTCTGGCAGTAGTAGGGCGGAGGAAGGCATGGCTAGATCCAGGTCGCTCTCTGTCCCTGCTTCACCAAGAGAATCGGTGGCTTCGACCAAATCTAGGTGCCACCCTCCCTCACCATCTCGTGCTCCGCACCCCTCTCCCTCCACTTCCTCCCTGGGCTCATCGGCCACCCCACCACACACATCTACCTTTTCCCCTCCCCACCCTTCCAGGGAGAAAAAGAAAAAGAAGAAGATGTTCGCAGGCACCGAATCCATTTGTAAGGTGGATAGGGAGGATTTCAAATGGGGCCTGTCCAATCAAAAGAAAGACATCTTAGGAGGACTGTACAAGATGAACTCCGTAGATGGGAAAAGTATTGAAGACACCCGAAACTTCCCACAGGCCCCGGGCGTGATAACCTGCGTGAGGGAGAAGGGGGCTTACTTGAAAGTATGGAGTCACATTTTCGAGGCTAGAGAAGCCTTCCCCGACATCAGGGTCGTGGAAACGGAAAATGCTAATCTGAATAAACTAAGGAACTTTTGTGCTGGGAGGGTCCACGTGTTGCTCCATCCCTCCTTATATAGGGCGGTAAAACTAACTTACCCCACGGACGTTGGCGGGATTGTCCTGGACGGTCGCATGACGACTGAATTAGGAACGGGGAACCTAGGACAGGCCGTCGGGGTCCTTACCAGCGCAGATTTCCGCCCGGTATGTGAGTAGGCTTTTTGCTTTTCTCTTTTTTCTTTGCAGGCCTAAACCATGTCTATCAAGATAGCGACGCTGAATGTGAATGGCTTGAGGGATCGGGGTAAGGCGGCCCGCCTGCTCCGGGACCTCTTGTCGTTCGGCGTGGATGTAGCCGCGATCGAAGAGACCCACTTTGTTTGCAGTTCCGATGCGTGTGTGCTGTCTAACGACTTTGTCGTCTATTCAGCATATGGGGACCGAGCTGCCGGAGGAGTGTCTTTGCTGGTGAAGCGGACTCTAGATGCGAAGGTGGACCTTGTGCATACCGATGCCGAGGGACGGTTGATCGTGGCCGATATTGCCGTGAAAAGTGGTTCGTTTCGGGTCGTTGCGGTTTATGCGCCCAACGACCGGGGGGAGTGGGTTTCGTTTTTTCGGCGGTTGGAGCCTTTCCTGGTGGATTCGACGCGCTTAGATCTAGTGGGGGACTGGAATGCCATCCTGGACCCCAAGTTAGATCGGTCGATCTGATCGGCGACTTCGGTCTCATCGTAGATACCGGGTCGATCACCCCGGGGTGAAAATGTGGACGTGGGCCCGTAGCTGGCCTTGTGACAAGGTGGTTAGCTACCTTGACAGAATGTTAGTGAGAAGGGCCGACATAGATCTGTTAGATTGTCCCACGTTCCACTGGGTAGGCTACACGGACCACAAACTCGTTTGTGCCCGTGTGGCCTTAGAACATAGGCCTAGAATGGCTGGCTACTGGAAGTTCAATCTGTCCTTACTGGACAGGCGGGACTTCCGGGAGCAGCTGACTAGCTTAGTGCAGCGGGAGCTAGTGGGGGCGGTTACCGGGAATAGGTGGTGGGACAGACTTAAATGTAGCATTAGGTCCTTCACCACTGACTTCAGCAAACGGCTCGCCCTAGATAGAGCTGATAAGGTGAGGACGCTTAAAGCTAGTCTTTCCCGGGCGGAGGCTGGGGGGATCCCCTAGAGATAGCCGTAGCTAGGGAGGCCCTGGGGCGTTTGAATAGCGAGCGCTACCTGGGCCAGGTAATTAGACATAGGTTAAGCAAGATGTCTTCCGAAGCCGTGAACATGGGCGCAGATCTGCGCCGGGAAGAGGTCCGTCGAGGTGGCGATCGTTACATTCGTGAAGTCAGAAACCCGGAGGGGCGTACCATTCGGGCCACCGACGACATGTGCGAGGCGTTTCGGCGGCATTTCGAGAGCCGCTTTACCAGGGAGCCTGGTCTTCGTGAGGACGAGTTTCGCAGCTATTTGGCCGACTTTCCTCGGCTTTCGCCGACCGAAGCGGCTGGCTGCGAGGGAGAGATCACGGAGGGCGAGGTCTACGCGGCTTTGAAGAAGGTCGGCAGAGGCAAGTCGCCCGGTCTGGATGGTCTGCCCTATGAATTGTACTTGAGGCTGTCGCACATCTTTGTCCCGATTTTGACGGTCGTGTTCAACAACTGGTTCCGGCAGGGTTCCCTCCCCGACCGGTTCTCCAGGGGTGTGATCACGCTGTTGAAGAAGGGCAAGTGTGTCGGGGGGAACCTAGACGACTACAGGCCCATAACTCTGCTAAACACAGAGTTAAAGATTTTGGCCAAGATCCTGCAGGACCGCTTGCAGTAGGTTGCCGAGTCTCTGTTGGGTCCCGAGCAGACCTGTGCTGTGAGGGGTCAAACAATTCAGAGCACGATCATAGAGGGAGTAAAAGACGACGAGAGAGCCGCGCTGATCAATTTGGATCAGTCCAAGGCATTTGATAGGGTTGACCATCGCTACCTTGCGGCTGTCCTGCAGGCCGCCGGATTCGCACCCGACTTCTGCCGCTGGATTAGCCTCCTGTATCGCTCCCCCAGCGCTGTGGTACAGGTGAACGGGAAGCTGTCGAGCGCTTTTGCGCTGTCTAGGTCGGTTCGTCAGGGTTGCCCGCTGTCGCCCCTACTTTACGCTTTGGCGTTGGAGCCTCTCCTTCGCCGGCTGAGGGACGGGGCGCGCAGTCCGGTCCTACGCGGAATCGCCGTTCCTGGCGGGGCTCGAGCCAGGGTTTCCGCGTACTCCGATGACGTATCTGACTTCGTGTCGTCCCGCAGCGGCATTAGGGCGGTGCTGAAGGCGCTGGCTCGGTACGAACAGGTGACAGGGGCCAAGATTAACCGCGACAAGTCGTCCGGCTTGCGGCTAGGTGCCTGGAAGGGGGTCGATCTTCCGGGGCCCTTCGGTTGGACGGACGGTCCTGTCCGCATTCTCGGAGTGTGGTTTGGGCCCGACCTCCAGCTGGTGAAGAATTGGTCTGAAGTACGAGCAAAGGTCGACCCAGCCGGTCAGACTTGGCGCCGACGGAGGTTGTTCGTGAAGGGCAGGGCGGAGGTGTGTGCTACATACATCTTGCCCTGATCCTTTATCGATTGTCCGTACTTCCTCTCTGTAACGACCATAGGGTGCCGCTCGAGCGCTCGCTATCCTCCACTTTGTGGAGGGGACGCGGGAATCGGGTCGACAGAGATGTCTGTGCACAGCGTCCGTGTCATGGGACTTCGATATTAGTCTCTTTGCGAAGGGGACTGCTGTCAGGGCTTTGGCGACCGGATTGGGTGGCCGCTCCTTTGCCCCGTCGATGTGGCCTGGTGCCTGGCTCCACTCGCGCAGCCTCTTTTCACCTAGCAGCTATCGCTTCTCGGCCTTTTGGCTAAGATCAAAGTGTAGTATCTGTTCTTATCAGCTTAATATCTGCCGGACCATTTGGATTTTACCTTGGATTACCTTTGGACAAGTTTTGGATTTTTACCTTGGATTACCATTGGACAAGTTTTTTTTTTACCAATCAGACAATGCCTGACACAAGGTCAGTAAAAAAGGAACCGCCGGACAGGCTGGAAAATATAGGTAAGGTAAGTATCTCCCCAAGAGGCATCCAACTTTGACCAAAGGACTCTTCCTGAAGAGTCAACCAAAACCGAACCTCCGCTTTCTAATAAGGCAACCGACTCAAACCAGCTGACTAATAAAGATGCACTGACCAAGGAATCACCCTGTGGCTGGAAGACCCCCACCCACCTGCATTTTCAATTTAAAGGATTTCCTGGAGAAGGCCGAAAATTATGCCCATCTCATTACAGATGGCGGCTTGGTGGTGGACCCCCAGGTTATGGAGAATTACCTGGAAAGGACTGTGTCCGTGTTTGTGGTCGACAAGCGTTTACGTAAGATTTGCCGATCCACAAAAGACAACATTTTCAAGGCTCTGACGTCGTTTGGATTTTTGCCACAGCAAATTATCCGAGGTGCTGGAGCCTTTATGTGGGATGTACTGCTGCCCACACCCGAAGACTGTATTTCCATGATTAATAAAGAGTTGATAACAAAAGACCTGATCCTCCGTACGGAATACAAGGGTATGAGGAAGACCAGGCTGGCAGTTTATGAAGTACCAGATTATGTCAAAGGAGAGGCGCTGGCTGCCTATTTCAAACAGTTTGGGCAGATAATCAGCGTCTCCTCCGACCTTAAACTAGAGGAATGGAGCTTCAGTATCATGCTCTCGAAGGAGGCCTTCCGCTCCATTCCTAACTGTTTGAATATTGGCAAGAGGTCTTTACCTGTCATTGTGACTGGTAGAAAGCCGGCCTGCTGGAAGTGTGGAAAGCCTGGTCACCTGGCGCCTTCCTGTCCGGATAAAGCGACCTCTGGGGTTCAGCCTGCCTCCAACAAAAACCTCCATCAGCCAACAATCAAGACTAGTAATGGGAAATCTTCAGATTTGGTGTTGCCGGCTACCCCTCTGTCTAAGGAAACGGAAGGGGATTGGAAGGTTGTTAGAAAGAGTAAAGGGAAGGGACAAACAACATCTATTACTTCCCCTAAGGCTTGTGCGTCCACGGACATGGACACTCCCCCTCCTCTCAGCCGTACGGGTGATACCTCGGTCACTGTTCCATGGACTGACAAAGATCCGTCCTTCGATAAAATTCAGAACATTATCAAGCTGAAGGAGTCTTTATCATCGTCAACATCATCCTCTGCAACAAAACCATCTTCGACTCCGGCTTCTCCAGCGCCAAAATCATCGTTACAAACAGACTCTACTCGCCCCTCATCCTCTGTCCCATCTTCCCCGTCCAAGTTGAAAAAACAACCCAACACCTCAGCAAGAGCCCTCTCTTTCTCTCCGAAAAAGAAGGATGCAATTCCCTTGGTTAACACCAAACCTCCTGTACCGTCCCCTATCAAAAAAGACAGCTTTACGCCCGAGACAGAGGAGTCCTTCTGAAGAAGCTGGCGGGAAAAAGAGGAAAGGTAAGCTAGCTTATAACACGGGGAAGAATGTCTGCCGTGTGACAATGGAAAGTGAGGAGAAGGCAAAGGACTTTGCCAAGAGGACCAATAATTTAAAAGACCTCCTGGCCATGAAGAAATGCAGTGACAGGGACCTGGAGGATCCTACCAACTTTCCCAGGGCAAAGATGGTCCTGACTGTAGTTCGCATTGGGTCCGGATCACGGCAGATCTGGAGCATGATAGAGGAGGCGAAAAAGAGCTTCCCGGTGCCTTCTCAAATAGTCATCACGAACAATGACGAATTGAATAAACTGAAACAGTTCTGTTGTGGGAGGGTCCCTGTTTTGGTTCACCCCTCCCTATACAGGGCTTTAAAATTAACATTCCCTTTGGATGTCGGAGGCTTGTCCCAGAATGGCTCCATCAAGACTACGATGGGCACTGGTTCCATGGCTGATGCTGTAGGCATTCTCACTCCGACTATGTTTCAGGGCGACGCCCAACCCTAAGGTAAGTGTCTCACAATGGCTCTGTGGTTAGCAACTTTGGATGGGAGAGGGCTGAGGTCGGAGTCTCGGAGGGCGAGACTCGTACGTGATCTTCAGCATCTCGGTGTGAATGTTTGTTGTCTACAGGAGACCCATCTTATTGCCAGTGACTATGAGAATATTCTGTCGAAGAGGTTTCACCTCTACTCAGCTTATTTTGATAGTCGCTCAAGAGGGGTTTCTTGGCTGATCAGCAGGTCCCTGGCGGCGTCGTGTTCTCTTGTGTTCGCGGATCCGGAGGGCAGGCTTTGTGTCCTGGACGTCACCATAAAAGGAAAATCTCTTCGCTTCATCGGGGTTTATGCGCCCAACGACCAGGCGGAGCGGGCGTCCTTTTTTCGTCGGGTCGAGCCGTTTTTGGCGAGGTAGTTTTAGCGGGTGATTGGAACGCCGTCCTTGATCCCAAATTAGATCGTAGTGGGTTAAGATCGGGCTCTTACAACCCGGACGTGAAACCATTTCGTGATTTTATCGACAGATCTGATCTCGTCGATAAGTTTCGAAACGAACACCCCGGGCAATTAGCGTGGACTTGGACAAATAGGGGCGGCCCGGATTCGGTAGTTCGCACGAGCTACATCGACCGGGTTTTAGTTAGGAGAGTCGACGTAGGGCTCTTAGAGTGTCCAAGTTTTCATTCGATAGTTTACTCGGATCATCGGCTCGTCCGGGTGCGGGTAAACTTAGATAAGCCTAAACCTAGAATGAATAGTTATTGGAAGTTTAACACGTCATTGCTCGACGTGAAGGACTTCCGTGATCAGTTACTGATAACCATTCAGAGGGAATTGACGGGGAGTGTGCTTGGGAATAAGTGGTGGGGACACCTTAAGTCAGTCATCAGGTCGTTTGCAGCTGATTATAGTCGTCGGCACAATAGAGATAGATTAGCAGCGCAAACGGCAGCTGAATCTAGATTAGAGGGTGCCATCCAGTCGGGAGATAGTGGGGAAGTAGCAGTAGCTAGGGCCGAGTTGGCCTCCTCGCTTATAAAGAAGGACCAAGCTCTGGTAGTTAGGGCTAGGTTGAAGAAAATGTCTGCCGAGGCGACAAACATGGCTACAGAACTCAGGCAAGAGGAGTTGCTCAGCGCGTCAGATCGGTACTTTCCAAGCGTCACATCGCCGGACGGACGCCGGACGACTACTAACGAAGGCATCTGTGAGGCTTTTGCGACCTTTTTACTAGGGAGCCCGGTCTGAGCCCCGCCAATTTCGACGCATATTTAGCCGACTTTCCACGTCTCGGGACGGGGGAACCGGACTTGTGCGAGGGGGCCGTCACCGAGGAGGAAATCTGGGAGGCCTTGAAACAGGCCGGCCGGGACAAGACTCCGGGTATAGACGGTCTTCCCTACGAGTTGTACTTGAGGCTGTCGCCCGTTTTTGTTCCGCTGCTGGCACTGATGTTCAACCACTGGTTGAGGAACGGGACGATACCCCGACGCTTCACCAGGGGTGTCATCAAGTTGTTACGCAAGAGCAAAAGCGGAGGGATGGGATAGGTAATTTCCGCCCTTTGACTATGCTGAATGTAGAGTTGAAGATTTTGGCGAAGGTCTTGGCCAACCGTTTGCAGATTGTCCTCGATGGTCTGATAGGTCCCGAACAGACATGCGCTGTGAGGGGGAGGACTATTCAGGACAACATTCATATGGTTCGCCAGATCATAGAAAAAGTCGACAGTGAAGCCGCGCTGATCAATTTGCATCAGTCTAAGGCATTCGATAGGGTGGACCATCGTTTTCTCGAGGCTGTTCTCCCCTCTGCCGGGTTCGGGTGCCAATTTCGATCCTGGATACGTCTCCTGTACAGGTCCCCTGGGGCACTGGTGGAAGTGAACGGGGTGAGGTCGGAGCCTTTCACCTTGTCTCGATCGATTCGTCAAGGTTGTCCGCTTTCGCCTATGCTATATGTTCTTGCTTTGGAACCCTTCCTTCGCAAGCTAAAGGCGAATCCGGTCCTTCGCGGAATTTCTTTACCTGGTGCCAACAAATCGGCCAAGTGTTCAGCCTATGCTGACGACGTGTCTGTTTTCGTTAAGAACACCGCCGAAATTCACGAAGTCAGCAAAGAAGTTTGCAGGTATGAGATGGTGGCGGGAGCCAAAATCAATTGCGATAAGTCTGTCGGCTTGCGGTTGGGTGATTGGGAGGGTGTTCCTCTCCCCGGTCCCTTCGGCTGGACGGACGGGCCCGTTAAGATACTCGGTGTCTGGTTCGGGCCCGGTCTTCAGCTAGACACCAACTGGTCGGAGGTTCGGAAGAAGGTCGAGGAAGCAGTTCGCCTGTGGACTCGAAGGAATCTTTCTTTGAAGGGGAGGGCGGAAGTGTGCATTACGCACATCTACCCGATCCTCCTCTACCGTCTTTCGGTTCTTCCACTCCCGTCTACCGAACTAGACAATTTCGTTAAAGAGCTTTTCAATTTCCTTTGGAGAGGAAAAGCTCATTTGGTAAATCGCAGGGTCTGCTGCCTCCATCCTGCCGAAGGCGGTCTGGGAATGCCAAGCGTCGAGACACGTCAGCACATACTCCGCTTGAATTTCCTAGAACGGATGTGTACACCAAAGGACGACGAGGGCGAATTCTGGAAGGAAGACGCTCGTCAAGCTTTTCCATCTCTGGAAAGTGTGCATTCCGACGAGGTGGAGGCTCACCGCTCAACTGATGGTGAATGCCTCTTTTATCAGGAATGTAGGAAAGCGCTGTGCTGCCTCCTTGGGGTAAAAGAACACCTTTCTGACACACGGGATTTGTCACGGAAGGCTTTATATCGGGTAATTGTGAGGGGAAAGGCCAAGGACAAGCTCCCGAGCGAGCTGGGCCTTACGAACGGGGAGTTTCGCTCCGTCTCGCCTTGGGCGCCCGGGTTGAAATGTCTCAATAACGACGAGACATCCCTCACCTGGCTGGTGTTGCAAGGGGCTCTCTGGGTCGGCAAAAAGCTCCGCGCAGCGGGTTTGGCGGTTATAGCCAAATGTGTTCGCTGTGGTGACTGTGAGGAGTCAATCGAACATGCTTTCTTTCACTGCCACGTTGTGCAACCTTTGTGCAGGCTTGTAGTAGCTTTGCGTCCAGGGTGAGAAAAGGAGTGAAAATGTTCAAATATCTGTTTGCGCATTGAATGTGGGACGTAGGGTCGTGCATGACCGGTACTGACATCACAATGCAAGTGTGTTGCGCTGAAAGGAAGAGGTCGTTGCTCAATTCGTAGTGACGTGTCCTGCTTTACTTTCTCAAGTGTTACATCGTTCTTTTGTTCCCTGGCTAAACACTCCAAGTCCAAGGATTGTGAACGAACAGAGTTTAAAGTTGATCTAGACAAGGTGTCTGCAACAGTATTATCTTCTCCGTGAATGTGACGGATATCAGACGTATATTGAGATATGTAATCTAGCTGCCTTTTATCTCGTGGGTTGTATTTGTCCGTTCTAGAATGCAAAGCGTAGATTAGTAGCTTGTGGTCTGTGTAGACTACGAATTTCCGACCTTCCAACAGGTGTCGGAAATGACGGATTGATAAATAGATCGCGAGTAATTCGCGGGAGAAAGTACTGTATTTCCGTTGTGCGGAATTTAATTTAATTGAAGAGAAGGAAAGTGGTCTTTTAAAATCACAATATTCTTGATGTAGAACAGCTCCTATAGAGTCTGCTGAAGCGTCTGTAGTCAGAGTTAATACAGCTTCTTCGTCGCTAGAGATGTATGATAATTTAGTAAAATTCACAAGAGCTTCCTTTGCGTTTGTAAATGCTGTCAAAGTATCACCAGTTAAGGTAATTTTTTCATTCTTTTTTTGTTGGATCCGCAATAAGTTCGCCAAGGGAATTAGAATTTGAGAACATTTTGGAATAAATTGTCTGTAATAGTTAATCAAACCGAGAAATCGGCGTAACTGACGAAGAGTTTTTGGTTGTGGAAAATTTTTAATTGCATTAATCTTTTCAGGGATTGGTGTTATTCCGTTCTCGTCAACTTCATGACCGAGAAATGTTAGTTTAGAAACTGCAAATACACACTTTTCCGGGTTGATTTTCAGTCCAAAGTACTTTAAACGCTGGAAAACCTGTTCTACGTGATCCTCGTGTTCCTGCGTTCTTGATAGCAATCAAAACATCGTCTATGTAGGCGAAAGTAAAATGTAGTCCACGTAAAACTTCATCAATCAGGCGTTGAAAGGACTGTGCCGCATTTCTTAATCCGAAAGGCATTCTGGCAAATTCGAACAATCCGAACGGTGTAGTGATAGCCGTTTTGTGGATGTCTTCTTTAGCCACTGGAATCTGGTAAAAGGGCTTTCTCAAGTCTAAGTTGGTGAAGATTTTTTCACCTTCCAAAGTAACAGCGAAGTCTTGCAGGTGGGGCACAGGATATTTATCCGGAATCGTGTGAGAATTAAGTCTCCTAAAATCTCCACACAGTCTCCAAGATCCTGCTTAATTTTTAGGTACTATATGTAACGGGGACGCATATGGGCTAGATGAAGGGCGAATAATCCCTAAATTCAACATATGCTGAAATTCAGCTTTCGCCAGTTTGTATTTTTCTGGGTGTAGTCGGCGTGGCTTCGAAAATACAGGAGGTCCAGTCGTCTGAATGTTGTGTTCCGCGCTGTGTCTAATTGGCTCTGTGTATGTAAAGGGTGTTGTGATTTCTGGGTACTTCATAAACAGATTCTGTAAGCCATTAGTGGCAGGCAAGCCTGTACTAATGCCTGTAGTTGTGAATTTTGACGTTATTCCTTTAATTGAAAAATCTGTAGTTCGATCTATGAGAGATCGAGATGCCATGTCAACACTTAAGTTGAAATGAGACAAGAAGTCTGCCCCTAGAATAGGCGTATTAACTTGTGCAATAGTAAAAAGCCAAGAGAACGATCTACGTAAGCCAAGATCTAACGTTAGTGAATTTTCACCGAAAGTTTCGATGCGAGATCCATTCGCGGCTTGTAAGTTAAAGTTAGCTTGTTTGGCTGTCATGCCTGGCTCGGGTGGTATGACACTGACTTGAGCTCCGGTGTCAATCAGGAAAAGATATCCAGAATTCTTATCACTAATGTAAAATAGGCTGCCGGGATTGTCGTTTCCCGCCTGTCGTTGAGGTCTGTTGTTTGTAAGGTTTGCACTGTACTTGCACGGTCGGATACATTTCCGCCCCTGTTTAGCAAATTTGAAGTGATACCAGCAAGTATCATAGTGTTGCGGCTGTTGCCTATGTCTGGGTGCCGAGTTCGATCTGCGTCTATATCCGTGTTGACGCGACGAATGTCTGGAACGGTCGTTATAAAATACGGCTTTCTGTAGCCCTTGTAGTTGTAAAGTGAGTTCCGATATTTTTTCTTTTAACTGTTTTACTTCATGTGACTGGTTGATAGATGCTACGGAGGGTGACGAATCAGTATTGAAAATAGTATTAGATGGCTGATTATCAACGATCTTATCAGCTATTTCTGCTAGCCTCTGAAGTTCGATGTCGTCTGGCAGTGACGCTAGAATTTGGGTGGTCTGCGCATGTAATTTGTCCATCCATAGTTTGCGTAAAATAATATCGGACATCGTGTTTCCTCCCAGCAATGCTCTCATTTTCCTTAATAGTTGGGGAGGCTTATTTTATCCAAGATGCAAGTTATTGAATAGGTCGTGCAGCCGTATCTCCTCTGATTCGCCTGTGCGGTGGATAATAGCCTCTTTAAGTACATCATACGGCTTATCGGCGGGTATCTCACTGAGGAGGTCGGAAACTTCAATGGCCACATCAGTAGGAAGCTTCTCGACTAAAAGGGCGAATCGAGAATTCTGTGATGTTATTTTCTCCGCGTTGAAAATGGCATTTAACTGGGCGAACCACACTTGCACATTAGTTTTGTTGTATGTTGGTAGGTTGATAGATATCGCTGCCTCTGTGTGTGTTTCAGCCATGCTCGTAAATTGAAAATGAGAACTTGTATAAGTTCTGGCGTTTGAATTTGGTTGTTTTTTAAATGTGCTTTTATATTCCTTGAACGTCGGATCACCAAAATTGTTGTGGCTGAAACGTCGAACGTCGGGGTCGCCAAAAATGTTGTGGATGTGTTAATTATGTGGTAATATTTGTTGAGAATAAGTTGCGTGTCAATTAACTATTTCCACTAACATCAAAATAAAATACAAAATTCAACTGAATTGTTTTAAAACGTAACAATTAGATTTATTTAGGTTGGTGTACAACATGCAAAGAAAAGGTAGGACAGAGTCGTGTCCCTTTGATTTGGAAATATTTGTACCAGAGTTCATATTATGAACAAGACATATTTAATTAGAAACTAATAAAACATTCAAAACAATGTACAAGCAGAATATTTGGTATATGTTATGTTGGCAAATGTGTATGATGTTTTAGGTTTCAGAATGTCTTTCTTGTAATCGTTCGTTAATGTTGATATTAAAGTTGTTAATATTAAGTGTCTTTTAAACAGAAAGTTCTTAAGAAGTAATTTACCTTTTACTATAATATTGAACTTGTAATTCAGAAGAATAAAGTTTGGAAGTGTGAGTTCTAAAATTGGTAAAAGTTCAGGAGTGATTTCAGAGGTTGGTGAGTGAGTGTATTGGAGTTGTTTCGTGTTAAATAAATTTAACTTTGTAACTTCAAAAGTATGAGTAACGTGGAGTTGTTTGGCAGTTGGTTATCCGTCACGAAGCTCACTATATTTATTATTGTAATACAATAAATGTGGCACAAGGCCAAAAAGGGGGTTGGGGTAGAGGACGGTCATCACTTGTCTTAGTATAAAACTTAGCTAGGTACAACCACTGACCCTATCATACAGAACAATATTCCATACACCAAAACAACACATTTATCCATACCTTTCTTACTACATTCACCAAAATGCCTCTTTGACTCAATGGAAATCCTAAATACTCCCCTTATTTACAAATATCGACTGTGGGGGGAGGGGCATAAAACAACAATATTTAAAAAGAACCCCAATGAATATATACAATATGACACATAAGATATTTACAAGAAACTAAACAAAAAGGTGTTAGTAATAAAAAAAAATCACAAACTTTAAATGTGGCAGAAATATCAGTTAACCGGACGAAATCGATGCGGGACTATGAAAATAAAGGACCCATTCATTCCTCCCAAGCATTCACACAGGCACACACTCATTCATACACAACAACAAATACGAAAAACACACACGCGAAACGAAAGGCGCCGCGCATCCACCAGAGAACTGACATCACTGACCACCTAAACGAGGGAGGGGATGGGGAGTTAAACTAAAGGGAAAAAATGGGGACAGAAATAAAAGGGTCCAATGAGCAAACACACCCTAGCTAAGTTTAATGAAAAGATGAAAAAACAAAAAATCAAAAACCAAGACCTACACTAAACCTAATTTCGGGATGGGTTGCCTATGTTGAACCCAGGAAAACAATATTCTAATGCCTAACCGGCATCCAAATGCCACTCAAGGTCAGCCCCTTTTACTCGGCACATACGCGCAAGATTCACCCATATTATGCCAAATTCGGATGAGGTGAGCCGCCGCCTTTCCTTCCTGATTTTAAGCTGATGCTTAAAGAACAAGATCAGTTGGGAAGAATTGAACTTCTCGCCCTCAAAGAATCCCTTCTGACGCGTCGTCCAAATCACGACTCTCATAACCCCTAGCAAGCAACAGAACACATAGTGTTCAGACTTCGTCATCTGCGGCACCACATTGCTACAAACAGAACTGGCTTAAAGGACAAAAAACTTTCCCTGCAGCATGCGAACCATGAGGCCTTCAACAAACCTGCACAACAGCACAACCGCCTTGCACTGAAAAGAAGGCGTGACCAATGGTCTCGACTTCTCCAGTACAGCGATGACAGTTTGGATATTTCTCCAAACCTGCTGAACAAAGTCTCTTGCCGACCCAGAGGGCTTCACGAATCACCAGCCAGGTGAGTGATGCCTCATCGTTATTGAGACATTTCAACCCAGGCGCCCAAGGCCATATCGAGCGAGCCTGCTGCTTCGTAAGACTGAGCTCGCCAATTACATCAACTTGTACTAACACTTGATACAATGCCTTGCGAGACAACGCCTGGGCGTCGGAGAGGCCATCCGACGTCCGTAAGAGGAGTTTCAAAGCACGACGACATTCGCGGTAGAAGGAGCACTCGGGTCGGGGTAAACGGCCGGCCTCCTCCTCACACAAGTGCACACTTCTCAGGGATGGGAAATGTTTTCGGACGTCTTCTTTCCAGAAAGTGCCCACCTCATCCGAACCGCGACACATTCGGTCTAGAAAGGTGATGCGAAGCATATGTTGACGAATCTCAATGCTAGGCATACCCAGACCGCCATCAGAGGGATGAAGGCAACATAGGGGCCTTGTCTCTCCACAAGAAAGAAAACAAGACCAGTATTAATAAATTTAGTCTGGCATACGGGAGTGGAAGTACAGAGAGTCGGTACAGGAAAATCGGATAGATGTGTGAAACACATACTTCCGCCCTTCCCTTCAGGGAAAGTCTCCTCCGAGACCACAGATTAACCGCGATCTCGGCCTTCCCTTGTACCTCCGACCAATTCATTTCCAACTGGAGATCAGGACCGAACCAGACGCCAAGTATCTTGATCGGCCCATCCGTCCAGAGGAAAGGTCCGGGAAGAGAAACTCCCTTCCACGCACCCAACCGCAACCCCACAGACTTATCGCGGTTGATCTTGGCCCCTGTCACCATCTCATAACCACTGATCTCTTTGCTGACTTCGTCAATCTCGGCTCTGCTCGACACAAGAACCGAAACGTCGTCAGCATAGGCAGAATAACTGGCTGAGGTGGAAGCCCCAGGCAGGGAAATTCCGCACAGGACCGGATTCGCCTTTAACTTGCGAAGGAATGGTTCCAACGCAAGAACGTAAAGCAAAGGCGAGAGCGGACAACCTTGACGAATGGAGCGAGACAATACGAAAGGCTTCGATCTTACCCCATTCACTTCTACCAGCGCAACGGGGGTCGCATACAAAAGTCGGATCCAGGAGCGAAAGTCGGCTCCGAAACCGGCCGCCGAAACGACAGCCTCCAGAAACCGATGGTCAACCCTATCAAAGGCCTTGGACTGATCTAAATTAATCAGCGCGGCTTCACTGTCGACTTGTTCTAAGATCAAGCGTACCATATGAAGGTTATCCTGAATAGTCCTGCCCTTCACAGCATAAGTCTGTTTGGGGCCAATCAGACGAGACAGGACAAGCTGCAAACGGTAAGATCTTCGCCAAAATCTTTAAGTCAGTATTTAACATCAAGAGAGATGACCAGTCACTCCACACCTCCAGCATACCGGTCTTCGGCCTGTTACTATGACCAGTAATTTCAAGCTTCCAACATCCAGTCAGTTGGGGATGGAGCGGAAGGCTTTCTCGTTCAACATGATATCAAAGCTCCACCCCCCGCTATCACAGGAGGCGCCCAGAATATCGCCGTACTGGGAAAAGAAAGCTGCGAGATGTTCCCCGATAACCTGAGGACGGGCCTTATATACTGTTACGATGGTCCTTCTGCGGCCTTCATACTCTATACGCAGGATAAGGTCTTTAGTTATGAGCTCGCCGCGGCTACGCAGTCTTCTGGTGTGGGTAAAAGTACGTACCACATGAAAAATTTTGCAACCTGAACTATTCTTATGGGCTTAATCCACAAGGACTCTAGTGTTTTCAACACTGTGTTTTTCGTCGAGCGACAAATTCTGCGCGTACGCTTGTCGACGACGAAAACTGACACAATTCGTTTTTCAATCTTCTTCAATTCTTGGGGGTCTTCTAAGAGTCTACCTTCTACGACAAGGTGAGCGTAACTCTTAGCACGCTCCAAGAACTCCGCAAGATTGATAATACATTTCGGTGGGGACGACCAACAAGAGGGCGATTCCCTGGCCTCAGTTTTGTCTTGAGAGCCATTTTTGGCTTCCCCGTTAATATGGGTTTTATTGCCATTATTGGCCTCCGTATTGTTTTCAGTTATCTTTTTGTCATTCTTGGCCTCCATACTTTTGTTTTCATTTTTCCCCGCGATGACATCCTCGCTAGGGGAAATTACATCAAGGGCTGGGTAATTTTTTAAATTCTCTTTATCAGGGAGGTCTTTTTTGTGGGGTTAAATAAATGTTTCCTTATGGCTTTTCTATAGTTCGACAAATTCGGTTTTCTTTTAATAGCTAAAAAAGAAGGCGCCTTTTTTTCCTTCTTTTCCATTTTTTCAGTAGGGGAGGGGTGAAAGAAAAGGAGGGTGGGAAATAATTAAACAAGATTATAGGAAAAATTTAACTAAATAAATGAAATCAAAAAATAAACAAACTCACCCGAAAGCGAGACAACACTGAACAAAATAAAATATGCACACACAAAAATAATTACATGACGAAAAGAACAAAAAGCACGGGTCACTTATACGAAAAACAAATTAAAAAAAAAAAATACAATGAAAATTAGAAAAAACAATAAGGAAACAAATATCGCCTAAAGGCGGAGCAATAAAAGAAAACAAGTAAAAGAAAATAAACAATAAAAATAAAAAACGTTAGACAATGAAAACGGAAAACAAAGAATATACAAAACTTCAACAAAAGCCGAAGCTTAGTTTAAAAAAATTCAAAATGGCCGACATCAATAAACAAAAAAAATACGAAAACGAGGACAATAGCCAAAGCTAGTTACAAACAATCAAAATGGCCGACGTCAATAAACAGAAAAAATACGCAACGATGAAAAATAGCCGA
The DNA here is from genome assembly GCA_963932145.1 of Acanthosepion lycidas. Taxonomy (NCBI): domain Eukaryota; kingdom Metazoa; phylum Mollusca; class Cephalopoda; order Sepiida; family Sepiidae; genus Acanthosepion; species Acanthosepion lycidas. The sequence goes on from OZ010613.1 coordinate 673,464, forward strand.
AGCTAGTTACAAAACATGAAAATGGCCGACGCGAGTCGAACCAAACGAAAACAAACAAATAAATTGGACAATACAAACGATTACAAATAAACACGTAAAAATTAAAGGATGGAAAGAAACAATTAAATAAATAAATTAATCAAAAATAAAGCGAAACACAGAATAAAGTAAACGAAGATAGATTTAAAGAAATTAAAGAAAATGAAGATTAAAAAAAAGGGAAGACTATAATAAAAGAGCAAATTAAGGGGGGTAGAAATAAGAAAAGAAAAAACTGCAAAAATTAAAGGGGTAAAAATGAAAATCAAAATGAGCAAAAAATTAAAGGGGTTAAAAATGAAAAAACAAATAGGAAAACTGGAATAAAAAGAAAAAGGGCAAAAATTAAAGGTGGAGGGGGGTAAAAAAAAAATAAAATGGAGAGAAGAAAGAAAAAATCAAAAAACTTTTTCAAAACAGTCTCAAAAAATGTAAAAGTAAAATAAACAAACTTTAACCAAAATGAAGATCAAAATGCAAACGGGTAAATTTTTTAAAAAAGAGTCGAGCGAAAAACAGCTGTCCGCAATCGTCAAAATCACGACAAAAAGGTCAAGGCCGTCGCGAAGATCACTGGTAAACTTGTGTTCGTGCATCGTATTTATTTACATTCCTGGTCACGTGCGTGGCTCGCGAACACATTTCAAGATTTTTGGCGGTATTTTGCGTTTAAACACGTGTGCGTAGGCGTTGTTATTACTTTGAGATATATTGGCCAATCAGAAGCAATTATTGTAAAACTTGCGTCTGGAGCCTGGATTGTGTTTAGCTTGCACAAAATTCTATAACTAACATGAAAATGTAAATGAGAAATGTTTTTAACATTTCTTGTCCAATGAGGATGTAGTGCACTCACTAATTGGTTCTGATCCACTGGCATATGGTGGTTAAGCTCTATAAAACCTTCAACGGCAATGAGTTCCTTACAATTAAGGAAGCCTTGAATGCAGTGGAACCGCGCACAATTTCCTTGCTGACGTCAGATGTTAAGAGCCGTAAGTTAATTGGAGTCAGCAGGGAAAGTATGGAAGAGGCTCTAAAGGCCCTGCACATCAACCCCAAAGTTCTAGCGAGAAGGACTAATGTCTTATGGGACATCCTTCTCCAGACAGAAGATCAAGCAAAGGAGTTGCCAGGGAGGACTTTAAGTACCAAAATATTGAGGCTTCAGACGGAGTACATGGGCACCCGCAGGACAAGAGTTACCGTCCATGGGGTGCCCATAGATATCTCAGAGGACCGGATGGGGGCCTTCTTCACCAAATATGGGGAAGTGAATGAAGTGAAGGCCCTTAGAAGTAAATCCGGCATTGAAACAGGGGACATGGAGGTGCAGATAACCCTGGACAGAAAGGCTTTCAGGAATGTCCCCAACACCTTGATCTGCCGTGACAGGAGGATGCTGGTAGTGATGGAGGGCAGAAAACCGTGGTGTTGGTCATGTGGAGTGTCGGGCCACATGACGAAGGAGCGCCCCAGTAAAAAAGGCACACAAGCTGCACCACGACCGGCATCGTCAACAGCTAAAACAGCAACAGTGGCAGCTAGTCAACCAGAGGAGGGGACGTCAAAAATTGAGGGAGACTGGAAAGAGGTTACTAGAGGCCGGAAGTCTTCAAAGGTTTCGTCCCCAACCCCCACAAAAAGAGATACCTGAGAAGCTGAAGGAGGTGCAGCCACCGAATGAAGGTCAGCAGCATCAAAAACCGCAGCAGCAAAAACAGCAGCAACCAAAACAAAAGGAGCAGCAGCAACCCAAAAAACAACAGCAGCAGCAAAAACAACAGCAGCAGCAGCCAAAACAACAACAGGAGCAGCAGCATCAGCCGAAACAACAACCGCAGCAGCAGCTGCAAAAACAACAACAACAAAAGCAGCAAACTGAGATGCCTATGGAGGTGGACAGAATACCTCCACCTCGTGCGTCATCCCTGAAAAGGAGTAGGGAGGATGAGGAACAAGAAGACGAACCACAGCAAAGTCATTCTGGCAGTAGTAGGGAGGAGGTAGGCATGGACAAAACCAGGTCGCTCTCCGTCCCTGCTTCACCAAGAGAAGCGTTTAGTTCGCCCAAAGCTATGAGCCACACTTGTTCCCCATCCCGTGCTCCGTCCCCCTCTCCCGCCACTTCCTCCCTAGTTTCATCCGCTACTCCTCCCCACACATCTACCTCTTCCCCTCCCCATCCTTCAATGGAGAAAAAGAAGAAAAAGATGTTCGCAGGCCCCGAATCCATTTGTAAGGTGGACAGGGAGGAATACAGAGGTGGCCTGACGAAACAAAGAAAAGCAATACTAGGAGGCCTCTACAAAATGGACACCGTGGATGGCAAAAGCACGGAAGACCCCCGAAATTTCCCACAAGCCCCAGGCGTAATAACCTGCGTGAGGGACATTGGGGGGTACCTGAAAGTATGAAGCCACCTCTTTGAGGCGAAAGAAGCGTTCCCCAACATAAGAACAGTCGAACTGGAGAAGCCCACCTTAAAAAAACTGAGACATTTCTGTTCTGAGAGAGTCCCTGTGTTACTCCATCCCTCCTTATATAGGGCAGTTAAACTAACCTACCCGACGTCGGCGGGATTTGGGGAACAGGGAGCCTGGGACAATCTGTCGGAGTCATTACCAACGCAGATTTCCGCCCGGTATGTGAGTAGGCTTTTTGCTTTTCTTTTTCCCCTTTTTTCTTTTTTGCAGGCCTAAACCATGTCTATCAAGATAGCGACGTTGAATGTGAATGGCTTGAGGGATCGGGGTAAGGCGGCCCGCCTGCTCCGGGATCTCTTGTCGTTCGGCGTGAATGTCACAGCGATCGAAGAGACCCACTTTGTTTGCAGTTCCGATGCGTGTGTGCTGTCTAACGACTTTGTCGTCTATTCAGCATATGGGGACCGAGATGCCAGAGGAGTGTCTTTGCTGGTGAAGCGGACTCTAGATGCGAAGGTGGACCTTGTGCATACCGATGCCGAGGGACGGTTGATCGTGGCCGATATTGCCGTGAAAAGTGGTTCATTTCGGGTCGTTGCGGTTTATGCGCCCAACGACCGGGAGGAGGGGGTTTCGTTTTTTCGGCGGTTGGGGCCTTTCCTGGTGGATTCGACGCGCTTAGCTCTAATGGGGGACTGGAATGCCATCCTGGACCCCAAGTTAGATCGGGGGCGGGGTGCTAGCGGGAGAAGGGGAGATCGTAGCTTGGTCGATCTGATCAGCGACTTTGGTCTCGTTGATAGATACCGGATCGATCACCCCGGGGGGAAAATGTGGACGTGGGCCCGTAGCTGGCCTTGTGACAAGGTGGTTAGCTACCTTAACAGAATATTAGTCAGAAGGGCCAACACAGATCTGTTAGATTGTCCCACGTTCCACTGGGTAGGCTATACGTCCACAAACTCCTTTGTGCCCGTGTGGCGTTAGAACATAGGCCTAGAATGGCTGGCTACTGGAAGTTCAATCTGTCTTTACTAGACAGGCGGGACTTCCGGCAGTAGATAACTAGCTTAGTGCAACGGGAGCTAGTGGGGCGGTTACCGGGAATAGGTGTTGGGACAGACTTAAATGTAGAATTAGGTCCTTCACCACTGATTTCAGCAAACGGCTCGCCCTAGATAGAGCTGATAAGGTGAGGACGCTTAAAGCTAGTCTTTCCCAGGCGGTGGCTGGGGGGGATCTCCTAGAGATAGCCTTAGCTAGGGAGGCCCTGGAGCGTTTGAATAGCGAGCGCTACATGGGCCAGGTAATTAGACATAGGTTAAGCAAGATGTCTTCCGAAGCCGTGAATATGGGCGCAGATCTGCGCCGGGAAGAGGTCCGTCGATGTGGCGATCGTTACATTCGTGAAGTCAAAACCCCGGACGACATGTGCGAGGCGTTTCGGCGGCATTTCGAGAGCCGGTTTACCAAGGAGCCTGATCTTCGTGAGGACGAGTTTCGAAGCTATTTGGCCGACTTTCCTCGGCTTTCGCCGACCGAAGCGGCTAGCTGCGAGGGAGAGATTACCGAGGGCAAGGTCTACGCGGCTTTGAAGAAGGTCGGCAGAGGCAAGTCGCCCGTTCTAGATGGTTTGCCCTATGAATTGTACTTGAGGCTGTCGCACATCTTTGTCCCGATGTTGACAGTCGTGTTCAACAACTGGTTTTGGCATGCGTCCCTCCTCGACCGCTTCTCCAGGAGTGTGATCACGCTGTTGAAAAAGGGCAAGGGTGTTGGGGGGAACCTAGACGACTACAGGCCCATAACTCTGCTAAACACAGAGTTAAAGATTTTGGCCAAGATCCTGCAGGTGCGTTTGTAGTCAGTTGCCGAGTCTCTGTTGGGTCCCGAGCAGACTTGTGCTGTGAGGGGTCGAACAATTCAGAGCAACCTGCATTTGATCCGCACGATCATAGAGGGAGTAAAAGACGACGACAGGGCCGCGCTGATCAATTTAGATCAGTCCAAGACATTTGATAGGGTTGACCATCGCTACCTTGCTACTGTCCTACAGGCCGCCGGATTCGCAACCGACTTCTGCCGCTGGATTAGCCTCCTGTATCACTCCCCCAGTGCTGTGGTACAGGTGAACGGGAAGCTGTTGGGCGCTTTTGCGCTGTCTAGGTCGGTTCGTCAGGGTTGCCCGCTGTCGCCCCTACTTTACGCTTTGGCGTTGGAGCCTCTCCTTCGCCGGCTGAGGGACAGGGCGTGCAGTCCGGCCGTATGCGATGACGTATCTGCTTTCGTGTCGTCCCGCAAATACATAAATGCGGTACTGAAGTCGTTTGATCCGTACGAAAATGTGACAGGGGCCAAGATTAACCGCGACAAGTCATCCGGCTTGCGGCTAGATGCCTGGAAGGGGGTCGATCTTCCGGGGCCCTTCGGTTGGACGGACGGTCCTGTCTGCATTCTTGGAGTGTGGTTTGGACCCGACCTCCAGCTGGAGAAGAATTGGTCAAGTACAAGAAAAGGTCGATGCAGCCGGTCAGACTTGGCGTCGACGGAGGTTGTCCGTGAAGGGCAGGGCGGAGGTGTGTGCTACATACATTTTCCCTCTTGTCCTTTATCGATTGTCTCTACTTCCTCTCTGTGACGACCATAGGGAGCCGCTCGAGCGCTCGCTATCCTCCATTTTATGGAGGGGACGCGGGAATCGGGTCGACAGAGAAGTCTGTGCACAATGTCCGTGTCATGGGGGGGGGGGGCTGGGAATGCCACACTTGCTGAGCCACAAACGTGCCTCGAGGTTGGCTTTCCTACGCCGCGCATTGACAGGAGATTCGGTTATGGCGGGGATTGTTAGGGACGCCTTCCCTTGCCTTACTATCACTCCCCCGATCTCGCGGGTTGAGCGCCATCTTAAACCACGGGAGCAATTGGTTTTCCTTCGCGAGTGTCGGTCGGCCTTGTTGGCCGTCCCTCGGTCCAGTGACCTTTCTCGGCCTAGGAAGGTCTTCTATCGTTTTTCGTGAAGGGGTTCGCGAAGGATTCCATACGTGAGGATCTCGGCTTATCGGAGGATGAGTTTCGCTCTTACTGGTCTTGGGCGCCAGCGGCGGATTACCTCAGCAACCCTGAGTTTTCGCTTACCTGGCGACTGGCTCGGAATCGGCTGCCTCTCAATGACAAGGTCTTCATATGGGGCTTGGCGGATTTGCCAGACTGCGAACGGTGCGGCCTTGGTTTAGAGGAAACGGCTTCGCACGCCTTCTACCATTGCCCCCGGGTCCGCCCCTTATGGGACCATGTCGGCGAGCTGACGGCTCGTCTCGCTCCCGAAAAGCTCGTGCCCATTGATCGCACAGACGCGTGTGACAATGTGTCACCCCCGTATTCCGGGGTGAAACGGATGGTGTTTCTCACGCTGCTAGCCACGGCCCGAATGGTGATATGGACGACGCGACAGGAGGGAGTCTTGCGGGGTATCCGTCTTCCTCATCAGGATCTGATCCGATTCTTTGAGCATCAGCTCAAGATGAAGATCAGAACTGATAGGAAACGCTTGCATTCGACAGTCTTCAGCGAAAGGTGGGTGACTGAGGCGAGCTTGGTTCGTGTGAACGGGGCTAGCCTTGATTTTCTCTTTTAGGTCAAACCTACGTTACATCGGGGTGGTTTCCTGTGGATCCCTCCCCTTGGTTAGGTTAGACAAGCTTTTGTGTACCTAGTTAATGTGAGTGACTGTTGTTCCCGGCCTGTACCCCGGCTGCTCTTTAGTTATGATCCAGCCTGAGATTCCCGACCTCCCCAGTTTGTTTTTGACCCCCCACTTTTATCTCGACTGGGTCAGCTTTATATTTTCCCATGCCCTTCTGATTTTATATCTTTTTCCCACTCCCTTAGCGAGGGAGCTGCTTGATTTTGTCCGAGGGGCAGAATACAGTGGCCTCTCTGTTTTGAGGGTTGGACGGGCCCTACTAACATCAGTTATGTTTAATTTGAATTGTGTTAATATATTTTAGTTCGTTTTGGGGTTCATCTCCCTCCCCTCTCATCGTTTCATCATAGAATTTTGTATATATCTTTTTAGCATCATTAAATTTTTATGACACGTCGCGCGTTTTGTAGGTCTCCCTCGAGCGGATGCGGTATTATGGTGCATGGAGGATCGATTGGCGACGGACGAGTTCTTGTGGTGAATGGGTAAATTGTAAAGTACGAATGGGTCGCGAATCAGATTAGCTAGGTATAAGATAGTTAGTGAAGACTAGTCGTTACCCCTCCCCCCTTTTCGGCTTTGATTCCACAATTTTGTACTTTTACAAAATAAATATAAACGAGTTTAGCGGCTGATGAGTGCTAACCTCTACATCCCAACATTTTTATTATCGTTTTCTTTTACGACTCTTTTGAAAAGCTTTTCGATTTTTCCTTTTCCATCCTCATTTCTTAATTTTTACCCCCTTCAATTTTTGCTCTTTCTTTTTTAGTCTAGTTTTCCTGTTTCATTTTCTTATATTTTCTTTTTCCTTATTTTTAATCCCTGTCTCTGTTATTTCTGACTAACTTTATTTTGTCGTTATTTCTTTAATTCTTTTCTTTTTATATCCGTTAAGTTTTTTCTCGTATTCTGTACCTTATTTGAGCTAATCCTTGTACTGTTTCTTTGTATTGTCTAACTTGTGTAATTATTTGCTTTCGTTTATTCGCTTGATTTTTTAGTGTCAGCCATTCTGTTATTGTAAACAGCTTCAGCTATTTTTGAAAGTTTCTTATTTTTTTGTTTTTACTTTTCCTTTGTCTAGCGTTTTATTGTTTATTTGCTTAATTCATTTTTATTAGCGTCAGCTATTTTTTTTTTTTTTTGTAAATAGCTTCAGCTATTTTTAAAAGTTTCGTATATTTTGTTTTTGCTTTTTCTAGCGTTTTATTTTTTATTTTCTTAGCGTCAGCCATTTTGATTTTTTAAATAGCTTCGGCTATTTTTGAAAGTTTCATATTTTCTTTTGTTTGTCTAGCGTTCTATTGTTTATTGTTTATTTCTCTTTTTCTTTTAATTTATTTGTTTCGCCTTTAAGCGAATTTTGTGCTTTTATTTTTAGTCTGTAACCTTTACGTAAATCTTGTTTTAATTGTTGTCCTTTGTAATTTGGTTTTCGCTGTAAAACTGTTTCGTTTCTTTTGTTTTTAAATTTATTTTTTCTGCCTCGCTTTCTGGCGAGTTTTTCTGTTTTAACTGACAATTTCTTTTTCCCTCGCTACCAGGCGAACTTTGTTTAGTTAAGTTTTTCCCCTTCACACACCACCTTTAGGCGGACTTTGTTTTTTTTTACCACGCCTCCCCTCCCCTTCCCGTCCCCATTTATTTAAAAAATGGAGAAGAAGAAAAATTCTTCGTTATTTCTTATTAAAAAGAAAAAAACAGTTATCCCTGACGTAAAAAAAGTCAGTTAAAAAACGTTTATTTGCAATCAAGAAAAAAAACCCTGACAAAGATGGTACAGAGGAGTATCCTGTTTTGCCTGGTACTTCTAATAAAAACGTGAAAAATACCCCCAAAAAAGATTCGAAAGCCAATAATGTCAATAGCTCTGAAAGTATGGAGGCCAATAATGGCCAAAACACTAAGAGTATGGAGACCAATAATGGCCAAAAAGAAAATAGTATGGAGGCCAATAGTGCCCCAAATGATGACCAAAATATGGAAAATTCAGAGGCCGGGGAATCGCCCTCTTGTTGGACGTCCCCCCGCTAAGTGTATCATCAATGTTGCGGAGTTCTTGGAGTGGGCCCAGGAACAATGAAAAATTGATAAACGAATAGTGTCAGTCTTCGTCGTAGACAAGCGTTCACGCAAAAATTTGTCTGTCGTCGAAAGACACGGTGATAAAATCACTGGAATCCTTGGGGATCAAGCCACTCGGAGTTATTAAAGGAGCCGGCTTTTTCATGTGGGACGTATTGTTACCCACACCGGAAGATTGCGCTGCGGCTTCGAGCCGAGACCTGATCCCAAAAGATCTGATCCTGCGCACTGAATACGAAGGCCGAAGAAGGACCAGTTTTTCAATTTATGAGGTCCCTCCTCAAGTTATCGGGGAACATCTGGCAGCGTACTTGTCTCAGTTCGGCGAAATACTGAGCGCTTCCTGCGATAGCCTGAGCGGGGGGTGGAGTTTTGAGATACGACTAGATCGAGATTGCTTCCGCTCCATCCCCAACTGTCTGGAAGTAGGGAAATCGAAGTTGCCGGTCATTGTGACCGGCCGTAAACCAATATGCTGGAAGTGTGGAAAGACTGGCTACCTTTCCTCTTCCTGACCTGAGAAGTAGGCCTCTGGAATTCAATTTCCTGTTGACCAAAGTCCCTCTCTGACCGAGTCTTTACCTACCGCCTTGCCTGTAATGAGCATGCCAGTTTCTGGGACCGGTAGGGATAACCCTATAGTTGGCCAAATGACCACATTCCCCAAAGAAAGGGGAGAGTGAATGGCTAGTTGCTGTTAAGGCGAAAGGGAAGCGCCAGACAGCGGGTCCTCAGTCCCCTGAACCCCCAGGCAAGAAAAAAGGCACTTACAGCCCTACTCCCTCTGGCGACAGTAAGGGCGATGCCCCGGCCTCTCAACTGTCTTTTCAATACAAAGAAAATTTGATCCTGGATTTGAGAAAACTGAAAAAATTAAGGAGCTGAAAAAGAAATTGGATAACCAAAGAAAACAACCAGACCCTATTTCTTCAACGTCCTCTGCTCGACCCACCCCTTCACCTAAAAAACGACCTTCCCCCTTGACATCACCATCTAAATCCCTTCCCCTCAGTAGAGATCCCAGCCCTTATAAACACAGATCTTTCTATACCCCTCTCCACACTCCCAGTCTTTCCCCCATTAAATAAGACCCTCGCATACCCCTCTGCACACTCCTAGTCCTTCCGCCGTGAAAAAGGCAGAAATGCCATCACCCTCTGCCAAACGCAACAGAAGTCCCAATGGGAATTTAAAAAAAAAAATCAAAAAAGGCAATTTACAATTTGGGAGAGTATGTTTGCTGCATCTCCCCGGCTCAGGCGGAAAGGACCAGTGATTATCGCAACCGTATTAAGAACTTACGGTACCTCCTATCAGTTAAGCAGTACGCTGACTTGGATGTGGAAGTACCACAAAATTTCCCTCTGGCACAAAGGGTTCTAACAGTGATTAGAACCGGCACTGGAGCCAAACAAATATGGGCGATGTTGGACGAGACCATCATGTCCTACAAGATGGCCTTGAACATTGCCATTGTTCAAAATGAACAATTAAAATCATTAAAACAATTTTGTGCAGGGAGGGTCCCAGGTTTAGTTTACCCCTCCCTGTATAGAGCCCTAAAATTGACTTTCCCCTGGGATATCGGCGGAATCTCCCAAGACGGTACCATAAAGACTGAGATGGGCCATGGGTCTATGGGAGAGGCGGTCGGTATCCTTACCCCGGCCATGTTCAAACCAGTACTTCAACCCTAATCGGTTTTCACTATGTCTCTCTGGTTAGCTAGCGTAAATGTCCAGGGCCTGAGGTCGGAATCTCACAGGGCGAGGCTCTCTCGCGACCTTCAGCGCCTCGGGGTGAATGTTTGTTTTGTCCAAGCGACCCGGTTTTCTTCCCATGACCGTGAGGATGTGCTAAGGGGTTCTCCCTTTATTCAACATGTTTTGATGGTCGTTCGCGGGGTGTCTCTTGGCTAGTGAGCAGGTCTTTGAAGGTTGCATGTACCCTTGTCTCCGCGGATCCGGCGGGCAGACTTTGTGTGCTGGATGTTACCATAAAGGATAAGGTTCTACGTTTCATTGGGGTTTATGCGCCCAATAACCATGCTGAGCGGCCTGCTTTGTTTCGGCAGATCGCGCCGTTCTTGACGACATCGCGTCGGGTAGTTTTAGCGGGGGATTGGAATGCCGTCCTTGACCCCGATATAGATCGTATAGAGCAAAAACAAGGTACTAACAACTCGGACGTGAAACCATTTTGGGACTTTATCGATGAGTTTGATCTTGTCGATAAGTACCGGAATGAACACCCTCGAGAGGTAGCATGGATTTGGACAAATAGTGGCAACTCGGCTCCTGGGACGCTTGCGAGCTACCTCGACCGACTCCTAGTTTGAGTCGATGTAGGGCTCTTAGGGTGTCCAAGTTTCCACTATATAGTTTATACGGATCATAGGCTTGTCCAGATCCGTGTAAACTTAGATAAGCCTAAGGTTAGGTTGGCTGGGTACTGGAAATTAAACTGTTCACTATTTGGTGAACAGGATTTCCGGGACCAGCTTCTACTAATGATTCAGAGGGAATCGACGGGGGTGGTTGTGGGAAACGCCTGGTGGGATAATTTAAAATAAAAAATTAGAACGTTTGCTGCCGACTTTCGTCGTCGACTCAATCTAGATAGATTAGCGTCACAAACGGCTTTAGAATAAAAAGTTGATCGGGCAGTGAAATCCCGTGATAGTGGGGAAATAGCCTTAGCTAAGGCAGAGTTGTCCTCCTTGCTAATCAAGAAGGATCAAGCTCTGGTAGTTAGGGCTAGGTTAAAAAGAATGTCCTCTGAGGCGACGAATATGGCCGCTGAATTGCGTGCAGAGGAAAATCGGTGCGCAGCTCGGCGACATATCGCGTGCGTCACACTGCCGAATAATCGGACCGTGACTACAAACGCGGGCATATGCGGGGCCTTTCGGGATTACTTTCAGGATCTTTTCACCAGGGAGTCCGGTCTGAGCTGTGCTCTGTTCGACGCCTATTTAACCGACTTTCCCTGCCTCAACGCTGGTCAACGGTTTCACTGTCGACTTGTTCTAAAATCAAGCGTACCATATGAAGGTTATCCTGAATAGTCCTGCCCTTCACAGCACAAGTCTGTTCAGGGTCAATCAGACTAGACAGGACAAGCTGCAAACGGTTGGCTAAGATCTTTAACTCCGTGTCTAACATGGTTAAAGGGCGAAAATTACCTAACCCATTCCTACCGTTCTTGTCGCTGAAGCAGGTTGGCCTGGATAAATCTCCGGGACTAGATGGTCTTCTCTACGAAGTTTACTTGAGGCAGTCGCCCGTTTTTGTTCCTTTGCTGGAACTGATTTTCAACCACTGGATGAAGCAGGAATCTATACCTCAACGCTTCACCGGGGGGTGATCACATTGCTGCGTGAGGACAAGGACGGTGGGGATGGGTTAGGTAATTTTCACCCTTTAACCATGTTAAACACTGAGTTAAAGATTTTGGCGAAGATTTTTGGCCTGACCATCGGTACTGGAGGCGACTTTCGGCGGTCGGTTTCGGAGCCGACTTTCGCTCTTGGATCCGACTTTTGTATGCCACTCCCGGTGCGCTGGTGGAGGTGAATGGGGTAAGACCGAAGCCTTTCGTATTGTCTCGCTCCATTCGTCAAGGTTGTCCGCTTTCACCTTTGCTTTACGTTCTTGCGTTGGAACCATTCCTTCGCAAGTTAAAGGTGAATCCAGTCCTGCGCGGAATTTCCCTGCCTGGGGCTACTGCCTCAGCCAGGTATTCTGCCTGTGCTGACGACGTTTCCTTTCTTGTGTCGAGCAGAGCCGAGATTGACGAAGTCATCAAAGAGATCAGTGGCTATGAGATAGTGACAGGGGCCAAGATCAACCGCGATAAGTCTGTTGGCTTGCGGTTGGGTGCGTGAAAGGGAGTTTCTCTTCCCGGACCTTTCCTCTGGACGGACGGGCCGATCAAGATACTCGGCGTCTGGTTCGGTCCTGATCTCCAGTTGGAAATGAATTGGAGGTACAGGGGAAGGCCGAGATCGCGGTTAATCTGTGGTCTCGGAGGAGGCTTTCCTTGAACGGAAGTGCGGAAGTTTGTGTTTCACACATCTACCCGATTCTCCTTTACCGACTCTCTGTACTTCCACTCCCGTATACCAGACTAATTTTATTAGTAAGGGTCTTGTTCTCTTTCTTGTGGAGAGACAAGGCCCCTATGGTATCTCGCGAGATCTGTTGCCTTCATCCCTCTGAGGGCGGTCTGGGTATGCATAGCATTGAGATTTGTCAACATATTCTTTGCATCAACTTTCTAGATCGAATGTGTTGCGGATTGGATGAGGATGGCGCCTTCTGGAAGGAATACGTCCGTAAACATTTCCCATCCCTGAGAAGTGTGTACTCGTGCGAGGAGGAGGCCGGCCGTACACCCCGAGCCGAATGCTCCTTCTACCGCGAATGACGTCGTGCTCTGAAACTCCTCTTACGGGCGTCAGATGGCCTCTCCAACGTCCAGGCGTTGTATCGTAGGGCATTGTATCAAGTGTTAGTCAAGCGGAGGAGGGGGCGTTCAGGATGATCTAATTGACGAACTCGGTCTTACGAAGCAGAAGGCTCGCTCGATATGGCCTTGGGCGCCTGGGTTGAAATGTTTCAATAATGATGAGGCATCACTCACCTGGCTGGTGATTCGTGGGGCCCTCTGGGTCGCCAAGAGACTTTGTTCAGCAGGCTTGGAGAAATATCCAAACTGTCGTCGCTGTACTGGGGAAGTCGAGACCATTGGTCACGCCTTCTTTCATTGCAAGATGGTAGTGCCGTTGTGCGGGTTTGTTGAAGGCCTCGTGATTCGCATGCTGCGCGGAAAGTTTTTTGTCCTTGAGGCCAGTTCTGTTTGTAGCAATGTGGTGCCGCAGATGCCGAAGGCTGAAAATTATGTGTTCTGTTGCTTACTAGGTGTTATGAGAGTCGTGATTTGGACGACACGTCAGAAGGAATTCCATGAGGGCGAGAAGCTCACTTCTTCCCAACTGATCTTGTTCTTTAAGCATCAGCTTAAAGTCAAGATCAGGACGGAAAGGCGGCGGCTCACCACATCAGAATTTGACAAAAGGTGGGTGAATCTTGCGCGTATGTGCCGAGTAAAAGGGGCTGACCTGGAGTGGCATTTTGATGCCGGTTAGGCATCAGGATATTGTTTTCCTGGTTTAAACTTTGGTCACCCATCCCTGGATTAGTCTAGAAGTAGGTTTTTGATTCTTTAGTCTTTCTTTTCTTTTCCAGTAAACTTAGCTAGGGTGTGTTTGCTCATTGGCCTCTTTTATTTCTGCCCCGCCTTTTTTTTTTAGTTTAACTCCCCCTCCCCTCCCTCGTTAGGTGGTCAGTGATTTCAGTTCTCTGGTGGATGCGGGGCGCCTTTCGTTTTGCGTGCGTGTTTTTCGTATTTGTTGTTGTGTCAGAATGAATGCATGTCTGTGTGAGTGCTTGGGATGGATGAATGGCATGGATGAAAGCTACATTCTTAAAGTCTCGCATCCATTTCGTCTAGTTAACTGATTTTTCTGCCACATTTAAGGTTTGTGGATTTTTTTATTACTAACATGATTTTGTTTATTTCCTTGTAAATAGTTTATAATCATATTGTATATATATCATTGGGTTGTTTTTAGCTTGTTGTTTTTATTCCCCTCCCCTCTCAGACAACGATTTGTACATATGGGAACTATTTAGGACTTTCATTGAGACAATGAGGTATTTTGGTGGATGTAGTAAGAAAGGTAAGTTTGAATGTGTTGTTTTGGTGCTAGGATTATTGTTTTGTACGATTGGGTCAGTGGTTGTGGCTAGCTAAGTTATAAATTAAGACAGATGATGACCATCTCTTTTCCCCACCCACTTTTTGGACTTGTGCCACATTTACTGTAATATTCAGTAATAAATATCGTTGCAGCCTCGCACATCAAGAACAGGACATGAATGTTCACAAAACTTACCTTCGCCCAACTCACTCATTCTTACAAACCTAAATGTAAATATTTGTGAATATAAATTACTTTGATTCATGTCACAGATTGAATACTTGTTCATCTTATTTTTTCTCCTCTCTTGTCCGACGTCAGGAATTTTTATTTTTCATAAAATAAATAATAGGGGTACAATCCCCATACATTTGGTGACCTGACGTGTCGATCACTGGCGTGATCGATGTGAATGATTGAAAATTCGTCTTGAAACAAGAAAGGACTCAACTAATTCAAATCCAGCCAGCAAACTACAGTTTAAATTCGGCTTACAGCGTTGAGATTCGCCTGCAAAAATCATTTAACACTGGTGTTGATTCAGAAATTGTTCCATTTACAACAACAGGTCCCTTCCTTTCTGCTTAATAATCGAACCAGATTTCAGCCAGGTCATCAGAGAAAGTGGCAGAAAATCGACGCCTTAATTAACAGTCTTATGACAACTTGCTTCTATCGCTATTCATACGTCCATATCGCCTGCTAAGAAAAATGAATATGTGACTAAGTTTCGAAGCGAAAATATAAAAAATAAAAAAAAATCTTTCTTTAACAAAGTCTTTTCGTCTTCAGTAAATTTGGCGCTTTCGAAATATTCAGCGTGTATTGGACACCCAGAACCGTAAGTTTGTTCCATAATGGACATTTTTGGCAGAACTTCTGTCTTTCTATCAGTTTCAGGAGAAATATTTTAAATTGACTTGGACATTTAATCTGACTTTCTTCTCACATTTATTGAAGTTTCTGATAAGTTTGAATAATTGGTTTCTTTGGTCAACCCCATAGAAAAAAAATTCAACTCGTGTGTAATCAGATTCTTTTCTCATTTTTTGATGTCAATCATTATAATGTTCTAAGTCTGCTTTATACAGATTAACGTCAGTATGTTTTTAAACTTACGTTTTTGCTGACTGAGCAACGTCCTTACACGGGAATCAGTTTAAAAATTTATTGGAAGTGTCTGAACCCTTTGTTACCTGTGAGAAACTGTCATTCCTATTTCATATATCCAAGTTTAAACGATATCCACTTATTTCAACGTCAAAGCCTTTTTTCTAAGCCTTGAAATAACAATTTAAACAAATTTGGTAGACTTACCAAATTTTGCGCCAAACTTCTCAAAGCCCGCCAAAAAAATTTTTTTCCACTACGTGGCTTCATCAATCATGGCGGACTCTGATATGAGTGAATCAACTATCATTCTCAACTTACCTGTTTTCAATAGCATTAATGTGCACGTGTGGTTTTCGCAACTCACTGCGATTTTTCAAGCAAAAAAATTACCTCGCAAACAGCACGTTTCGCGTACGTGGTGGAGAAGCTTCCTCCGGAGATCGCGATTGAGGTGTCAGATTTGTTAGATAATATTCCAATCGATAAGCCCTTTGATGTACTTCGAGAAGCAATCATCTATCGTATAGGGAAATCCGAGGAAAGAAGAATAAACGACTTATTCAACACTCTACAATTAGGACGGAGTAAACCAACTCAGTTGCTGCGTAGAATGAAGAATCTTCTGGAACGGAATTCTATGTCGGAGACTTTATTTTAAAAAAAAACTATGGTTAGATAAATTACCAACGCACACGGCGGAAATCCTAGCCACACACCCAGATGACCTACAGCTTGTAAAAGTAGCCGAGATGGCCGATAAAATTACAGAGACTAGGGAGATAAACAGTACTCAATTTACCGAAACTAATTCTACGGACACTGATGACGTTATCAACCGTTTACAGCAACAGATAAAGCTATCTTTACAAGTAGACCGCTTAAGTAAGTCCAGCTCAACCGAGTAACAAAAGACGCCGTAGAAGCACATCTAGATTCAGAAATCGTCAAAGTCAAGGCATTTGCTGGTATCATCGCACGTTTGGACAAGCTGCTTATAAATGCAATAAACCTTGCGGTTTTAGTAATCGTCCTAATAATACTAATAAATTATCAGCGGGAAACGGCGAACCCGGCAGTCATCGAAGACGGCAACCACTGTTGAGGAAAACAAAACCACCCGTCTGTTCTACGTAAAAGACTTCATAATTGGTGATTCGTTCCTTATCGACACAGGGGCTCAAATCAGCGTAGTCCCTTCTAAAAAAAATATCAGCCTGCATCTTTCGCGTTACGCTCTGCTAACAGTAGCAGAATTAATACCTACGGTCAGGTCTCATTATCGCTAGACTTAGGCCTTCTTAGATCCTTTTCCTGGTTATTTACTGTTACTGAATTAAAAATGCCCATACTAGGGGCTGATTTCTTAGCCCACTATCAACTGGCTGTTGATATGTCAACGCATACGCTCATAGATAAAACGACCAGCTTAAAACGCCCAGGAATCTTGTCATCGCACATATCGACTAAAATCTGTGTAGCCCAGCCTGTCAATAATCCTCTTCAGGTTGTTTTGGACCAATATCCTTCAATTACCAAACCGTTTACTTTAATGGAGGAAGTAAAACATAAGACAGTACATTACATTAAAACAACTGGTCCACCCGTTTTTTCGCCACCACGCCGACTCCGGTCTGATAAATATAAAGAAGCAAAGGCGGAGTTTGAAAACATGCTTAATTTAGGAATAATTCGACCATCGTCTAGCCCATATGCGTCTCCATTCCATTTGGTCCTCAAACAACAGGAGGGGGCATGGCGAGCGTGTGGAGATTTTCGGCGTTTGAACGCCCAGACAACGCCGGACAAATACCCAGTCCCAAATTTGGCGGATTTCGCAGTAACACTTCAAGGGGCCCGCATATTCACTAAACTCGACTTGCGAAAGGCATTCTGTCAGATCCCTGTAACAGAGGAAGATATAGCAAAAACGGCCATAACTATTCCATTTGGCCTCTATGAGTTTCTGCGTATGCCGTTCGGCCTAAGGAATGCTGCACAGTCTTTTCAAAGACTAATTGATGAAGCATTAAGAGGATTATCGTAATCATTTGCGTACATAGACGATCTGCTAATCGCAAGTACAAACAAAGATGAACACATACAGCAGGTTACCCAAGTATTCCAACGCCTGGAACATTTTGGCTTAAAGATAAATCCGGAAAAGTGTATATTTGCAGTGCCTAGTATAATCTTTCTTGGGCACAAGATAGATGGCACAGGAATTCTATTCGATGAAACTCTCTCCCGCTCAAACAAAATACAGTACCTTCTCTAGGGAACTACTAGCGATATATGCATCAATTCGACACTTTCGTCATCTGTTGGAAGGGGGAGAGTTTGTGGTATTTACAGATCACAAGCCGTTAGTATACGCATTGAATGCAAAGACAGACAAATATAATCCTAGAGAATGTCGTCAGTTAGAATACATTTCCCAGTTCACAACTGATATTCGTTACGTCAAGGGAGACAATAACATAGTCGCTGACACCTTATCTCGTGCCAACATACTATCATTACCCAAGTTCTCGATCTTGAAAACCTTTCAGAGGCCCAGGAGCACGATCAAACGGTAAAGGACCTACACGCAGACACAGCGCTAAAAATTGAGAAACGACCTTTACCCTTCAGCGACAGAGACATATGGTGTGACGTCAGCACCCCTAATCCACGGCCGCTTGTACCTGCTAGCATGAGGAGACAACTCTTCAATCACTTCCATAAAATGTCTCATCCAGGTTGCCGCGGCACTACTAAGCTTATTTCTGACAGATTCGTCTAGCCACGTATGAATGCAGACATTAAGAATTGGACGCAACACTGCATCACCTGACAGAAAACAAAGGTACAGCGCCACGTAAAATCACCTCCCGGCACTTTTTCAGAACCTGGTGGACGTTTCAGTCACATTCACGTCGATTTGGTCGGTCCCCTCCCGGACGGCCAAGGTTATCAGTATATACTATCTATTATAGATCGATTTACCAGGTGGCCTGTGGCGGTGCCCTTAAAATCAACTACCGCGGATGCTGTAGCGAAGGCAATATTCCGAGAGTGGATTTCTACTTTCGGATGTCCTTCCATAGTAACTACAGACCGCGGACGACAATTTCAATCTACTTTGTTCGAGCCAAGCATATTTCCACAACAGCATACCATCCTTGCTCCAATGGAATTGTTGAGCGTTTTCATCGACAGTTAAAGTCAGCACTGGCTAGTTTTGATGACCCACATTCATGGGTAGACAACCTTCCACTAGTAATGCTATCACTTCGTTCGGCGGTAAAGAAAGACCTACACAGTTCTACAGCTGATGTTGTTTTTGGGAAACCACTGGTTTTACGGGACAATTTTTCTCCGACGAAATACAATAACAGCCGACTGCAACTTTCACTCAATTCTTACAGGCAAGAATGTCAAAAATGGCTTACGCGCCAACTCGGAACTATTCACGTGACGTCTTTGTTCCATCATCACTTAAGACCTGCGAGTTCGTTTTCGTTCGTCACGACTCGGTGGAAAAGCCTTTATCTCCCAGTTATAACGGTCCGTACAGAGTTCTAAGCCGTAACGACAAATATTTCACTGTGCACATGCCTAACGGTAGCTTTAATATCTCAATCGACCGTTTGAAACCGGGGTTTGTTGAGCATAATGCCAATCAAACCAGTTAGGAAGAACATTCCGAGGTTATTTCTCGGCAATCATCATCAGCAGCAACAGCAGCTCGACAACAATCATTACCAGAGACAATACAGAACCAACAACAAAAGACTATTGTCACTAGAACTGGTAGGAGTGTCAATTGGCCTGCCAAATATAAACAATACTGTTAAACACTTTTTCAAGACTTCAAATTAACAAAAATATCTTGTCCATATTTTTCCTAATTTCCGCGGGGGTATTGTGGAACTGTACGTCCACACACACACACACACACACACACATATACCCACACACCCTCACATATGTTAAATATCCGCTGATTGGATAGATTCGGCCTATCAGGGCAGAGGTTAGTGTAACCTTTTTTGCCGCCAAATCGTGGGGTTGTTCAAAACCCTATAAAAACTTTTTCCCGCGAGGAAGCAGTCAGTTGCGGCTTCACACATCAAGAACAGGACATGAATGTTCACAAAATTTACCTTCGCCCAACTCACTCATTCTTACAAACCTAAATGTAAATATTTGTGAATATAAATTACTTTGATTCATGTCACAGATTGAATACTTGTTCATCTTATTTTTTCTCCTCTCTTGTCCGACATCAGGAATTTTTATTCTTCACAAAATAAATAATAGGGGTACATTCCCCCTACAATTGAGTGAATTCGAAGTTTGGTATTATATTAGGAAATCTAACTTAGAAACTTCAAAGATTTTAACGGCGTGAATTTGGCGAATTGTTTGATGGCACAATGCTTACTGCTAATAGTCGAATAAGTTTTAGTGATGCTTGTAGTTTAAGGAATGAATAAGATGAATTAATGTTCATACGTACTCGTATGCGTGTGTGTATGTGCGTGTGTCATAGCGCCTTATAGCGTTTTCCCTTAAAGTGACTAACGCGATTTTTCCACAGAAATTACATCTTGTATGTGAGAGAAGGCAAAAGAGGAAGAGTAGATGTCGCTAAATATTTATAATGTTGTATGTCACATGATAGGTTCGAAACACATAGACAGATTTTTGATGGTAAATTAATAATTGTGATGAAAAGAGACATTTTTAGAAAGTTGAATATTAAGGTTTTATTCAACATAAAAAGCATACACTGTTACCAGTTACATAGAAGATATGAACGAACGGACGCCAGAGAGAAAGATAGAGGCATCCCACAGTTACTTATAAACACAAGATCACGTGACGTGAACCAACGCGAAATCACGCGAAATCACACAACAGTTCGTATGCAGATAAGTAGAAGGTATTAAATAATTAACTGAATGAATACAAAGAATTATAAGTATATCACAACACTCTCCGCTACATTTTATTGATACTTCGGGTTACGGATGATCTTTTGTCCTCGTCTTGATGATTCGGGAAGAAATCCCAGAGCATCCTTCTCTAAGTGCGACCGCTGCTGTTGTTCTATATCCCGAGACTTCGTTTCGCCAACTGAAGTGGAGGATTCCCCATTTGTTGTGGTTTCTTGTTGGTCAGTAGACATTTCTGGTTCATTGTTATTTGATGGAGTAGAACTCGATGACTCACAGTGATCAGTTAAGACAGGAGAATCCGAATCTACAAGCGATGGATCAGTAACAGGTGTGGGGGCAAGGTCTTCTGTTGAGACTGTTGACTGACGGCCGTCAGGGAAACGAATTCTCGCAAAATTGGGAGTTACTGATATTATTTCCACCGGTTCCACTAGTGGGCCAGACTTGTGTTGACGGACAAACTTTCTTAGCAGTGCTGGACCTCCTTGCAACCATTCAGGTAGGGTGTATCCGGTACCCAACCTTCTTGAAAAATTGAACAATCTTTCATGTGCTGTTGTGTTAGTTGCTGTGCAAAGGAGAGATCGAATTGAGTGCAGAGCAATGTCGAATACAGCTTGCCAATGACGTTCATCCAGTTGCCTCGTCTTGAGTGCAAGTTTGATCATTTTCCATATTGTTCCATCTGCCCTCTCACATTGTCCGTTGCCGATTGGATGGTATGGTGTTGAGTGGGTAATTACAACGCCATGTTGCCAGATAAACTCTTTCAGTTCAGATGATACGAACTGGCTCTCTCGGTCACTGTGGATTTAATCTGGGCAGCCAAAGAAGGTAAAGAGATTTTGGAGACATTAGTTCTTGTTGAGATGTCTTGGCATGGATAGACGAAAGGATAGTGCGAGTATTCATCTACGATCACGATTAGATATTTAAAACTATTTGTTGATGGTTTTTGGGCCCATGAAATCAATAGCAAGGCGTTCAAAAGGGGATCGAGAATGGATTAAGCGACCAGGGAGGGGGAGGTCTGAAAAACTTTGGTTTTAGTTCAGCACATATTTGGCATTCAGCACAGATATGTTTAACATCTTCCATAGAGAAAGGCAGATTCTTTTGTTTAACAAATTGATACAGTCTCGCTACTCCTGGATGACAGAGTGCTGCGTGAAGATCTTTTACTGATAATGAACACGAAGAAGAGCATGAACGGGAAAGAGTATCTGCAGAGCTATTAAATGAACCAGGTCGGTATACAATATCATAAGAGTAGTTAGAAAGTTCAAGTCTCCATCGAAGTAGCTTATCGTTTTTAATATGGTTTGGTGTCCGTGTGTTGAACATATATGAGGCGGCCTGTTGGTCTGTAACGATAGTAAAATATCGGCCGAGTAAAAGATCACGCCATTTGCGAACAGATTCTACAATGGCTGCTGATTCACGCTCCACTGCTGAGTGTCGACGCTCAGATTGCGTAAGAGTTCTAGAAAAATATGCTACTGGGCGTCCGTTCTGAGAGAGGCAGGCCACCAATGCCGTCGCAGTTGCATCCGTTTCTATTGTGAATGGAACTTCATCCTCAATGGCCGCAACCAAAGCCTTTCAAATTTCATCTTTTATTGCCTGAAATTGACTCTTGAGTTCTTCGGCAATAGGAAATGAGGAGATATTTAGCAAAGGTGAAATGCGGTCAGAGAAATTCTCCACCCATGGCGAGTAGTATGAGAAGAGACCCAGAGCTCGTTTGAGTGACTTACCACAGTTCGGAGTCGGTAGTTCTTTGAGTGGTGTAAGTCTGTCTGGGTCAGGACTGATTGTTCCATTCTCCAACAGGTGCCCCAGAAACTTAAGTTTGGTGATGCCATACTCACATTTATAAGGGTTCAGTTGCAAATTGAGACGATCAGCAACTTCTTTGAATGCCCTCATATTTTCATTCAATTCTTTATTTGTCTCCCCCCCCCATGACAATGTCATCAATTTAGGTGAAGGTGCCTTTAAATTCGTGTTCTCAGATTATGTTATGCATGATACGTTGGAATACAGCTACAGAGTTTGTTAATCCAAAGGGTAATCGAGAAAATTCGTACAGGCCTCCGTCAGCTTCGAAGGCTGTATAAATTCTTTCCTCCTCACGGATAGGGCATTGGTGATATGCAGACTTCAAATCTAACTTGTTGAAAATCTTATATTGAGATAGATGGCGTATAATGTTTGAAATTTTTGGAAGAGGGAATGCATCGAGAAAAGTATAGCGATTGATAGTGGCAGAATAGTCAATGACCATGCGATGCTTATGCCTTTCATTATGAGTCATCAAGACTTGGGCTCGCCATGGAGAATTAGAGTTAATTATTATCCCTTCTTTTAAGAGATTCTATACTTCGTTCCGAATAAATTCGCGATCAGATGCAGAGTAATTCCTGCTCTTTGTTGCAATTGGTTTACAGTCATCTGATAAATTGGTAAAAAGAGCAGGTGGCTCTATTTTCATCTGAGCGGTGTTACAGATTTGTAAAGGAGGTATATCTCCTTTAAAAAGGAATTCCACACAGTTGTGTAGTTGCATGAATTCTTGTCCAAGTATGACAGGAGTACATAAGTTGGGCAGAACAGACAGATGCATATCAGGGTATGTTTTTCCATTAATTGCGATAGATGCAATACAGTGACCTTGGGTTTTGCTCGTGAGATTAGAGGAAGCCATACTTACTGTGTCACTGGAAGGTAGTATAGGAAGGCCAAGTGATTTCACGACGTTCAACTTTATGAAATTATGAGTGCTTCCGCTGTCTACCATGGCTTTCAAATGAGTGTTGTTTATAGTTGCAACTACTATGGAGTATTGTGTGCGGGGTGTGCATTGGGATGAAGCTGTGAGAGCAATAAAAGCAGTGCTGGTTTTTATATTAGGTGAAGTTGCTCTTCTTTTAGACCGGCAGACTTTGGAGAAGTGGCCTCTTTTCCCACACGAAAGGCAGTCAGCATTTCTTGCTGGGCAATTGTAGCGAGAATGATTCTCACGCCCGCAGAATTGACATTTGGCGTAACGAACTGCTTGATTAGTTCTGGTAGCAGCAGCACATTCTTTAGTTAATTCATCTGTAGAATTATTTCTGGATTCTTCTGGATAAATTGATGCTTTTGCTACAACTGACGAAGTGGCATAAGCTGCGGCATTGTGTTGAGCCATTTCGAGACTTCTCGCGGTTGCTACCGTATTATCCAAATTAATTTCACAGCTTTCTAGTAGTCTCTGCCGCATCACTGGGGAAATGAGGCCTGCGATAAAAGCATCCCTTATTGCTTGTTCGGCATGCTGAGAAGCAGTGACGTCTTCAAATTTGCAATCCTTGGAAAGATATTTTAAACTTAGAAGGAACTGATCAATAGATTCACATGGCTGCTGTTTCCTAGTGGCGAGCAGATGACGAGCAAATACAAAATTAACTGGTTTGACATAAGTAGATTGAAGAATACTAATGGCGTTCTCGAATGTCGTGCAGTTTGATATCAAGGAATAGACTCTAGGTGATATATAATTAATCAATATGCTGAGCTTGTCAGGAGGGTTGTCAGGGTGAGCTACTGTCAGAGAGTCGATGCAATTGACAAGGGTACGATACCAGTGATTACATTCATCAGCGGTTGTCTCCGACGATCCGTCAAATCGACCGGGTCTCAGAATAGTATCCATTATTTTCATCTTTTTTTATGTTGAATAAACTGTGATGAAAAGAGGCCTTTTTAGAAAGTTGAATATTAAGGTTTTATTCAACATAAAAAGCATACACTGTTACCAGTTACATAGAAGATATGAACGAACGGACGCCAGAGAGAAAGATAGAGGCATCCCACCGTTATTTATAAACACAAGATCACGTGACGTGAACCAACGCGAAATCTCACAACAGTTCGTATGCAGATAAATAGAAGGTATTAAATAATTAACTGAATGAATACAAAGAATTATAAGTATATCACAACAATAATATTATGTTTTCATTAAGTCCGCACGGTTAAATTTTAACCGTGTGGTCTTAATGAAAACATGATATTGACATTAATTGACCAATCAGAAGTCAGAGAAATATCAAGGCTCTGTGATCCACTTTTTGTACAGATTTTGTTGATCGCAGTACTGTTACGTAGGAAATGTATTGAATCTTTTTTAACCAATGGAATTAGATCACAAATAAAATATCAAAATGAAGTAGAACACTAAATTCTCGTAATTAATATAAAAACTAAAATACTTGAATTCGTTTTTGCTAATTTTTGAAAAATGCCTTTGTAATTGTTACTATATAAATTAAAACATTGTGCTAAAACACACAAAATACCAAGGTACTGATTCACTGTTTTATACACCATCACTTTGGTAATTATGGAATACTTATATAATTTTTTTAAGGAAACAAAACAAGAAATAAATACTGTATATACTCGCGTATGCGACTTTTCAAGACCAAATTTTGAAGCTATTTTGACTACAGTAAATGGATATATAGTTTAGTTAACGGCGTAGCCAGGGCCAGTTGTACATACACTAATTTTATATCTAGTGTGTGATATGACCACCTTAAAACTAGGGTCAAGATTAGGTCTTCATAAGTCGCATGATACGCGAATATATACAGTAAATCTTTTTAATGATATCCATTTTCTTTTTATGGTTTATCAACCTTTTGCAGGTTATTTAAGGCCAGAAAATATTTTTAGATTGTAATAATCATTTATAAGTAATTGATTCTTAATAACTAACCCAGTGATTCTCAACATTTTTTAAGCGACGGCACATTTTGGAACAAATAAAAATATCACGGCACACCCAGCTAAATTTTTAAAGGATATACGTTACGAATGAATATTAAAACAAAGTATTTTAAAAAAACATAATCGAAGAATAGTGAAAAGAGCTGTTAAAAAAAAAAAGTTTAATACTTATTCAGTAAGTCTGTATCATTCCTACTTCCACATACATATTTATATATATGCCGTGAGAATATTTCACAGCATATTCGCGTGCCATGGCACGGTGGCTGAGAATCACTGAATTAACTCATAGCTAAAAGGAGAAGAGTGGGATTCATACATATTTGCGCCTAAGCGAATAGAACGAACCTGAATAGAATTGAAATTAGTCTCTTTCCAATTCCGAGCCGTTATCCATTACACCACCCCACATCCTAGCTGTAAATTCCTGGTATTTCCAAGAAGTCACTTATCTAGCTTCCGACCAGGCTTGGCGTTACTTAACTTCGATGATCGTACAGGAACAGAAGTGTTTTAAAAAAATCAACATCTTTATTATTTTGCTAGTTTCTCTTCTAATTGCATGGCTATCCATTTTCTTGTTGCTGCTGCATGGTTTAACATTTTAAACTTACCAACATCTACCACTTCGTCCCCAGCCCCGCAACATCCGGCGTCTTCCTCTTTGGGTTGAGGTGTCCACTCGGTCTGAACCGAACTTAGGGAGCGTACGGCCAGTTACCCCTGAGTACCCGTAGATTATTTCGACCGGTCAACTGGTCAAGTCCTGCTCGCTGCCCACGCTGTGTTAGTTTTTAGATCCAGTAAGCGGGGTGTTGTCCATACGTTCACGGTCGACTGGGGTTGTGGACACGGCTGTGAGAGTTGGCGGTAGAAAGTTTTAGAATGTGGCAAAATAAAACAAGAAGCCAGACAACAATGGGGGGGAAATATTGATGTCTTTTATATAAGAAGATAACATTAGAACAGAGGTTAGAGGGAGAATAAAAACATTTAACATAAATGAGAAAAGAAAAAGACAAAATGCATCCAGTGAATTCCCAACAGAGAAAGGGTTTGTGTGTGATAAACGCGTATTGAATCGCCTGGGGTAGGTTTATGACTAATAGTCCAGTCTCATACAGACTTCTCAGAACAGGGAGGAAGGAGTCTTCTCTCTCTCCTCCAAAATTCTCCTGCAAATCTCTCGACTCACTGCGACGATAGTCTCGTGACTCTCTCGGCTACAGTCTCTTTCCCCGACTCTCTCGACTACAGTCTCTTTCCCCGACTCTCTTTATCAGCAAAATCTCGGGTTAATATAGAAAAAGGATCAGCTGATCACAATTGACCCTCGGCCCGGCACGCAGCTACCACGAGTGTCAAAAACTACCCCTTGACATGTAAATCAATTCTCCAATTATTTACCTTATCTCAATCACGAGTTCTTCTCGTTTCACCAAAATTATACTTTGGGGTATCTAAACATTGATTCAACCTTTTAATCAAAACAAATACTGTTAAATAAAACCAAGTATCTCGACCATCACCATTGTTTACTAGTGAACCAGGTTTAAAACATCGCCTCCTGTCGTGAGATCGTGTTTATCATCGGTAAACAGACATCTTAATCCAAATTGTACTTTGATATATAAACAGCGTTTCCATTTCCAGTCAATAAAAGTTATATTTGCGTGTGTGCGTTCATGTGGGTGTGCGTGTGTATACCTCTCTCTGTAACAACAGAAGAACTACACTTCAGTGCATAGAAAAAAAATTATTAGTCCGTAATATCAATTATTATTTTTAATTATTTTTTAAGAAAAACGTATATAAAATTAATAAATAGTCTAGGCTTGATTTTATACTTTTAGAAGAAGAATAGACTATTTTGTCGGTCCCGGTAAAATAGACATCAAGGCTAATTTGCTATTTTTGCCAGTAAGTATGAATAGTATTTTAAAACTCAGAATATAGTGGTTGTGTGTGTTGTGTAGGCAGGATTTGAACAACATGGATTCTGTGACTGTTGCCTTCAGCGGGTGCACCGGAAGTGTATTGCCAAGAGAACCATACCAAGGTCAAATTTTGGATTTGCAAAAACATATGACTGAAGTGCTTAAAATATTCAGAGACTTCTATATTTATAATACAGTGTAACCCGGATATAAGAGACCCAGATATAAGAGAAACACGTATATAAGAGAGATTTTATCTGGTCCCAAATTAGAGCCATACTTACCTAAACAAAATAGACCAAACCCGGATATAAGAGAAACTCGGATATAAGAGAAACTCGGATATAAGAGACTTATTCTCCGGTACCAACAACTCTCTTATATCCGGGTTACACTGTAATTGATGATTTTAAGATTACCTACCTTTATAAAAAAAAAAAATTATTTACCGGCAGAATAGCCTGGGGTAACTATTTCATCAAGCCTGGTAAAATAAGCTTAAAAGCATGTTTGTCTATTTTACTGGGGCCGGCAAAATAGCCTCTTCCTTTGGGAGAAGTGCATTAAAAAGAAGTCAAACAGTTTATGAAAAATTGTTACATATCTTTGTTTAGAATTAGCCCTAAAAAAAACAAACTGCGAGAAATAATGGTCACAGCAGACTGTTGGTGATTCATTTTTTAAATTAAAAAAAAATTACCCTTGTATTTATTTTCCAAAAAAAGGGGTGGCTTGTATTTGTACTAAGTCGGTCCCAAAATAGGTTCGACGTACAAAACATTAGGAACTTGATATAATAAGTATAACGCAAAGTTATCTAGTTGTGGTCGCTGATACTTTAGTATTCGACTGTCGTCCGACATCGACTGACTCACCGATTGAGTCTCCGACTCGTTACTCTTACTTATTATAGGTGGGAGAGTCTATTAACTATAGAATCGGTGTTCCACTAAAACACCCCCCTACAACTTTACTCCGTAGGAGTAAACAGTTTTCTTTATTTTCTTCATTTTTTACAGGAAATATGAAGAAAAAGCAACAAAAAAATTCATTTTTTTAGCAACATCGTAGCGTATCTCCTACGTTTTTGATCCACTTTTAAATAATCAGTTGCCTTTCTTTTTCTTCTGGATCGGCGTACCTCAGGTAAAATCGTTGCAGACGTTGTTAGATCAAAAGTATCGAAAATCACCTCCATCGGCGTTTCTTCCGCTGGACCGCTGTCAACCACGTCTGAAAAACGTCGTCTGATTTGGTAACTGCACGTGAATTTTTCGCCTTTCACCAAGTACATCATATTGCCAATCCGCTTTTCTATTTTTTTGGACCTCCATAGTGTTACCAGAAACAACCTTCCGCTTTGAGCTTCTTAAGGATGGGGTCACAGTTTCTGTAGGTTCTTCTTGTGGTTCTATTTGTTCAGCCTCTAGCTTCCCTTTTGTTGATCTTGTGCTTCTTAACGTTTTCTGTGGTGACTTCAGTTGACTTAAATCATTTAATAATACTGCATGTCCTTGGCTGCGGGTAACTCGCTCCTCAGTTTTTCTCGGTGTCAACTTCATCTTTACTTTCTGGAGCTTTTTTTTTTCACATATATCGTCGGTGTTACCCATTCAACTTTTTTAAATACACCGGTTTTCTCTAATCTGTCCAATTCTTTATCTATCTGTTCAATTGAAGCAAACAGCACATTCCTTTTCTTTTTGAATACCGCCTAAGCGTTTTCTTTTGGCTGGAATTTTGCCTCCATCTTGGTACACGTTCCCAATCCTGGAGAAAAAACAGTAGGAAATGTTTCCTTAAGTTTCTTTACTAATTTTTGGGCTGCGTAGTTTAAACTTTCTACTTTGTAACTGAAAGAATTTATCAGTAGACCCCATAATTGAAATTCTGTTATCCAATTCATGCCAAGTAAATTCGTGGTATTTTCTATGACAAATAGTTTAGCTTTTTGCGTTTTTTTTTTTTATTTAACGTGACGTTTGTAACAAATTCGCCAATAAATTGCATTTTTTCTCCCGTCACTGACCTCGCGATTTTATTTGTTTTCATTAAAGTTGGTTTCCCCAACTTCTTCCACATTTTCAAGTTTATGATAGATAGGTCGAAACCAGTGTTGAGTTGCATTTTTATTTTTTTATTACTTATTTCGACGGTAACAAATTTTCTGGTTATTCTATCGTTCACCTCGTTGGACTTTAATTTTCTTATTTTATTGTCTTTATTTTTTGACCTGCAATGAGTGCTTTTATGATCCACTCTTTTACAGTTGAAACATTTTTTATTCCTAAAATTGCAATATCTGTACCAGTGAAGTTCACCGCAAGCAAAACATGGCGTCGGGAGTTTTTGTTTATTTTACTCTGGTATTTTACTTTTTGTTTGATAATCCGCCATTTTAGAATTCTTTTTGGTAGACTGACTTTCTTTTTTGTAGCGTATTTTCCTTACATGCAAAACGCCAGACTGTCCTATCTTTTTTTGAATCTTTCTTTATGCTAACATATCTTGTGCAGTCTTCTGTCAACTTCTGTATCGTAAGACTTGGATTACGTTCCAATTTTGTCAGTACTAATTTTCTCAACTCTGCGTCTCTTTCTGATACAAGCCCTTGAACAAACACTAAGCACTTAAAATTGTCAGCGCTTAACTCTGCCAGCTTGAATTCTTCACAATGCTTATTCACATTGGCTGCGTACGTTATATAGTCTTGTTCGTCATCTTTCATAAGATTCAAACATTTCCACCTCTTGTGAAACAAAGATGTCTTTTTACTAAATAATTCACTTAATATATTTACCGCCTCGGTAAATGTCAACTCGCTAGTTTTTTTCGGTAAAATGTAGTTTACCAATTTGTTATGCTCAACAGTTCCTAATTTGCTTAAAAGAAGCCTAACCTTCTTTCCTTCAGACCACGAGTGGTAGTCCTTGTTATACACGTCCGTATATTTTTTATAACACTCCCCAAAAGTTATCTCTTCATCTGGACTGTACGTGAATATTTCAATTGAATTCCATGTTGTATTCTCTGGGAAAGAATCATTTTGTAGATTTTTCTCTTTCCTCTTCTCAGTTATTTCCAGAATTTTTTGAAACTGCCTATGCATCTGTTCCATTTTTCGTTGAAATTGCATTTGTCTATTAAAAGTTTCCTCTTGCAGTTGCATCTGGAATGTCTTCTGTTGCTCTAATATTGTCATCTGTTGTTCCGACTGGAACTTAAAAATTCCTGGAATATATTTTTGCATTCCTACATCTTCGCAAAAATTTACACAATGCCTAAATACTGTAGAGGTGGGGGTGGGGGTCCTACGAATTTGCAATTCGTGACCTATTTGAGCAAACTATCGAAAAAAATTCTTTTCTCATTTGAGAATACAACTGTTTTTTTTTCGTCACTAAGTTGACGTCTTGTCTTTCGAAAAACTTTGCCAAGTTTTTTTTTTTTTTTTTAATGTGAATCCGAGATGTTGTCGCCGAAATTATTGTGACGAGCAAAATTTTTCTTTTTCTTCCGTATAAGTACGAATTTCGTCACTAATGTGGCGGGCGAACTTTTTTTTTCTTCCACCGTATGAATCCGAATCTTCGTCGCCAAATAATACTGTGGCGGACGAAATTTTTTTCTTCCTCCGTATGAATCCGAATCCCTTCGTCGCCAAATAATTGTTGTGGCGGGTGAATATTTTTTTTTTTTTCCTCCGTATGAGTACGAATTCTTCGTCGCCAAATAATTGTTGTGTAGTGATTTCACAGTGGAGGCTTGTATTTGTACTAAGTCGGTCCTGAAATAGGTTCGACGTACAAAACATTAGGAACTTGATATAAGTATAACGCGGAGTAATCTAGTTGTGGTCACTGATACTTTAGTATTCGACTAACTGTCGTCCGACAGACTGACTCACCGACTCGTTACTCTTACTTATTGTTATGGTCCGGTTCCTTGTACCACGGGGATAGTCCAAGGTAGAACCAATAAAGAACTCAAACACGTATATGGAATAACACAGATATATTACAAACAGGAATATATACAGAGAAGTAGAAAGTGTTAGTATGAACGATCAGTTTAGTAGTAATTGTCTGAACGCAACTCTGTTTCAGAATGCTTCTGACTTGACTGACTCGCTCGCTCTGACAGACTCCTGACGGACTTCACTCCAGACTGAACGGTATTTAGTTCCCCCCCATGAGGGCATCATGTGGCACAAGGCCGGTTTAACGTGGGATCTCCGAGCCCGTGGGCTTGGCCAAAAATATGCCCTTTGAACCCGTATAAACAGGGTCAGGGTCGGTTTACCTCCCTGAAAGAGACTCCGCCCTTCGGCGTAGCCTCGTTCAGGTTCCTCCCCGCCCGAAGGCAGAGTTCAGCCGGTCGCCCGACTTCAGACTGAACTCCCTGCTTCCTCTTGAGGCGCAGTATTTATTATGTATGGGATAGTCCATGATGTTATTATGGGTAAGGTCCCATAACACTTATTATAGGTGGGAGAGTCTATTAACTATAGAATAGGTGTGTTCCACTATAACAGACCGTAGATCCCCTGAGCATCTGTAGATCATTCGACCGGACCGCTGGTTTAATCCTGCTTCCTGCCCACGTTGTGTTTGGTTTGATCCAGAAAGCAGAAGTGATGTTCATCCATCCAGACACAGCTGGAGAGCCTGTGCTAAGAAATTTAGAATACACCAAAAAATATATATATCTGCAGTAAGCCGAACAACTATTCAATGGTTGAATTGTTAATGTCTTTTATATAGCAGAAAAGAATAGTATAGAAAAGAAATGGGTTACAGAAAAGAAAATAATTGATGTAAAAAGCTCATACACGGGATTCTAGACAGAGTGTGTTGTGATTAGCTTGTTGTGTAATCGTCTCAGAACGATATGCGTCTCTTGATTATTGTAGCTTGTTCAACGTTTCCGTTTTCAGTGGTAGTAATGATAGTAGCAGTAGGAGTAATCTTCGTAGTAGCAATAATAATAGCAGTAATAGTCTTAGACGTTGGCGGAGTAATTCACTTCTTCGTACTTATATCAACAAAATGTTAGCGGGCGTTTGGGAATAAAGTCAGAGAATTGGAACCAATCTCCAACCCCTCTCTCCAGATCAGCCAACCACTCTCTCAACAGATTTCTGTGCGCGTTTATATAGATAAACCTGGCTGATCACAAATCGACCCTTGGTCCGCACGCGATTATCATGAGTGTCGCTGTCAACACAAAACCACGTGAGTTTCAAAGTTCTCATAGCCTGAGTAAGCTCTATTTCAATTTTAACCGACTAAAGTTATTTCTATCATTTTTCATTACCTTCTGTAATGACCCATTTCCAAATGGGCAAGATCTGGTTTCCCTCATTAAACAAATTTTTTCTGATCTAATTTCGCTGTTCAAATCTACTCCAATTTCAATAATAAAAAAAAATGTGTGTGTGTGTTTGTGTTTCCCAAACTCTCTCTGTCACAATAAGAAGACTGGTCAGTGGAGAACAGAAGGGATTTAGATTTCTGATACAAAGGAGGCCGGCTGACTGCAGAGAGTGTAAAAGTTTGTGGCATTTTCATGCGAAAGTCACTAGCTGCCTCTAGGAGAACAAAAGGTTAAAAAGATCTTGCATTCTCAAGGACTACAACAACGAAAGGGCTCTTCTTCCGGAAGGGGCAGGAGGAGAAGAAGGGTGTTTTCCCGTTGGAGGAGATGCAGCAATGTAGTTCTTTTTCGTGCTGGAGACCTCTCCTCCCTTGCGTTCCCCTCACTTCCCGTTGTGTAAAATCTATTGCGTGGCGGTGGTATGACAAGCGCCCCAACGTTAAAAACCGATATTGTGTCACAACCTGGCTCAGTGGTGAGTCAAGTTAAATCCCGGACTACAACAACGAAAAAGAAAAACACAAAAAAAAAACCGGAAAGCATTTAAAAATTATCATTAAATGGTCCCAGTGACAATGTTACCTTCAGTTTTTTTTTGTCTACTAGGTGGGTGCACCTTTTCTTTTTTAAGAGTATTTTCTTCCTTTGTTTTACAGTTTTCATGAGCTAAAAAATTTTTGTGCAAGAATTTTGTAAAAATGTATTCGATCATATTGTTTTATTTTTTATGTTTGTACCTTTCAAATTTCACATACTATTAGGTTGGTGCAAAAATAATGACGTAATAATATCGTTTTTTGACGTTAAAAATACGTCAAAAAACGACATTATTACGTCATTATTTTTGCACCAACCTAATAGTTTTAAGTTTTGTTCTTTGACTCTTATTATTCCAAAGATTAAGAGGCGCAATGTTCTTTCTTCTCCCATTCACTCCCAAGAAAAAAAAATTCTTTTATTTTATTCTTGAATACCTGAACCTCTGGAATGAAATTTAAGAAAATAAAAAAAAGATGAGGATTATAGTCTGAATAAACTCAAATTGCTTTCTTTTTATCACAATTCAGCCATTGTGTCCTTTTTAAACATCTGTTGATCTGGGTAACTTTCAGGTAAATTAAAACTGAACTCATTTAATCTACAAGACTAGATCGTTTTAATTCTGTTTCCCACGTCTAGGTATATAACCGAGTGAATTAAAGTGTTGGTTTGTGAGTTCAATTCCTGGCCTGGGTAGTACAGATTTAGACTGGGAACAGGACAAGAAATAACTGAGCAGTACTAAAGACGAGATCTCTCTAGATATGGACGACAGAATGATAATTTATTCATGTAGGTAAAATGAAGAGTTTAGTTCAAAATTTTCTGAGGGTTATATGAATTGAGAGATAGCTGAAGGATACCAGAGGAACAATAGTTGGAACAATGTAGTAATACGAAAAAACAATCATTGGCACCCATTCACATAGGGATTGTCATTTTCTCTCCATATTCTTTTCCTCCTGCCTGGTGGCATTGATGGCTGTAAAAGACCTGCCTACTCCTAAAGAGTTGGGAGTAAGAGTCACAAAGTGTGGTTGGTGGGCACGGTTGGAGAAGTCGAGCCCTCCACCCAGCATGTTGCAGATCCTCTTCCTAAAAACAATAGTCCAAGTAAAAATAACTCCTCATCCCAAAAATTCAGATAGAAAAGTTGCATGTCGAGTTTTAATCCTTGCTTTTATTGTTACAATTCTAACAGAAGATGGATGAGAAGCCGTGGAATGAAGATGAATCTGAAACTATCCTTGTTAAGATGGAAAACTGGGGTCGGGGGGAAAACTGAACAGTAGGGATGTGCAGTAATGATTGTGGGTGGTGTACTTGAGTATACCATTTGCTAAAGTTATAAATCAAAAGAATTTACATAAAACAAATAATTTATTTAAATTTCTGGAATGAGGAGTTATTTACATTCAGACTATTGTCCTCTTATTGTTATCAGCCTTTCGGCCATTGTGCCCTTCAGCCTTCCTTGGGTATATATCAATCTAGGTAACCTACAGGGCCTTCTGAACTGAACCTTTTAATATATGGGGATAGACTATTCTCATTCCATTGCTCATGTCTAAGGATATCATCTAGTTCTTATGAACCATATCTGATGGACTCATTGCCAACATTTTTTTATTTTTTCATCACTTACTCTACTGGACACAATTATCATTTTCATTTCAGAGATTGAAAACTTCAATCATTTTGTTAGACTAACTTCTAAATAAGAATTTGATTTCTGCCATTGGTAGGGAAAGCTTTCATCACAAATGTAAAAACCTCAATAGACACCAGTGCACACAAACCCTGTCACATGACTTGTGACTTTGTTCTAGCACAACTATTGATGGCCCCATGAGTTCAGTCTACCCAATTTCATTCCCAAGGCTTGGGTCAACCCATGTTATGGTTTAGGCACTTTTCAAAAGGTGCCATATGCTGGGATCATCCCCACTCCAAACTGATAACATCAGAAAGTCTCCTTCCTGATAGATCGACCATAAGATTCAAACCAGTGTCTCATGGTCAGAATGTAAACGTTCTAACCACTCAGTCACACACCCATATATAATTATATACATGTGGAATTGTATCATATTCTTTGTTGTGATCACATTTTGGCTGTTGTGCCCTACAGCCATCTTCAAGAAAGTTTGATGAATCTATTCAGTGATTACATAAAGGAGTTATTAGGTTGGTGCAAAAATATCGTTTTTTGACGTATTTTTTAACGTCAAAAAACGATATTATTTTTGCACCAACCTTATAGTTCAAAATATCAAATTTAATTGGTTGACAGACACCCGAAGAATACCAGAGGGCAAAAAAGCTAAAACCTTGTAATAGCAACAAAAATGAGGACATTAGTCTGAATGTAAATAACATTTGATAATTACCCAATTTTGATAGCATACAGTTTACAAAAGAATTCTTTATATTCTGCTGCTGGAGTTCTTGCCCAAATTCTATAGAATGTTTTTTGAATGCAAAACTCTTATATGCTCAAAGTATAAGGGTCATATATTATATACAGCC
This sequence comes from Acanthosepion lycidas, assembly GCA_963932145.1. Classification (NCBI taxonomy): domain Eukaryota; kingdom Metazoa; phylum Mollusca; class Cephalopoda; order Sepiida; family Sepiidae; genus Acanthosepion; species Acanthosepion lycidas. The sequence continues at coordinate 708,698 of OZ010613.1, forward strand.
TTAAAAGATATTCATTGAAAATACAAAAAAAAAAATCAAAATATTTTGAATACCAAACAAGATTTCACTTTCAGGTTTAAAAAAAAAAAAAAAAAAAAAAAACAAAACGCAGAAAAACACTGGATTGAATTTGTTGCTAAGATCTGATATTTATTGAATGAAATATGAATCACGTCAATGTTAATAGCTGATGTCACAGACAATGTTCAGATGTGGGTGTGAGATTGCCAGTTTAATGGAACAAAATTTACTGACAATGGTGATCTGGAGGGAAAGCTCCAAAGTTATAAATTACCTCAAACAGAATTGAACCACAAATGTGTTTTTATATATATATACATATATATATATATATATATAGTGTGTGTGTATGTGTGAAAACTCACTTTTTTTTTTTTCTTTTTCTTTCTTTCTTTTAACTTTAGATTTCAATATCTTGATTGGGAAAAAAATCCATTTCACTTTTGTTTCTCTTACACACATTTATGAGATGATGAAAATGGAAAATGTCACTTTACATATCAAGTATTTATGTACAGGAGTGAGATTTAAATAAAACCATAAATCCCCAGAAATTAGAGCCATGCTCTCAATTACAGCAGAAAATATTTGAGTATTAAAAAAAAAAAATTTTTATTGCAACAGTAGCAAATTAGAACTTGGCGAATGAAAATTGTGCAGCTATTTCATGTTTATAAATTTGAAGGAAAAAAATTTAAAAAAGAGGTATAAAAAGAAAAAAAAAATTGTTTGCAGCATGAGAAAGTCAATCCCAGACAATGTGACTGAGTAATTAGACAAGGAGATTCTAAATGCCTTGAAAGTCAGAGAAGAGGAAAACAGAAGAGTTGACATCTCATTGATTCCTAATATTTTAAACACTCTATTCATAAAAAATCCCAAACAGATTGCATTACACAAAACTCAAATTGATCAGACATGATGGGGTGGGGGCATCTGTCTGATAAGTATTAAAAAAAAAAAAAAAAAAATGACCTTTTGGGAAAAAAAATTCCAAAAGTAATCCACTCAGTGTTGGAAACATTCAAAATTGATAAGAAAAAATGAAATTTATGCATCTATTTTGACTGAATATTCATCTCAATTACCATAATATATATATATATATATATATATATATATATAGTGGTTATTGATAAGCCTTTCTGATTAGTAAATCTCTCCCCCCAAACAAAATCAAGCGAAATGAGTGAAGCAGACAAGTTAATCCCAAAACATGTCATGTACAGTGATTTGCTTTTACAAGACTTGTTAAGAGAAAGTTGAAGAGGTGGGAACATTTTTAAATGAGCCGAGTAGTTTTTGAAATCAGGAATCATGAAAACCTAGAAAGTCCCTTCAGAACAGTCATTTTTTCTTTCAATTTTCATCAGTTTCTCTCTTGTTCTCATTGTGCATTGTGAACAGCAGCAAAAATGCAGTTTTGTACATAAACTGCAACCATTCACAATCGATGAGTGCAGAGAATTACAAAGTCAAAAAGGAGCAAACAATAACTGAAGAAACAAACTAGATTTGACACTCAACAGATTATCCAAAAAACAGATCCCTCTCCCCAGTGAACTTGTTTCCTTATCAATATGACTTCCTGGCACAACAGATTCAAATAATTCACATGGCAAATGCTTCAAGACAAACTAAGAATCTGGCAATTAAAAAAACAAAAAAAAAAAAAAAAAAAAGAAACATTCCACACTGACACTAAATGCAATTAACAATTGCAAAACTTCAATAAATGCTGAAACTGACAGCCATCTATTTGATACATCTCTACACATTACCTTTCCACTGGAATCTTCATCTAAAATGATATTTCATTCAGTTTGACACTGTGTCCTCTCAAAAAAAAAAAAAAAAAAAAAAAATTATTGTTCAGTAAGTACCAGTCAACTTGACCATTACACTTAATCGATTGCTACAAATTCAAGTTAATAAATACGTACACAGTGAAAGCTTTTTTTGTTTTGCGGCCTTGGCAGCAGCAAAGCACAAAAAATTAACTTCTATCTTTGCTTGCAACTAATTTTTTTCCTTATCTGCAATTCAATTGCAACTTTCAGAAAAAAGAAAATTTACTTTAAATTACAGAATTTAGAAAGGGGAAAAAATTAGATGCCTAAATCCATTTTAAACACAAAGTATCATCCCATTAAGAAAAGTTCAGTTCAGTTCAGTTCACAGCATTTATATTTAGTTTTAATTGCAAATGTGTAAGTAACCAGCAGACTCCATATTTTCTGATCGAAATGACTTAACCAAGTGAATATTGTGGTATCAAGTAGAAACTGAATCTCCAACCAATAAGAGATCATTTGTAAATTAATAAAGATATAGAGCGTGTGGCAAAATACCTCCCATATAATAAGACATTAGCTCAATGAAGACAATATTGCCCCTAATGACTCACTGTTACGTGGAAGGTATTTCTGCTGCACCCCTATATTTTCTTTGCTCTCTCTTAATGCTTCTCTGATAATGATGTGAGAAAAGAGTTTTGTAATCAAACATTATCAGTTTATAATAAGTTTCATTGAATCATTTTATTAAATGGCATAATTGTTTTTATGAGGTGACAAAACTCATTGCATTAATACCAAGACTATGTAATTTGTTTACGAGAGTGTTTCTTAAAGAATATGACTTTGGTCATTGAAAAAAATTAAGAAACTCAGCTTAAGGAAAATTAAAAAAAAAAATTTTTCTATCCAGTTTTGCTGCCTTAATATTGTGATCAATTAAATTTGCTGTTACAATTCTTATCCTATCCTCAAAATTAATAAAAATCTGGTTTTAGAGAGAGAAAAAAAACTTTCTTTTAAAATACCTTGCCCTAATCTTTGCTTTCTATATCAAATAGGATTTCTAATCAATTATTTTTTTACCTTTCAAATTCTGAGTCCTTTTTTAAAAAATTTTTTAAAACTATGTCAAATGAGCTATTAGGTTGGTGCAAAAATAATGACGTAATAATGTCGTTTTTTGACGTATTTTTTAACGTCAAAAAACGACATTATTACGTCATTATTTTTGCACCAACCTAATTTGTTTTATCATCAGGATCAGATGTGGAGCTGCAGTTAAAGAAATTCTTTCTGGTACAAGAGTTGAACTTATTTTTTCAAAACGTCATATCAATGCAACTGCAGCTATCAGAGAGAGAGAGAGAGAGAGAGGTTTCTTTGTGGTGGGGGGGTAGGGTGGGGTTTAAAGCCTCCAACAGTAATTTTTTTTTTTTCTTCACATTTCTGAAGACATTTTTCATTCTTTCCTATTTATTATGCCTTTTTTGTTTCTTTTGCAGACAATAAACATTGGCCTTAAATGAAATACGCAACCAAAGAGTTCAAGACTTCAGAATTTTGTAACCTTGTAAAGAGTGTGTTTATTTTGCGAATGTTTTAATCACATGCAAAATGAAGCATCTTTTTCTATTGTTATTTTCTGGATCTTAAGTGGTGTAGCAGAGAAGCAACAAAAATAACTGGGCTTTTTTAAAGTTGGGTTAGGATAAAAGAAGAGGGCGGGAGGAATCTTTCCATCCTTACCCTTTTACACTTAAGTCTTTCAGAAATTATCAAGTATGATAGAAACGACAAAGATGAAAATAATATTTACATTATTTACATTCAGACAACATTTCAACCACTGCCCTCTAGCCTTTTTCAGATATTTGAAGGTTATCTAGATTGACAGATATCTGAATAAGGCAGGAGAACATATTGGCTGATAACAAAGATCAGGATATTAGTCTGAGTATAAATAATGTAAATAATGATAATTCCTCATCCCAGAAATGAGGATAATAAAAGAAAATAACCAGATGAAATAAAATTGTTACATTTCAACTTTTTAAGTCTACAATTATTATTCTGTCTTTCAAATTTCCTTTGCAGAAAGGAAACAAGTCACTTTTTAAGAATATTTTGCTAAGAACAGCTTAAAACTTTTCAGTGATGACATTTAATGCACACCAACAAATAAAAGTGAGAGAGAATCAAGCATTGCTTTTTTTTAATGCAAAATTCTGTTGTTGCTTCTTTATGAAATCCAGGTGAGACTCCTGGAGAATATAGCAGTCGAAATAAACACAAACAATTTGCCTAAGAATTTCTATAAACAAACACTTTACAACGTTTCAAAACTCTTCACCCCTTAAGTACTAAAGGTTTTAGAAGTTATTTTTCACCTCAACAAAAAATGAAAAGGGAAACCTGTTCTTGCTAACAACCATAACAAAGTCTTTCTACCTTTTACCAGAGAAGAAATCAACTTATCATTTGAAGATAAAGTTGAGATTTACTAAAACTTCTTGCCCTGCCCAAGAGTAGCTAAAGCCATTAAATGGTCAAAAGTCAGCCTTTAAATTAGCAAACATATCACTTTTGCCAATTTGGCCCAAACTTGTTGATAAACGGTTGGCAAGAGATCGGTCTATGTTGAGGCTCACAACCAGGGGTGCCAAGCAGGGTCCATTCGGCATAAGTTATCATGACTGTTGGCGGCAGCAACCAAAGTGCTAACTTTGCTCTCGGCACCTTCAAAAGTTGCCAAATCTGAAAGAAAATAAATAAAATTGCTATAAAAAGCAATGACAAATAAGACAGGTTATTAAATAAAATATATTTCCACATTCATACATGCTTTAATTTTTAACTAGCAGGCTCTACCCACTCGCTATTGCTTCACAAAGTAAGATATGCTCACTAGAAATCTTTGAAACAAAAATTTTAAATGAACATTTCATTCATAAATTGGTTGTAAACATGAAAGAAAACATTGTATTTATTCAGTTAGCTAAACATTAAAATTTTAGCCATTTAAAAAAAAAAAAAAAAAAAAAAATGAAAGGTGAAATTGAATAACATTTAACAGGTGTTGACAAAAATAAAATACATGTATTTGCATGAATAAAGAACAATGGTGAAAAAACTGAAATCAAAATGAAGTTTTTTTTCTTAAATAATTCTTACTGTAATGCAGCAGGATAAACTACATTTTTTTTTTTTTTATTTCAAGCAAGTATAAATAAATTCCTTCCATTTCCAACTCTTCATCAGGCATCATATAATTGACCATGAGAAAAGCAGGGTTGCATAAGGTAAAATCCAGTAACTTTCATTGACTGACCTTGTGATTTATTAATAGTCATTACAAAACTTACTGACTGGGAATTTCAATCGTTTAAGATCAAAAAGCATGTCTGTTGGAATCAATGAAATTCTTGGAATCAGTACAGTCCTCTCCTTTCCCTTGACCGGTTATAATAAGAGCTCCTAATAAGTGAAGTAACATTTTCTTCACAACAAGATTCTGTATGATTACATAACTTTGGAGGATCAAGTTTTTTTAGCAGCATTAATGGTACTCTTTGTTTTAATACCAATTTATGGAATGGCATTCTTAGAAAGATTCAAAAAGAAATTCAAAACTTCAATAAGGAAGTTAACTGCTTTGTCTGGATCCACAGTTGTATCATTGAATAGGTATGTCCTTTTTTCTTGCAGAATATTCTGATTGATGATTTGTACTGTTTCATTTCTGAAAGCCAAAATTGCTCTCTCACACAACCAATCTGTATTCTGGGATATACTTTAAAAATTAATTTCTCAATGCTCTTGACCAGAGTGCCAAAACCGTCAGGAAAGCTGATTTGTCCATCTTGATCATGTGAAATTTCTCCATTTTCAATTTTTAAAAGGAAGTCACTAAATTCATTTGCTGTCCCATCTCCATTGAGTTTCACTCTCTCATATTAGTGGTCAAAAAGCATCTTTCAATATGATCCCACAGATTGAATAAAATTTTAACAGTTTGTTTCATATGAAAAATTATATATGAAATTTATATATAAAGTAAAAATAAATTTGTTTATAATTTTCATTTAAAAAGGTCAAAAAATTTTAATATGTCCAAAATTGTGAGTATCTTATTAAAAAAGTAAACATTAATTTGATATTGTGAAATATTGCAGTACTTATTTAAAACCTTTTAATATCTTATTTTAGTTACATTTGCTACTGAAAAACCTACAGGTATATGTCAAAAAGAAAAAAGTAAATAAATAAATGTTCCCTTTTTACAACAGAGGTTTGCAAAAATTTTGGCTGACTTAGAATATTTTTAAACCAAAGTCATCATTTGAATTACAGCTCTTTCAAAGTATTGTTACAGATATAATAATAGAAAACACATGACAAAAAACAACAACAAAAAAGTTTTCATTTGAAGTCCAGTGGAAATTAATATCAAGAAGAAAAAGATATTAGATATTTAACTGGTAATTGTGAATGGGTTTCTAATTAAAATTAAAAGAAAAGGACAATCATTTAATAGAAGACATTTTAAGTAGTGTATGCAAATTAGTCATTAGCTTATTTGTGTTAAGACTTTTTAAAAATAAATACATTAAAAAGGAAGTATTTTTATATTTTCTCTTGGGGGGTGGGTACATTTGTGTATGAAATATTTTTTGTTTTTTTTTTTTTACTTGCTTTACTTACTCAGAAAAGTCCATTTTGGTAAAATGGAGTTTGTTGAATTTCCACACTGTAATTTCTGAAAAAAGCAGCTAATTATGGATGCTAGATATATAAAATGATAAATGTCTATCTTAGAAAAATAACTTGGAAATTTTTTCTTCTTTTTTACTTCGGATGACCTTATGCATTACGCTAACAGCAGTTTGCTAAATTTGTAGGTGTTGAATTTGAATATTGTATGCAATAATATCATTCTAGGCATACAAAGTACGAAATTTAGGTAAATTTTTGTAATTTTTTGCTGTTATATATAAGATTTATTGTAGCTTCTAAACACGGCTCATGTCTGTGCTGATAATTGTTACCTTAAGCATTTGTTTGAAATATCTTTTGTATCATTTTTTTGTCAAAGATCCTATAATAGTCAAAGAAAAAATCTATCTGTTTACTTTAACTTTTTTTATCAATTCAAGACAAGCAAGGCAATAATGCCACTAAGACTCAAGGGCCTGCTGGAAGTGAAAGAGTATGAAAACTTTAAAAGGAACTGGAAACACAATCCTAAACGGAGAACAAGTGATAAACGGAGAACAAGTGATAAACGGAGAACAAGTGATAAACGGAGAACAAGTGATAAACGGAGAACAAGTGATAAACGGAGAACAAGTGATAAACGGAGAACAAGTGATAAACGGAGAACAAGTGATAAACGGAGAACAAGTGATAAACGGAGAACAAGTGATAAACCTCTACTCCTGTTCAAAAGACTGGGTGGGAGTGTGAACCAGATGATAGGCACTAATACTACACTGTGACTTGCAAAAGAAGTTTGCTACACAATCCAACATTGAATACAGCAACCAATTATGTATGTATGGATGCACATATACACCCAGTCCCACATTGCTCATATATGTTTATTGTGTGAGCTGCAATGCATGAATGTGCATGTATGTATGTCTTCCTTACATATAGTGGCGTTCTGACGACAATTTTTCCTCACACTACCATAAAACACCTATATATGCAACCATAAATAAATCAAAAATTTAGAAATTAATCAGTTTGTCTGATGATCACAGAGAGCAAGAAACCCAGGGTCATAAACTCACATCAATATATATATATATATATATATATATACACACACACATCCTGGTGAGTGACCCAGATGATTACAAAAAATTGTCTATGAAACTCTTGAGTTGGGGTGCTGAATATAACATGAATCAGCTAAGTAACAAATTTTATATTAATCACACACACACACACATATATATATATATATATATATATATATATATATATATATATATATTTATTGGGGGAATTATATGACAAAGTGGGAAAAGTTTACTTGTGACACATTTTTCCCTTCAGGACTTCACTGTACTAAATTTATGTTGGTAGGACTACACATGCACACAGCAGAAGGGTACAGATAATTTTAGAATTTTTTTTTTTTTTTTTTCAGCCAAATTTATTTAGTCTTTTTCTTTTCATCGCTTTTGTAATTAGGTATTCCACCCTGTGATATTAGAAGATCTGCCAGGAATAGTGAAATGTTGTAAGAGCCATGGCACAAATTTACTGTAGATGACCTTGCAATTAAGGCATTTCTCCTTTCATCAGAGTAGCATTTTTTATGCCAATGTTGTTGTCACTCTTGTTATGGTGGGCAACCAACACATTTAATGTATTATTTTGTAAAATGTCACAAAACAAAACAATATGCTAAAACCTGAAGGAGAGGTTTACTCCATCATTTGTAATAATTGTCACAAAAATACATGGGAGAAATCTGAAGGAATCTAAATAAAAGATTAGATGAACACAAAAGGGTCATTTTACAAAAAAGTAAATATTTTCCATTTTGTCATACAATTTCTCCAATAATGTTATATATATATATATATATATATATATATATATATTATATATAAAAGTGCCGAAAAATTTTTTTGTCATTGAATATATATATATATATATATATATATATATATATATATATATATATATATGCCAAAAAAAACAGACGATATGCAAAAAAACGGATATCATCATTTGTTGAACAAGCACCCCTACCCTACCTTAAACTCATTTTGAAAGTAATTTATATTTTGATACAATAGCTGTCAGTGAAAATGAATACCCTACCACCCCTTGTCAAAATGATTGAATTTCCCCATATCCTTAGAAACTAATATTAAGAATGTATAAGACTCAATAAATTTCAAAATAAATTATTCCCAAATTCACTTGAAAATGAAACGGTACTAGGGATTTTAATTTAATTCTATAATTAAATTTGAACTTTTTAGTTTCTGCTTTTGAAATATGATAATTCCTGTGTAGCGATGGAACCATATTTTAAAATTAGTAAATTTATAATATTTATGCCCTACAGAATTGTATTGAGCACTGTTTTTTTAAAAAATAAAAATAATTAATAGGAACACCGGATTATAAATCTTACTGTCCTTTCTCTTTATTTTAATATATATATATATATATATATATATATATATATATATATATATATATATATAAAAGGGTCATGACTTTTGAATTTTTTGTAAAAATTGATTTTCTGTATCATAAATTGATGAACTTGAAAATGTCATCCACCACATACACAAAATTTCTAATATCATATATAAGTATAATATTACTTTCTGGAGCCTTCTAGAACTTGTTTCATCTATTTGTAAGGTTGTATGTTATGCTATAGCTATAAACTGTTAAATGCATTAAAAATACAACTATCCAATTACATCATTAGCAATTTGAAAAATAAAGCTTCTGAAATATTTTGATTTTTTTTCCCCCTTATTGAATATATGGTAAAATTGAATTTTCAGTTTGGAAGTTACCTTTTTCAAGAACTAACACAAATTAATGACTTTTTCATTACTTTTGAACAAAAGTTTGATTTACAACACAGAAACAGTGTTACAAAGAAGTCATAACCCTAATACATATTAAACAGTATGCTAGCAAATAAACTCATTTTTCCTCACATGATGAAGTTTCTTTATATTTTGATTTTCTTGTTTGTTTGTTTTTTTATATAAAAGTTTTCACCTTATTCCTAATGAAAGACAATATTATTTTCCTAGCTTATTAATATATAGAAATATACTAAAGTTATATCAAACAGAAGCATGGTAAATTAATTGACACCTTAAAATGTATTAGTGCATCAGTTAGCACCTACCCCAAAAAATTCAAAAATAAGTTTCAAAATGGAAATTAAGAGGAGAAACATGCAGTGGCTAAACATCTGGTTCCTTTCTATTCTTTAAAATCAGGAAAAATTAAATATTTTAGTGAAATATATGTACAAAATTGACATTTTAACAGATAATATGGTACAAAGGAATTTTACACAGGGTTGGCTGTACTACAAGGTCATTTTATACTCAAGAATGTAATTTATTCCCTTCTTTAAGCTTCAGAAATACAAGGTCATTTTGTGCTCAATTTGTATACAAGAAAGTATGGTAAGTGAATGCTTGTTTGATTAGAAACAATTACATCAAAAATATCTCATTTTTAGTTGCATTGTTTGACACTAAGACTGAATACTTACTATTGAGCCGAGTAGTAATTGCCGAAACAGCCTTATTGACCATACTAACAAGAAGATCTCCCTCCATCGCAGGTGGCATTGTACCAGGACTAGTTTCTTCTTGTTTCTTAAAAAAACGAAATACAAATTTTAAGATATCTTAAATAAAAAAAACAAGATAAAGGAATAATAAAAATATTGTTTTAATTATCAATCAAAAATTTTATATATTGAATTTAATGGAAATCATTCTATGTTGACTGATGACCAAAACTAGTGACACAAAATGAATCAGTCCCAAGTTGTTTTTTGTTAGAAACAAAACATTTTAAGATTTTAAAAATGAAAGTATTGAAATTCCACATACAAATCCTCTCTTCATTCCTGATGAAGAAACCCCTCACTGATTTGACTATGCCATGGCCAATTTCAGGTTGGTGTGTATTTAACCCATAGTTAGAGGATTTTGAATACAGAGTTGTCCTTCTCCAAAACGGGTTGTATCCCCCACCCAAGTCTGTCCTACTATTTATCCATAGCTAGTGGGGAGAAGAGGTGGATTCATAGCTTCCTCCCAAGGGTGTTTGCATGTAAGTGAATGTAACAAACTCGACTAGAATTCGAATTCAGATCTACGATTCCTCAATCTGAGCTGCTATCCATTACTTCACCGACAAGTGAAATGATCAAGGAGTTTATATCAAAAAGACAGGTGCAATGATTTGCTTGCACATGTGATTCCAAAGTTTTACAATTTTTGTGTTTTTACTGAATCAAGAAATTATTAATCAAATCTGTCAAAATTCCATCTTCACTAAAGTCCTCAGTTGTTTATCAGATGTTCATTTCTGGAAATGCTAGATTTACTACAGAAATTTCATTATCTGTCTATTCACTTAAGCCAGCTGTTGACAAGTCACAATTACTCAAGGCACAAAGAGCAAGTTGAATTATATTAGCATTCTTTTCAATTTATATAAACCAGTATTTATGCTGAAATCTTTTTCTCAAAAGTTATTGTAAACATCAACAGAAATATCAGTGGTCAGAACTCGAATTCATCTGAAAGTTGCTCGGTTTTAAGTGCGCTCTAATTTATTTTTCCTAATTGACATGTTTTTTATGATTTATCAACCCTTTGCAGGTGATTTAAAGCCAAAAAATATTTTTAGATTGCAAGAACTTTTTGGAGATAAAGATTTGCTGATACAAGTCCTACTAATTAACCCATAGGCAGTGATGGATTTACCTCTAAGCTTAGCAGGCTGAAGCCTAGAGCCTCAAAATCTAGGGGACCTCCAGCCAAAGTGTATAATATTTTTGACACTGTCATAGGCCTTTCTTACACATGCTGTCATAATGCATTGTAGACTCTAAACAACCCTCAAGTAATTTTAAACACCTGTCAACATCTTCAGCTTTACTCAAATTATTTAATTTAACACTCTTCCATTTTCCTCTACTCATGAGAATGGGGAATTTGAAGTGTGTAAATCAATATAATGAACCCAAGTTGAATTTGAAAACTAGCTCTCCAACTTCCAATTCTGAGCCATTATCCATTACACCACCTGCACATCTAAGCTTACAGCACTTTGTATAGCTAAACAGTCACCCTTCTAGGTACAGACCGGGCTCAATCTTGCTTAACTTCAGTGATTGTATGAGGACCGATGCTTCAAAACCAACCAACTTTTTTAACTACAGTTCAACCAATATAAAAATATAGTCTTGAATCTCTGTCCACAAAATGATGCCAAGATTAAATAACATTTTACTGAACAACTGAATTTCCATTAAGAAAGTTTAATACAAGAAAAATTGACAAACCTTTTTATGCCAAGTGATGTATTCATCTCTTAGGATTGCTCGCAAAAAGTTTGGAACCTTGTATTGTTGATGGATTAGGCATCGTGCTGCTGCGACCATGGACGCAGTCAGAGGACCAGTTACTCCAGTTGATGTTAAAAATTCGGCAATATTGGGAGTCAATCTAAATGGTACTGGTCGGTTTGCCTCAAGTTCACCTGAAACAAATTTGGATTTGTATTGCCAGAATTTAAATTCAAATAAGATTTGAATTTAACTCAAAAACTGGGTATATGGATTTGAAATGAAAAACTTAACAAATCTTGATGGCATTTTTAATGAATCAGTCATTCATTTGCAAAAAAAAAAAAAAAAAAAAAAAAAAATTAATAGGCAATATTATTTTCCTCCTTAGTCAATTTAACTAGAGAAATACACTATTTTGTATTACTAAAGCTTAATTTCATAACTATAAAAAAAAAAAAAAAAAAAAAAAAAAAAGAGAGAGAAAAAATTTGTAATATCTGAAAAATTTAACAGTAATCCTATTCTACTTTTCACCTCCCAAAGTGCTTTACATAGTTTTAGGAACAGCATAGACAGTATTAATCTGATAACCACAAATACATAAAAAAAAAAAAAAACAACAACACTATATTTGCAGTCTTTGGCAAAACAGAATTTAAACTACTGACTTCATTAGAGGAGTCAAATGTTAGAAAACTTTTGGGAGGTAGGGGGTGTATACTACTTACATACCATCCAAGAAAATCTGAAAAAGCATTTATTTTCACATTTTTATATGACCTACCCATAAGTGTTAATAGAACTTGAGCTCTCACATTTATCCAGAAACTCCCCACAAGGCAAGATGTGGCAGAAAGCCAATTTTTAAGGTGGGGCATTCTGAGCCTATATGCTCAGTCAAAAATTGCCCTGTATACATGGAGTCGGATTTGTCTATCTCCCCAAATGAGACTGCCCTTGGGCATATCTTTGTCTGGATTGCTCTCCACCCAGAGGCAGAAAGTTTGACAAGAGAGGAAAGATGAAGAGAAAGCTTCCTCCTTGTTCTCTCTACAGATTATTTAATGCTCAACTCTAAATATTATTATGAACGCAATTTTATGGCTTCAACTACAGATATCTTGTACATTATTTTATATTTTCAGAGTAAACATGTTTTATAGATATATAGTTTGTAGATGGTCTACTGTAGGTGTTATATGCTTTGGTATAAACCTATTTCTTTAAGGTAGGACATTATGCTGATGGTTTCAGTATTTTCCAACAGTTTTCTCATGTTGCTGTCCTTGTAGTATTTATGTCTTACAGGTGTTAAGTGAGTACATTCAGTTAAAATGTGTTTCCCCTTGAGTGCAGCTTGCCACATTGTACATGTGGGTTGATCTTCATTTTTTAGCAAGTATCAGAATGGGAAATGACAAGTTACACTGAGATTGATATAGGTGTATCATCAGTGTTAATACCTTTGCAGTGAAGCAGCAACCCTGCTTTACTCAGGTGAATTGGGATGCAAAACTGTACTGGTCCACGGCCTACATCCAACCCTCACACATGACTACAAGAAGTTCCATGGGCACTACAATGGCCACACCCCAGTCAACAGCATCAACACACCAGCTAAGCCGTGTCAGGGTAGCCGTAAGGGTTAATGAATCCAACCAGTGAAGGAGCATGGTTAATCCCAAACCACCTGTGCCAAGAATAGGGAATAGAATTTATGTATGTAGGATCTATACCTCAGAGGTCAATGGCTTTACTAGTGGGATGGGGTAACCTCAACATCCTTGGTGCAAAAGGAACTGGCAGGTCATTGCACTATTTTGCCTTGAATGTGACCAAGATCTACAATAGGAGAAGTGGTGACCACAGCAGCACAAAATGCACTAACTGAATAAATTAATGAACATGTCCAATAAACTTGTTTACGCTACAAAAGAGTCAACATAATTTGCATTCAAAATTTTTGTTCAAACAATTCCTCTTTAATGTTTATAATATCAGCTGAATAGATCAACCAAAATCTGGTAACAAAGTACACAAGATCTTATTTGAAAATTGAAAAAAAAGAAAATGAAAAAAAATATTAAACAGCTGGACTTTGTCAATTGAATGTAATAAAATCTCTTTAAATGATTTTGTACTGCTTACACAAGTGCATTTAAAAAAATTTTTAAAACTTCAAGGGAAAAATCTTGTTTTTTCACAAACCATATATTCTGGAATATAGTGCAAATTTTTATAAGTTATTTTTATGTAAAAAAATAGGGGGTGGGTTGCACTATACACAAGTAATTTCTTTTGAAAAGGTTAAAAAGAATGCATTTTCAAGTAACTGGTTGCACTATACACAGGTAAATTTTTTCGTCTGCTCTAACTCCTCTGAAGTTAGAGCCTGGCAGCAAAGAGTTAGGTACTTTCTAGAGCAGTTCAAGGAACTGACCATCTTTTTTCAGCATCTTTAGCTGTGGATCATTTATATATATATATATATATATATATATATATATATATATAAAACTATATATATAGGATGAGTTTTTTTTATGTAAAAAAAATTTTTATATATATATATATATATATAGGGGTTTGCACTATACACAGGTAATTTTTTTTTTTCCTTTGAAGAGGTTAAAAATCATACCTTTTCAGTGACTGGTTGCACTATACAAAAGTGCAATTTTCTTTCTAGAAGAATTTTAAAATCATGCTAAAAAACTCAGGGGTCAATCTACACATGAAGTCTGCTAATACAGGAAAATATATATATCAGTAATTTATCCAAAATTTATTTACAAATTAATTTGGTTTTAACTTTAAGAGTTAAGAATGACAAAAGAATTAAGAATTTACCTGTTTGGTCATCAACATCAAACTTAAAGTAAGAGATATTGAGAAAACCGCAATCTTGATGCAAATACATCATATCAGGATTCATTCGAGTCAAATGAAGTGTAAATTCAGCAAATCCCATCAGCGCAAGCTGGATCGTAAACTAAAAAGAAACAAAATTTTTAGAATTATATTCATTAAATAAAACTGTTTTAAAAAGTGTGGTACTTAACCTCGCCTCACTGCACTAGCTAAAGCATATGGTTGTTTTATAAAAGTTGGGGTGTTGCAGGAAAAGACATAAATACTGATTTCGCATTAATAATTAGCTTACCAGAGTTGGCCATATTTGGAGCATTCCCATCAGAGAACAAATCAATTCAAGTGCAATGGAAGATTGTTTCTTAAAAACTTTGTCCATCTAATATCAATAATAACAATAAATCAAAAAAACATGCCTGTTACTGATCAATAATTTATTGACAAAGAAAGAATAATAATTTAAGCAATATTCCTGTTTATTCTAAGACATTAAAATAGAACCATATTTTTTTAATCAAATATAGATCACTCAAACTTAGTAATTATCTTTTACGTTCATGAATTATATGATCAAATATTTCATGAATGAATTTGAAACCTTGAGTTGCTCAGGCAAGAGAAATTATAATCCAACAGGACACTTAATATTTAAACAGCAATTTAATATATCAGCCTCTGTACAATCCACTTATCTTGAGTGAAGTCTGTCCCAAAATTGTACAGCCATTTAATTATGAAGAACCATTTGCCTAGTCCTTCATCCCGGAGATTTGACACATTTATCCCAGTGTCCTTTCCACATCTCAAAAACTCCTCTTGAGATTAACGTCCGCTGCCTTGTCATTCTTAATCTCATCTATGGCATTTCAACAGCAATTTTAGATTTAAGAAAACCCAGGAGTCACACAGAGCCAAACCTGGATTGTCCCAAGTGGGGTATCAATGTAATGTTTGCTTACAAAAAATAAAAAAAATAAAAAACAAAAACCTGCACAAGATATGAAGAACTGGTTCACTCAGTCATCATGAATGCAAGTCGCACAGTACACAAGCTCACTGCCAAATGAAAAACCCGATGGGAGAGTGCTTGTGCATTATGGCAGGTTGATTTTGGAACTGTGATATTGCACTCAATTTGAAAGTTGGAGTTTGACATGAAAAATAATGACAAATATTTTTTTCCAAATCATTACTGTTTTTTGATGAAATGAGCTTGAACCTAAACTTAAAGTTCAAAATCAGTAATCAGTGAAAAATATAAGGCTGTCAAAAAAATTCCGTACCCTTATGGAAAATAAACGTGTAAATATAAGTTAATAAAATGTTTTCCACTTGCACCATTGGCCTCATTCTCAATAAATCAAAGAAAAATAATTCAAAATATAAAAATATTCACTTTTATAAAGGCAAAATGGAGATTAAATAGAATAATGTATTTAGGTTGTGGTCAGTGATGAAAACTGATTCCTTTTTCTTTTTTTAGGTTTTGTTATAAAAAAAAAAAAAAAATAAAAAAATAAAAAAATGAAATTTCTTCATTTTAATCAACAGCAGTAAAATAAGTATATTTTATTTATGAATCTATGAATATTGTTGGTTTCTTTCTATTTTTATTTCAAATTTGCCTTTGAAATTTTATTAAAATAGTATAATGTCTGACTTTGAATTTTTATTAATTTAGCATAATGTCTGCACTTGTTCTCCTAACAAGAAGTTAATTTAAGACTTGTTTTTCTTTGCTTTATTTTGAACTACAGGGTGGTTTGAAAGTCTTGTCACTATAACCCTCTCTTCCAAACTGTAGGGGTTTGTGTCAGTCATCCGAAATAGAAAATTATATCAGATAGGGTGACTGGACTTTCGGACCACCTTGTAGTTTGTGTCCTGATTTTCAAAATTAATTGAAAAATATAAAACTTCTGATAATCTTCCCCTCTCTGATAAATAATAGTGAAATTTCTTTCATATGTATCATATATGCTAGACCTGTTTTTAAACATATACTCATTTCAAAATTTCAGGTTCCCATTGAAGAAAGGGAATATTTAAAAGCTCGGAGAGAAAACAGAACCAAAAAGCAGTTTCCAACTTGGAACTATTGACAAAAATGCTGTCCAAAAATATCAAAAACATGCAACAGAAGTAGAAAGATTAGACTGGCAGATTGAAAGATAGCAACAACAGGATTAAGCTCTTATAAAATGGAATTTGTGAGGTTGCAGAAGGTTTTTCAAACGATGAACTATAAGAGGTTATAATAAATGGAACATTGGAATTGCCAAATTTCCCGATACAATTCCCATGGTGTGGAAAGAGCAGTTAAATTAACTACTGAAGCTTCACAAATTGCATATAGACACAAGCATATTATCACTAAATTATTGTGCCATCAAATAAGACCTCCATTTACTTCAAAGGGAAATTATACTGAACAATTTTGCTATATTATGATGTAATAAGTTATAAAGTTCAGTAGTTTTAGTGTGATTTTCAATAAACAATGCAAATTTAAAATATTTTGTCTAACCCTACAGTTTCATTTTTTGTTTTTATTAATTATAGTCTAACAACTGGTGTAAGATCTTATTCATTTATTAGCTTTTGTTGTAATCATTTACAATTTTTAGTTTTCACTTATCGAACACAGAAAAACAATTATATATTTTGCTTGTGGTGATTCATAATTAGAATTCTGGTTTGAATACATTTTCCATTCAATGTATCTAATATGAAAAATATCAACTTTATTTGCATTTACTCTTGAAATAGTAAAATTTTGAAGTTTATTTGTAAGCAAAAACCTGCAAAAATTAGGTATTTCTGTACATTTTTTCAGATGATCTTTAAAGATCGTGTAAAAAAAAAATACAGAAATACCTAATTTTAAAATAAATGCCTAAATGTTAAAAAATTGGTAAACACTATGTTGAATTTCTAAAAGTGAAAAATCAACCTGCCTTATTGTGCATGCAGAGTCAAGTCCCCTCTGATTAGTTGACAAATTACATCAAAGCTGTGCAACTGGTTCTGAAGATATTCAAAATACCTGGGACATTCCCAGCAGATCTTATTTTTTATACTGTGACACTATTTAGCTACGGTAATTGATTAACTAATTAATCGTAAAAATTAAACAATAAAATACTGAGAACAGATAGATACCAAGATTTTATTCTTACTTTAAAAAAAAAAAAAAAAAAAAAAAATTACTTTTCTCAAGAACCCGAGACTTTGTGTAAACAGTGGACTCCAAAAAAGGCCATATGGCAAGCTTTTGACAATTGATTAATGATGTTTATAAAAGTACTGGTTAAAGAAAGCCCAAGAACAAGATATCATTCGCAATCACAAGATTTTAGAAGTCGACCAGGCGATGAAGCCATGTGTTGATTGTAAGAAATTTTTGACATGGGAAGATGTTCCGGAATAAGTGTTCAAGATTTTTTTTTTTTTTTACTTTCCCAAGAAACTGAGGATTGGCGTAAACGATAAATTCACAAAAAGCCACGTGGCAAGCTTTTGACAATTGATTCATGATAATTGTAAAGAAAGCACAAAATAACCAAAGAGCTTCTGAGATATCATTCGAAATTGCCAGATTTTAAAAGTTGGCCAACCCACGGGGGCCATATGTTGTTTGTAAGTTAAAAAAAAAGAATTTCATAAACAATGTTGATAATTTTGGAATTCAGAAATCCTGAAATAAACTGGAATGTCAAGGAGTTAATTAATGAAGCAAGCTTAGCCACACCTACACGACCGAAATGCCATTCATTGAGTGGTAGCAATGGCGATAGGCAGAGATAAATTACTAACGCCTACAGAAAGGACTTGGTATGAGGTACCAATGTGAGAAGGAAGGAAGAGGATAGCTATCCTGCAACCTCTCCTCACAGACGAATGGATCCCCACAAAAATGGTTTGTTTGTTTTATGGCATATTAATGGGTTATTTAATGCTGACAAAATTTTTATTGCTGGTAATATTTTGTTTTGTCAAAAAATCTATTTCTGGTAATATTTTCCTTCAAAAATATATTGCTGGTAATAATATTTCCTCAAAAATGTATAGCTGGCAATATTTTTCTTTTTTCAAAAATGTATTGCTAGTAATAGTTTGTTTTTTCTTCAAAAATTTATTACTGTAAATAATTTTTTTTACAAAGTATTTCTGGTATTAAAACCTGTTTTTACACTTTCATGGTGTTTTTACCCCAGTTTTGGGGTTGACTATTTTCCCATAGCTGGGACCGTAACAGGTGCTACCACTCCAGATCAGGGTGGACCTGGGAACACCAGCAATTAAGAGGTGGTTCCACACTCCTCAAGACCTCCTGATCAGAGACCTTGCTGCTGGACATAGTTTATCGTCTTACCCGGGATGCAGATGTAGTTGTCGTGCCCAGGATGCCACAAAAATGGAAAGTAATTAATTTTCCTAGCTGGACAACAAAGAGGTCCCTTGTCAGAAATTGGGAATTACCAAGAACCCCAGGCTGCATCTAGCCCCACACCAGTTTTTGGCCAATGTCCATATAAACGAGCACCCTCAGTTCGCCAGACAGTTTAGTTGAAGCCAGCAGCTAAAAACTAAACCAGTTGACTTGGAAAACCAGAACTTGCCAGAAGTATAAAGTGTCACTCTCCAAGAACGAGTTGAGAAAAACACATATTCCTGTATAGAACAGACTGATGAAAGTTGATTTGCTTTCTTTCAACATAACTAAATCTTTTTGGTTCTTATTTATTTTTTTATTTTTTTTTTTTTTTACACTTGTGCAACGTCACCTTCAGTTTAGACTGATCTTGCTCTACGGCCCCAATGCCTGATTGATCTTGTCTACCTAAGATCAAATCACAACATGGGTAGGTTACACTTGAGATCAAAATAGTTAATTCAGTAACCAGCCATTGGAAGTGAGCTGAGAATGACAGAGCTAGTGTCTGAGCAGTTTCATCTGGTGTGAAGCCATTAGAATTGACCAACCATCCCATTTGGTACCCTGACCAAAGGATCCCGCTGGGTAGCGATGATTGCCAATTGACTGGGTCACATATTGGTGGCAGTGACTAAGAGTCATCCCAAAACACTAATAGGAGAAGTATCACAGCTTCACACCACGACTAGGAGTTGACCGCAGGCCGACAGTATTGTGTCACAATACATGTCCTATCCAATCTAACTCATATTGGGCATTCATTTTGATTGATCGATTGATTTGTTCTTTATAGCTTAGCAACCTTTTGCAGGTTATTTAAAGCCAAAAAATATTTTTAGAATGAAAGAATTTGTTTTAGAGATAAGAATGATTTTTACGAATACAAGTTCCATGGGTGGAAAAGAAATGGATTCAGACTTTCCCCGAAGTGTATTTGCATGTGCAAATATAACAAACCCAACTGGAATTAGAACTCAGCTCTTTGATTTCCAATTTCCAAGCTGTTATCCATTACATCACACACACATTCAAGCTTACAGCATCTGATATTCCCAAACAGTCACCCATCAAAGCACGAGCCATTTAGTGCTGTCTTTCATAAATGACATAAGTTGTTCTCTACATAGAAAACAAGGACAATATAGTCAAGTCCAAACATCTTATATGGCTAGCCTCTCCAGATTAACTAGGAGTAAAATTTAGATTTCATTGGGTAAGAATATTTAAGGGTGTCACTTTCTCACTGGCACTAAAATCTGTAATTGAAAACCGTTTTCAAATCTATTTTGCTTTATATTTCATGGTCTGTGACTACATAAAAATTTAGCAAATAAAACTGGCCTTTTGTTGCCTCAAAGAAAGCAGCAGACAAATGATTTTCACCTTCATTCCAAACACAAAGAATCAAAAAGGTATATTTCACTTGATGAGATACTTACCGTTTTACGGAATGTCCAGTAATCTGTGGCATCAGGAAAAGTATGCAACACCCATTCCTTGAGCAATCCCCTTGGCACCATATTGGCCTGAACATCTTTCAAAATGTCCCTTAGTACTTGGTGGCTAGCCTGGGAACCTCGAGCCTGTACTGTGGCTAGACGCTCATAATATCGAGCAATTGGTGCATCATGTTCAATACCTCTCTTCAAACATCTCTGGAATTAACAGCAGAAAATTTAAAATTTATATCAGATATCACTACACTATTGTAATTTGTACAAGGAAATTAAATCTATCAAATAATCATAGACCATAAAGAAACAAAGAATTAAATGTTAACCGATCATTGCTGCATCAAGCTTACTTATATTTATTAACCCTGCATTAGTCATGAGTTACAACTGTGCAACACTGTGTGCTACACACCTTCACCGAGTCAGGAGAGTAGTGGGAGGGAGCAAAAGAAACAAGTTGCCAACTAGGAATTACTTTAAAAAAATTGGGGGCAACAACACACCTCGTGACAAACGCAGGTTTAAGCAGATTTCTAGTACTAAAATGTAGCTTATTAAAGAAGAAAACAATATCAGTCATAAGTACCTTTTTAAAAATAAATTGGATATAGTAATGGTTTGATTTGATTTTTATGGCTTAACCCTTTGTGGGTTATTTAAAAACTTTTGGGGATTGTAAGAATACTACTTTATTTTAGTGAGCAAATATTGCATTAGCAATTTTTGAAAATAGCAATTATTTTCTTTTTTTTTTTAAGATACATGACCTTTTAATTAATCTATAGATTGAATAGATGGAGATGGGCTTTTATCTTTCCCAATGTTATTGATGATTCTGCAACAGTAATAAACCGTTTAGTAAATATTATAAACAATTGGTAGTTTACATGTCATTAAGAATGGGGACAGAAAAAATAAGATTGCATCTGATTATTTCTAAGAGAAAGGAAACAAAAAAAAGGGAGAAAAAAAAGAGAAAGAAAAATCTCTGATGATGAAAGATATGAAAGGCAAAAGCAGAGACATTGTCAAACCTGTTTAAAAATATCTTGTAATGATATGGCTGCAGGATTATCTTCAACTAATCTCATTTGTGGTGAAACAGACACCACTCTTGGCACTGTGAAATAAAGCAATCTTCTGCATGTCTCCTGCAAGAAAAAAAAAAAAAATCTATATTTATATCTAGTCAATAAAAGAAATTTTTTGCTTAAAAATAA
The DNA here is from genome assembly GCA_963932145.1 of Acanthosepion lycidas. Lineage (NCBI taxonomy): Eukaryota > Metazoa > Mollusca > Cephalopoda > Sepiida > Sepiidae > Acanthosepion > Acanthosepion lycidas. Next base: position 730,588 of record OZ010613.1, read on the forward strand.
CAGTAAGGAGGTAACATAATATTTATAACGAATCTACAAGAAAATAAGGTTATAGTTATCAAACCAAGCCAAATGAATGAAAAAAAAAAAAAAAAAAAAAAAAAAATCCAGCAAATATGGACTTTCATTCAAAAAAAAAAAAAAAAAAAAAAATAATGGAGTATCAAAAAGGACAGTTTCTCCAGTTACTTTTTTTGTTTCACTCTTCAGCAATGATTATCGTTTTAAAAACCAATGATTAGAATTGTAATAAAACCTAATAATATAAAAGTGAATTTATACAATTTCTTTGTCCTTGAGAATTGACAAGAAACACTATTTGTTTATTTACACTATTTATATTAATTATTGGAATGGTTGGCAAAACATCAGCTAATTGCCAAATGCTTCAAACTTTATAAAATGGTATAATAAATATTGCATTGCATTAGTTCTGATTGTTCTAGGTTTTAATGTTGTAAACATAAAAATATTCTTGTCAAACAATCTAATAGTGTTTAATATTTTTGTTGTAAATCCTCAAAAACAAAAAATGCATAAATTCACTTTCATCATGTGTTTAGGTTTTATTCTAATTCTAATTATCACTTTTTAAAACAAACATTGCCAAAGAGTGAAGGTACTTAAAAAACAGTGGTGTCAAGAAGAAAAACATCCTTTTGATACTCAGTATTTTTGTGGTCACAAAGGTCTATATTTACCAAAGAAACGATAGCAACTTGCAACATTGAAAAACAAATTTCTAAATTGATAAATCGAAGACAGCATTTTGTTTACATATTTTTCTTAAAGTTTGTCTTTAATTTTTGATAACCTCCACTTGAAAGAAATTAGCATTAGATTAAGACAAGTCTTTTTATAATCACAATTTGTTAATCAAAAACAAACTCAACATGAAACAATTTTGTTGATGTTTTCAAAGTAAAATCAATAGGATTTATTAGTTTCAAATCCAGCCTTGTTATCAAGCAAAAATTGTTAGATTTGCATGCAATTACATAAAATTGAACAAAACCAATTTTTAATGTTGGCATTTATTATTCAGCTCCACAAATGATACAAAATGTCACTTGGTCGTTTCTTTAATTGGACTAAAAAAAAAAAAAAAAAAAAAGATGCCTCTGGCACTGGAAAAAAGGTACAGATTGGAGACAAACTTAATCCTCCTCTTTAACTGCAAATTGGAAAACTGCTATCAAAAAGCAGATTTCTAACACCATGGCAAATCATAATTTATGACTCACTTCGGAGTAAAAGCCCTAAGCTTTGGTCAATATTTGTAAAGGAGCATATTTCTATATCAAGAATCAATTTTTGATTCTCCAAAATTATTTCACAACAAATTATACTAATTTAGAAAACAAAATTTGAAATATTAACAAGCAAAATAAGAGTTTTTACAAGACGCTAAAACACTTAAAAATATTAAGTTTTTCGAAGTTTCAAAAATGAAAGTAGTGGTTTTGTAAGTAGGTAAAAAGAAGAAAAAGATGAGAGACAGAGAGAGAGAGACAGAGAGAGAGAGACAGAGAGAGAGAGGCAGAGAGAGAGAGGCAGAGAGAGAGAGGCAGAGAGAGAGAGGCAGAGAGAGAGAGGCAGAGAGAGAGACAGAGAGAGAGACAGAGAGAGAGACAGAGAGAGAGACAGAGAGAGAGAAGGAGAGAGAGAAGGAGAGAGAGAAGGAGAGAGAGAAGGAGAGAGAGAAGGAGAGAGAAGACAGAGAAGGAGAGAGAAGACAGAGAAAGAGAGAGAAGACAGAGAAAGAGGAAAAAAATCACAAAATATATATGAGGTCTGATGAAAAAGTGTCAGAATTGGTGCTATAAGATGAAAACCACACCACATATCAATTCAGCATTTAATCTCATTCCAAATAGTCTCCTTCTGAAGCCACACTCTTTATCTAGCATTATTTTCATTGACAGAAGCATTCCTGGAATTCCTTTTTGGAGATAGTTGCCTTGTTGCTTCTCTTGGATTTCCTTGACGTCTTTAAATCTTGTTCTTTTCAAGTGGGATTTAATTTTTGGAAAGAGGAAAAATGTCACAAGGATTAAAATCTGAGAAATATGGTGGTTGTCAGACCTAAGGAATGTTGTCCTTAACCAAAAACTGCTGCACAAGCCATAGTCACTAATGGAACCTCTGTGCTGTGGAGAAATTATGACACCCTACACACTTTCCTTCCAAGAATTGCTATAAACAATGGAAGTCAACAAGAACTTTATAATTTAGTGTGTATATGCAACAGGATAAAGATCAATCTGTGCCAAGTGCCTTCCAAGTGTTTTTAGCATCATTATCAGAACAACAGTCCTGATACTTTTTGATCAGACCACACACACACATACACTATATAAGATTTCTCTATACTTTCATTTAACTTTTGCATATCTTACCTTTTGTTTAGTGAGGAATAAATTTAACATCCTCAGTAATTGTAAAACCCTCTCTTCACGGCATGATTCCGTCAAAATACCATCATTGACTACAAGGTAAGGATAGACCTGTTTTTTTTTTTTTTTTTTAATAAATAAAAAATTTGAAGTTAATATTTATTTTATACACAATACCAGATAACAGCTGAAACATTACAACAAAGATGAGGACAACAGTTTAAATGTAAATAATGATATAAAGCAAGCTTTTCTATTTTTATTATCTAAAGAATTTTTTTATTATTTATTTTATAACAAATTATTATATTTGATTGGAAATAGCTAAACAAATTCAATGTAAAGACAATACAAATCTTTTGAGTTAATTTTCAAACTTTCCCCACAAAAAAAAAAAAAAAAAAAAAAAAAAAAATCATTTCTGTCACTAGTTCTATTTCAATTTGCCCTACCCAAACATTTCTTTAAATATGAAACCTTAGAATATTTTTCAGTATTGCAGAAAAAAAAAAGAAAAAAAATGTACCCACATGCACAAGCAATGGAAGATAGTAAATATTTTGCTTTTGCTGGAGAAAAAGGAAGAAAAAATGTTTCTTTAATTTCTTGGCATATTTATAAGTTAAATGTTTTTTTTTTCTATTAGGCATTTTTTCTTTGTGCACAGAAACAATTTTCTTTTTACTGTTAATATTTGTCTTAAATAGTCTACTGTCTGACAAATCTGAAATTTATAGAAAGGAAAGAAGATTGTAAATGTCTTCTCTGTTTAGAACCCAATTAAAATGTCTGGACACATTCGCAAGATTAAATATTGCAACAGTCATCACTCACCTTTCCATTATGCCCTCTTATATAGAGTCGTCGAGCAGCAGTATTATGTTTTTTAACAATCTCTACTCTGGGCATAAACCGAGCAATTCGGACATAGTAATGGCCACACTGCATTAAAAAAGATAAATAAAATAAAGATTTAAAATATCCAGAAAATTTATATAAATAAAAAAAATAAAAAAAATATCCAATGTTTTTTTGTTTTTTTTTACAAAACACATTTAGTTGTTAATTTATCTAATATTACTAAATATATTAAAATTTGTTTCAATAAATAAACAAAAATCCCAAAATGTACAAAATAAAACTTTCAGCAGAAAATTTTTCAACATTTTGGGATGTTTTTCATGAAAACTCAGATTTAGAAGAACAAAAAAAACAAAATGCTTGCAAAATATACAACAAAATAAAGACAGAGTGAAAGGCATACAACAACAAACAAAAAAATAAGTTCACCTTTGGGAGCAAAAATTCTCCAGGCAATTCAACTTCAGCAGTGTTGATAGAGAAGTTACTCAAGAAACGACATTTCTCTTCAATCAAGAAAGACCTGCAAAGATCAAAAAATGAGAGTCTTTGTGAAAAGTATTTTTACTTCAGTGCAGGATAAATAATAAGTATTGCATGAAAATTACAACAATTGTGATGGTGACATAAATTGACATCCATATTGGCCAATCAAATTTTTGGAAGCAAAGAAGTAATTATTAATTTTAAAAAAAATCAATTTAATACATGAAAATAAAATTCATAGGATTTATAAATTATTTTCTAAGATTTCTTACAAAATCATCTTTGAGAACAAAAAAAATCCAAAAGAGAAAATTGGGGCACAAATAAAAAAAAAAAAAATGAAAGAATTGCAAATTATAAGATTTTGAATGTCAGTTTAGTTGCTTTTGTTTCAAATCCACAGAAATATTCAGAGATCCATTATGAAGAATTTATGAAAAACCTTGGGAAATTATAAAAGCGTCAGCAAGTAAATGCAAAAGTACTTAATTAAATCCATTCTTGCTTTGAAAAAAACAGAATTAGTAGAGACAGAAAATGGAGGAGTAGGAATAATGCAAAAAGAAGAGAAAGATATAGTTATTTAGAATTTTGCTTTTTGAATGATATTGACATCAAAATAAACTCACTTTGGTAATGTTTTTGTCCTTGCTTCAAGTATTTTAGTCCATTTCTTCATTTTGTTAATTAGATTATGGAGCTTTGTAGACCCTGGGACACTAAAAACGAAGAAAATAAATCTTCAGTAAAAATATTAAAAAATTAGACAGAGGGGGGGGAAAAAAAAAAAAAGAAAAGAAAATTTGTAAATATCTGAAGCATCAAAGGAAATAACTACAAACAAAATAAATTATAACCAGCAGTGAATTATATTTTAGCATTGACAAAAGAGGTGGGTAAAAATTTACTTTTAATTAACTAAACCTACTACCTTAAAAAAAAAAAAAAAAAAATAATTTCCCTCAGGTAAATATAATAAAATGATATAATTGCCGAAAGATTTTTTTTTTTTTTTACCTGAAATCAAAATCTGTTGTAAACTGACTTTTGACTTTTTGGAAGACAGGATCTTGTGATGTGGCCTGAGCCCGTTTGGCAAGAGACTCTGATGCAGCACTTGAGAACGTCTGAGCAACACTGGAGACATTTTCAATCCCAACACCAAATGTACTAACGAGTTTTTTGACAAAATTCAATGTATGAGGTGTGATTGTGGTTTCCGCAACTGAAATATTAAGATATAAGCAAAAATAGTAAATTTATAATTTAGATTTTACAATGACCAAACTATCTTGTATAGATGTGTACTAATAGACACCAATTTTGTATCAAGTAAATAGACAAAATATTTTAAACTCAGATTAAGTATTTAATAAAGATATGCTTTTTGACAATTCTTCAGTTATGAAAATACTAGAGAAATAATTTCACAATCACTTCATGCCTTGTACTTAGAGTATGAGAATTGTCAGATTTTAAAAGAAAGCATATATTGTTAGCATATTGAGTCTATATACCACCCACCCATTTTACTATATCTCAATTTTCCTTAGGTAGTATTCAATAAAAAACACAAATTCTATTGTAACCTAATTATGTACAATAATGGATCATATACAATATAGGGGAAAAATTCAATAATAAATACAATGTATCTAAAATCTAAATACAAATTAGAGATATGTCAAAATAGATCATACCATCTTAAATATTTTGCAGCAATTTCTAACATCAACTTGATTTTTCTTGAACAATTTTAATACATTCAACATTATAGATAAAAAATAGTGAATTTTATATAGTGTTTTTTTCAAGACTTAGCATCATCAAAATAAATTCACAGATTTGGCCAAAAATATGTCAAAATTAAAAAATTTTTTAATCCTTTAATAGTCAGTTGTGCTTAGTTTCATTTGTAATGTATATAAATGTAAAATTTTGTTTTTGCCATGAAAGTGCACATTAGATGAAACATCAGCTAATAATATAGTTTTCTTATTGTCTTTTACCTTTAAACATAGTCTTTTTCTACAGGTTAACTGAGAAATTTTTCATATAAATGTAACTAGAAAAAAACAAAAAACAAATGTTGATAAGATAGCAAAGGTCACAAAGCACAGCCTGGGGCCTCCAATCAGATATGAGCCCACCCCACCTGATCAGTAGGTTAGGAGATAGTACACACAAGCCCGGATCATCAGTCACTTCAAGAGTGAAAGAAGTCAGTGCCAGAAACTATCAGTTTTGAAAATTCTACATTTACCTACCAACTGTGTGATCATACAATTCACTAATAAATGAAACTCCTATTTTCTGTTTTGTTCATATTAATCTGGACTTTCAGAAAGGTACCTTTGTATGACAAGATAGCAAAGTTAAAAAATAAAATAAAAAAAAAAAAAAAAAAAGATCCATGTCATTAAATAGAAAATGTGATAGTGTATCCAGATCAGTCTGTAAATATCATTTGGAGAGGTTTTGTTTTTTTTTATTTGGCAAAAGAAGACAGAAGGAAACTACTTAAAAAAAGTTAACATTCAGCAAAGAAATTAAATTGACATAGTGAACAGTTTCTTGATGCTCTTTTCAAATGAGTCCTTTTCATTTACTCAAATTTTCAAAACAATGGAGGTAGATTTTTGATTATGATGAACAAATTTAGTACACTGGTTGTTCAGAAGTCATGAAATGTGAGGAAAATATCAAATTAAATGTGTGTCCCTTCTCAAGCCATTCATTTAATAAATAAATAAATAAATAAAAACAACCTCAAAAATATAAAGTTCAAAAAGATATTTAGCAAATATTAAAACCAAGTAAGTCTCTTGCTATTAATCCTATTAAATATGTCTGAGCCATTTTGGAAAATAAATGAATCTCCAAAAATTTGTTTGGTAATCTGGTCAGATATTCCACAAAAGATAGATTTGATAAATTTAACTACTGAAATAATAAAACCTTCAAAATTTATAAATAGCAACTTCACTAAATTATAATTAATGTAAAATATTCTCAAAATGTTTAAATGGTTGAATAAAAGATCTAATTTTCAAATAAGTATGAATTTTTATGTATATACCCCCTACCCAATGTCCTTACACATTCTCTTTCGTGTGATACTACTGGATGTCAACATAAGGAGACAAGTAAGGGGAGGGTGAGGTTCAGTGGCGTTCCGAAAGCTGCAATTTCCTCCCAGACTTCCAAGAGTGAGTTTGATTTCACATTTAATATTTCCGAATCATACCGACACCAACTTTGGGTTTATTTAGAATCTTCAGCTCACATTCCGCTGATCGTTTTATTTTTCAAACTTCAGCTTTTACTTGGTTCCATTTTTTTTTTTTTTTTTTTTTTATTGTGTGTGTGTGTGTGTGTGTGTGTGTGTGTGTGTGTGTGCACGCGCATATATATTCATAAACCATTTGCCTTTAGCTGTGGAGCCAGTGTAAAACAAAATCATTTGTTGTTTGTTATATTCTTGCAAAGAACTAATATTATTTAAAAAATCTTATAAACACGACTGAATCAAAACTCATACATTTTGATATTTTAATCTTTCAGAGGAAAGACTATGACACGAATAATTTACTTGTATGTCATTAGACAACTCTTCATTCAATTTCTTGTTAATCTTTTAAGAGTTATATCCATAGACAATAAACAAGTATAAAAAGGCTTCATGCACAAACAATTTGGTGACAACACAACAGGGTTGCATTTCAACCAAAATAAAATAAAAGGTATTTTGAGAAAAAAAACGTCTCCAGTTTGGTTTATCAGTACTTACCTGCTCCACGATTTTCAAACGCAACCGCATTACACTTTGCTAATCCCTGATGTAATTGTCGTAAAACCTCCTCATACCAATTTTCACGGAACCATACCATCTGAAGTCAAAGAATCAAAACATATACACTAATTGTTGAGAAAATATCATCTGGCTTTTCTTTGGAGCAGGCATTGTGATTTATGATGCCCTCATAGAAAATAACCCCTGCATATCCAAAGAAAAACTTTGCAAAAATTTTAAGAACACCAAAAAGAAATGGCAACAAAAATATTATATGGTTTGAAATTTCAAGGTGAGATAATGAAATAAAGTAACAGAAGTAGTGGGCATAAATGAGAGAGAGAAAACTAAGCATCCTTACCTGGTCGACAATGCCTTCCAAAGAAGAGAGGATCGTAGGATGAATCTCCCTTTGCATATGCATAATCTTACTACATCGCCACATAGGGGCTGTTGCCCTAATGGGACCACTTTCTCCATGCTGTGTTGTCGTAGGTGCTGCAGGTGGTGCTGTAGTTGTCATCGTTACTGTATGTGGGGGTGGGGGTTGTTGTTGTGGTTGCTGCTGTTGCTGACCTTGTTGTTGGCCAGCAGGGGAGACACTCGCCTGTTGAATTGTGCTTACAAAATCTAAATATCAAAATAGATATAAATTTAAAAAAAAAAAAAAAAAAAAAAAAAAAAAGATTTTTTTTTTATGTTAATGCACCTCAGATAACCAAATGATATTAACAGACAAAAAAATTGTCATTTAAAAGTTATTGCATTGACCAGATTTTCTTCCCAATCAGCTTTTTTATATTTGACATAGAAAACTATATTAAATGGCTATAACAATATAAATGAGGACCTCTACACCAAACCTAAAGTGATGATTACTCATATTGTCAATGAGTAAAGAGGATATATTCATTATTACAGGTTTCTGTTAAATTCATTTAAAACAAAGACAAAAACTGAAATTTAATTCAATTTTACATACCATCTTTTGTTTGTTTTTTGTTTCTTAAAAATGGGAAAAATAAAGGGATACCTGAATCTGGAGTTGCTGGGGTTCTTGGTGTGTTGGGGCTTGTAACTTGCGATAAAGGTGTTGAAGCAGCAGAGTTTGATCCACCGACATTTGCATTTGATAAATTCAGGGTCACTTGAGGACTGCTGTTACTGCCTTGGATCGTTGCATTCATGTCGTTTTTGACTTGAAAAAAAATTATTTTTAATAAAAAAAGTAAAATATTGTGAACAAAAAAAGAAAAAATAAATTTTTTAATAAAATAAACAAAAGGCAAAACAGATGTTGCATTCCATCAATCTAAGTGGAATCATTTTTGAATCTGGTTGAAATCAAAGTTTAAGCTTTTTGGGTGGTTACCTTAAAAGTGCATTTTGCCAAAATCATAAACCTGAAGAATCTAGTCACTGTCACCTGTCAAATTGTTCAACTAAATCATCAAAGCCTGATGATTAAACAGACTTAATATTAATCAGACAACTGAACATTTTGTTTGTAGACGTGATCTTAACACTAAAATTAGACCAAAATGTTAAATACAAAGAAATGGCAACATTGTTCAAACAGTATTTGGAAAGTCAGCTTCACAAAACTGACAATTTATTTTTTTAAATTATTGCATTAAAGAGAATAAACCTGTTTAATCATCAATCCGGATGTTAAATCATAGATTGTTAATTCACCGGTAAACCAATAAAATTGACAGCATTTCCTATTCAAAAATTTTTATAAAAATAATCTGGAAAGATTTTTCTTAATGATTTAAAATGATTGATTTTGTTTTTTAATGCATATCAATCTTTGCAGGTTATTTAAAATCAGAAAATATTTATAAATTTTTGGAGATAATGACTTACTGATATAAGTCCTATGAATTAACCCATAGCAGAAGAGGTGGATTCACACCTTTCCGAAGGGTATTTGCACATAAGTGAATATAATGAACATAACTGGATTTGGAATTCGGTTCTCAGACTTCCAATTCTAAGTCATTACACCACCCGCACATCTAAGCTTACAGTACCTGGTATTCCCAATTGGTCACCCATCTAAGAACTGACCAAGCTCAAAGTTGCTCAACTTTCGTGATCCTATGAGAACCAGTTTTTCAACATGATTTGGCCATAAGACATGATCTAAACTGAAATCCCTAAAGCAAACTATGACTGTCAGCTGCACATGCCAATTAACTAACCATTATTCTCCTTTTAACTGACGGACAATGATTAAGTTACAAGCGTTTTTATGGTTCATTTGTTAATTTTGATTGTTAACCATTCAACAATATTTCTATACTTACATCTTTCTCTTTGTTCAATCTTCAATGTTAGATAAAGTGTTCTGATAGGGAAATAAACAGCTTGTGGATACATTCTGCCGACCTGAGAAAGCAGGTTCAGAATCAAACGGCCTTCGTTTCTAACTAGACATGTCAGCAATTGTGGTATCCTGAAATGGAGAACCAACAGAATAAAGACAAGGCTATGACAGAAAATAGTAACAAATTTCACACTCAATAAACCCTCTTCTATTTAAAAATGGAAAATGTGGTTTCTTTTAAACACTGAACAAGCAGACAAGTGATTTTTTCTCATTTCCGCATGTTATTTGGGTTTTTTCTATAACAGAGTTTCAATTCAGAATATGTTAATATTTCATTTTCTGTTTGACTCTTGTGTTCTTACCTTAGCTATCACCATATTTACTAAATATAAATCAAAGTCAAAAGCTGATAGGTTGTCAAGATTTAAATATAGTAACAGGATCATCTACTTACCAAGGTAACCACTGTACAGGTGGCACACCATTTGAATATTTATCTACAGCTTCAGCAAGTGTGCTCTTTTCATCATCATAAGTAAGCAGCCAAAGTACCTTGGCTAGAAACTTTCGTGATCGGCTTTCATTTTGATGTCTGCATGCATGTAGGTAACAAGTTATGGCAAATACTCCTTGTTGGATTTGTCTACAATAGAAGAAAAAAAAATATATAACACTAAATGAAACTAAGAAATAGCAGAAACTCAAAAAATCTCTCTAAAACTAATGTTAATTTCAAGCATATAAAATTATGACTGGAAAATTGTTTAAACCAAAAACACCAATAGAAGTACTAATATTTTAACACTTAATTCCTATTTACATTAGAAGTTCAAATTATTAAAAAAATATTCAAACAGTAGCAGATAAGTTCATTGAAAGAGTTACTAACTTTATCTACAAATTATATTTGCCAACACTGAAGACATTTTTTTTCCTCAAAATAAATATAAAATATTTGAGGCCGCATCTTTTGTAATGTTACTGTTTTTTTTCCTTAATTTTACTATCAATTATTGTCAAAATTGGGGTATATGTTTCACACCAAGAAATAGTAATTTTTTTTTTAAAACCTTAATTATATAAATAAACGGTAATTGTTCTGATGAACATTCCTCTATGTTACCTAAACTTTATAAATTTAAGTGTAATACTATATTGGTGGCAAAGACATCATTTTACAGTTGAAATGGCTAGATGTAACTGTATGTCTTATGCTAACAGTTCTATCTATCACATTTCTCACTTATGGAACTCTTCCAGCTTCTGAGTCAAGATTGATCTTCAAAAATGTAAATGCAATGTCAATTATTATCTTCTGTCTTATTGTTCTCCCTCCTTAATAGTGTTTTTTTCTGATATTCTCTAACACTCAGTATCCCCTTACATCTTAGTGGATTTATTGCCTTGCTTTGGATGAAATGATTTTTAAAAAAAATAACCAACAAACAAACAAGATGAATTAAACACTTGTAATTTGTTTTGCACCAAAGATGTTTTTCTAGGATCAGTGTAATACTTGTGCACTCAGTGAGAAAAAAAAATTACACACACACAAACACTTGTGACTCAGGCTGACAAATTTCACTTTATTTTGAAAAATTTTACAGATAAAGGGAAATAATCATGTTGATCTTCATACAATGGCATTTGTGTGCTGCGCAATCCTTTGAAGTGTGCTGCGAAATATTGTCACAGCATACGTGTGTGAGTAGTAATGGTACAGCATTAGTATTTGAATAAAGGAATAAGTATTAAACTTTTTTCAAACAATTCTTTTCAATATTCTTCGACTATGTTATTTTAAATACTTTGTTTTATATTCATTTTTTAAAAGTATTTTTAGTTTTTTAAATTTAACTTTGTAAAATTTTCCTTTATTTGAATAAATGAACATTAACCTTTTTTCATATAATTGTATTCAACATTCTTTGCTTGATTTACAAAATTATATTGAATTATGAATTCGCATTTATACTTTATTTAATAAAATTTATATTTGTGCATTTTTTTTTTTTTTTTAAATCTAAGGTTTTATTTCATGACATTTAAATGTATACCTTGTAAAAGTTTTGCTAAGTGTACTATAAGATTTTCATTTGCTCCTAGGTGTGCCATTGCTTAAAAAGGTTGAGAAACACTGGATTAGACTGCAATTAAATACTTAAATTCTTCTACTGTATATGATATCCTAAATTGCACATATACTAAATTTTGTTTAATTTTTTTTTTAACTGAACCAAAGTCACCACTGATATATATACATTGCAATTTATACATGTGCATCATCATTATCATCTCCCCTTGTGACTTATATGGCCACACGTCTGATAAAGGGAGTCAAATAAAAAGTACTTAAAGATCTGAGTGCCATACACGATGCATTTCTTGTGACAATGACAATCACTGTATTTATCAGCAAATGATTTAAACCCATCAGTTCCTATAAAGTTGATATGCTCTACCCACATAAAAAATTTTTTCTTTTACTCCAAAATCTTCTCATATTCTATAACATGCAGAATAGAATGTTTTATTTGTATACTTGTTGGTGAGAACTAAATTAAATAAAAAGCATTATTTACATGTGGTCTATTAAATAAAAAAAAAAAATCATATTATGCATGTGTATTTACTTGTCTCGGCTGAAAATAGCATCCAAATAATCGCCCCATTGGGCCCATGCCTTTACAAGTGTGTCAGTCATTTGAACAGCCGCAGAAAAAGCTTTGTTAGCATCCTCGGATCGGTTGAGCTGAGCCAAAAATATGCCTTTCAGAGCATATAATTCGGCTGTCATTTCTTTTGTAAAGTATTTCAGATTTGTGTTCTCAATTACATCCAAACCTTGGAGACACAGCTGCAAAGAGAAAAACAGAAATAGATGGCAAATAATCAGAAAAAATTACATATCACTCAACGATATATAAAGTAAATATATTGTAAGATAATTAGAAGGAATAGTTCACTAAACACAAGTTTTAGTGAAATATATTTGTGACAGCTTATTGGAGGTATGGTAAGTGGTGTACAGTAATTGATAAGAGTGCTGTCCCACTTGTTTACAACTCCATGCTAAAGGTTTGCATTTTATACCTACCATATAAGTCAGCCCCTAGTTTTGGAAATACCTTTATTTTTAGGCTTGAAAACTACTTGTACATCATAATTTACAGTAGAAGGAATTCAAAAGATTATTTGGTACACATAGATCACATAGCACATAAATTATAAGACTTTTTGGGACACCAGATTAATCTAGAGTAGTGGAGGATAAAATTAATTCATATATCATTTCTGATGGCAAATTTATGAAAGCAGATATTTACAGGAGGAAAAAAAAAGATCTAGTGTTGTAGGATGGAACTGATTTTTTTGAACTTGGTTGACTCAGCTTTTCGGCTGGATAAGCTTTCAGATAGAAAGACTGTACATGTGTGAGATTTGAATAGTCAAAAGATTTTTTGAGAAAATTACCATTCACACTATTTACATTGTTTGGACTGCTGTCTTCATTTTCACAATGTTTTGGCCATTATAGGCAACCACTTTGGGTCAGAGTGAATCTGGGAACAACAGAAATTAAACGGTGAATCCACAACAACATATAAACATATCACAGAAACATGTATTTAATGAAATAAAGCATTAGAATTCTGATTTGTTTGTCACAGGTCAATCTGGCCATAACAAGGCAATTTCAAGTTAATCCTACAACATTGATGATTTATATTTGGAAACAATTTTTCTTCTGTAGTATTGCATTGATAATAGTATTAAAGCCATTTTGATTGGAGCATTACAAGGGAGATTTTGAAATTCTTTGTTTTTGTTCATAAATATTTATGCCTTCAGGATATATAAACAAAAGCAACTTACATCTTGTAGCTCTGTCCGTGTCATCGTACTTCCCATTTGAAGATAACATTTTAATTGTTGTCGAATCTTTTGAAAACAATCAACTATTGGAACAGCTGGAATTGTATGAATCCTGCAAAGAAAAATTGTTTCATTCCCAGAGCTTTAGTTTAAAATCATTAATTTGAAATCAAATATTTCCTCAATCTATTCGAGATGAATTTAGCAAAGTACATTATATGAGGGAGGAGTGCTGAAAAGTTACTGAACAAACCTACTTCCCAAAAATCAGTATTCTGAAGTTTGATCATTAAAATACTGATTTTGAGAAGAGAGTTATGCCATGAACATTTCAACACTCCCTTATCAATCTAAATTATATGATTAATCAAAAGTTTACATTTAAGTAAAGTGCTACTTTTATAACTATTGTTCAGCCAATATAAATATTCCAAAGTTAATTTTAGCCAAATATTTCAGTAGCAGTCCCATGAGTGGACTGTCAAGTCACTTTTCTTCAGAGATTCAAATTAGAACAGAGTTCACTTAATTTTATATTTTTGCTGATAAATGAGGCCACATTTTCCATAATTATAAATATTTCTATATTTTATGCATTAAGAGAGATTTTTGTCATCATCTTCCACCTTTAAGTGATGTTATAGATGCATGCTTAACAGATTTAAGAGAAAAATAGAATGCAACTAACCTGTTCAGAGAATCAAGGCAAACTCCAGTGAGATTGTGCTTGCGTGCTATTTTTCCAAAATGGATTATTGCTAAAGAGGAATGATGGACTCCTAACATGGATTGACTACTATGCTGTAAAATAAAAAATAAAATCAATTCAGATAAATAAAAAATAAAAAAAAAAAAGTCATTTTTAAGGAATTCAACAAAATTCATATGGATATCTGTAGCAATATATGATGATGCTCAGTAAACAAGGTAGTTGAAAAATAGGCTCTCAATTGGGCATGACAGCTCAAAGTACTTACGTGCAAAATTAATCTATCTCCAGTCTGTCTTGACCAAACTATTTTGATCTGGGATGAGTGTGGACCGGGAGCTTGAATTTATGATTTCCTAATCAAACTGACAGGAGGGAGAAATTCAAGATCTAGAAAAGAGGTTCTTTTTTTCCCTGCTAGCTTGTTCACCCCTATTTGACACTTTATTTTCATCTATTTCAAAATCTAGTAGCACATGAATATAAACAAAGATTCCTTCAACTGTTTTTTGTTATCAATTTTTAATAACAGAATCACTTGAATCATGCCACTTTTTCTGCATCCAACTACAGAAATTACCCAAGAAGCATCATCCGAAACCTAACCAGGTGCTGGTCAAAGGTACAATGCTACACATTATTTCCAGATGACAGTCAAAAAGAAAGCTTTTGAAATCTTACAAATAAACATCTTTTAAAGCCTTGCAAATATCTCTGCTAGCATCCCAAAAATTATTTCCAAATTAAAAACAGATTCAAAATTACCTAAAATATTCAAAAATATCTGAAAACTTTTAAAAAATTTCTCTTTATTAAATAACATGTGACACATAATTTGGAGAACCAATCATGATAACTCAAATTTTCTTTTTTTTTTCTTTTAGATGGAAAGAAAAAATACCCATTAAATGAGTGCTTTCTCCTAATATTCATGGTATTGAAATCCTCACAGTATTTACTGTTGTTGATTAAATTGTTTTTTTTTTAAGTAATAGGAGTATTTTGTATGATAGATAAAACTTTTAAGTTTTCAAAAAAATAAATAAACAAATAAATGAATTAAAATTTATTGTACTAAGCTATACACTAGTAAAACCAACTTTACTTTTTACTCCCTTATCTGCACTTCTCCCAAAAATTTTGTTTTGATCAGTCAATGTATGGTTATTTTAGAGGGTGTGACAGATAGACAGACTAATGGGAGTTACAGAATTTTATAGATAGATAAGATCTATATCTCAGACTAATGGTAGATAATTGAATGATAAAATATTATGTAACGTTTCAGCCTTCTAAAGTACCTCAGATTAAAACACGGAATTATTTATATATATATATATATATATATATATATCTTTATTTTGCAAGTGAAGTTTGTATTAACCATTTTGGTAATAAATATAAATTATATAACAATGATTTTTACAGATATGACTTGTATAAAAATAGATTGAAAACTTTTTCCCTAAAAATACTGTTTCTTTAAGTCAAAATTATGGTCACATTCATTACAGTTAATGCATTGAGTGTGCTGCTTTGTGAAAGATCCCTTTTGTGTTCATATATTCTTTTATCTAAATTCCTGGAAGTCTTAACTACATATTTCCTGTGACATTTATTACAGTTTATAGTTCCTGCTTCAGGATTTTTAAATATTTTTAAACTGCCAAAACATCCTATTTCATATATAATGCAAAATGAATTCATTGAAATAGAAAAATATAAATAATCTTAATAAAACTAAACTCATAATAATATCCACCAATTCAATCTCAACTACAGAACTTCTAAAACAATAACAGATTTAATTAATACACAAAATAACAGCCTAAGACCTGAAAAGGTCAGCTAAGCTGTACATCTAGATAGATCAGATGCTAGAAGTTTAAATTTTTGATGTCTCTACATCTTTGGCATTCCTCTCAATGTATTAATTATAACCAACATTTTTGTTTATATTTTCACCCACTCTCCTTATATATAATTCCATTAATAAAATATTTTTAGTCTGATGAAGTTCTTTTGAGGAATGAAACATATTGCATAGTTTTAATGGATTTTATCATTAAATTACCAGAGTTATTAAAAAAGAAAAAGTCTTTCCATGGAGAAGCAATAAGTTGAATCACTCTCATTGTATACAACTTCAATAACATTTCCTCAACTTTGGTCTAGAAAAGAAAAAAATCCCATTTTCATTTCATTTAAAATGATATACAGTCTGAGCATATGCTCCACACCAGTGTTGCTGAAACTAGAACCAAAAAACTGCCATGTTTTTTTTTTTGTTTTTAATATTATAAACAATTGCAATTGGTAAAATTTTTAGTATAAACATTTATATGATAAATACAGCATGTGAATTTCTTTTTTTATTAAAAATATTTGGTGTGAAATTTTTGTGTAAAAATCTTTATTTTTTTTTTTTTTTTTAAATAATAATGGTTTACCGATACAAGTCTCATTTATTACCCCATAGCTAGGAGGAGAAGAGGTAGATTCAAACCTTTCCCAAGAGTATTTGTGTGTAACTGAATATAACGAACCTAACAGGAATTGGAACTCAGTTCTCCAATTAACAATTTACAAGCCATTATCTATTAAACCACTCACAGATCTAACCTTACAGCACCTGATATTCCCAAGTAGTCACCCATCCAGGTACTGACCAGGCTTAACTTGGTGATCATATGATGTTTCAACATGATGTAGCCATAAACCAAACTAGTATCTTTAAGTAAATATAATAAAGAGAAACATATGTTGGACATAGTACATGAATACTCATTCCTTGTGAATGTAGAGCGAGATTGGATGGCCAAAGTAAAGTTTGGTTCCTTCATGGAAATAGCAAACCAATACAATAGTGGAAGCAGATTAGTGTTTTGGGCTTGTATTATAGGCAATAACATTATAAGTCTCTACAAAGTTGATGATGATAGCAAGATAAATTCAAAGTTCTTGGATAAAAACATTTTGAGTGATACAAAGAAGATTTTTTCTTTTTAATCATTTCACCTTCAAATAGTGACCTGCATTCATATTTATGATTGGTATTGTAATATTTTCTTAAAGTTGTTAAGCTCAAATATTTCATGATGCAGTGGGGGAATTTCCACAGATATTTTATAGTCATAGGACTCACAAGGAGCTTAATCATTAACAATTAGGATTCATCAGAAAATTCAAATAGGAAAACTGAAATATCTAAATTATGGCTATTTTAGATGAATAAAACTTTTCTCTATTATTGTAATGGTGTTTTATCTACAATTTACACAACAAATTTATTATAATCTTCATCTCAATGAATAATTATATCTTCAGTTCAAGTTTTGATTTAGTGCATATTGTAACAGAGATTATGTAATGTTATTTTTTCAGCAGTACAACAATATTTTACATAATTGTAACACTATAAGCATTTTTGTATTGGGGTGTGTAAACACTTCAGGAGACTATCCATTTTTGGAAATCCGAGGTAACTAAAATAGGGTTAAAATCAAAATGAAAAAGTTTTCTAAATGTTTCAATTACTGAGTTATTATCATAAGAGAATACTTTTTTTAAAAATAATATTCATTTGCAAAAGCCAATGAACCTCAATCAGACAAAAATCAGTTACTGAAACTTTCTACATTTTTTTTTTGTTTTAGAAACCGAAACCTCATCTTGAAAGTGATACAACTTGATAACAATGCGGAAATTGTTAAGAATTCATTTTCTTCAGAAAAGTTATTTGAAAAGGGGGGACTCTTCATTCAACAATTTCTGTAAACACATCCTTTTCTTTTCCAATGTTTATTGTCATTAATATAAATATCTTTGTTATGTTTCATAAACCTAGAGAAAAGCAGGGATTAATGACTATTTAATATGAACTGTACATCTGCCAGGATATTAAATCAGATATAAATCATAAAAATTCAATGAAAGTTTAAACAAAGAATGTAAATAAACATTACAAAATTATTTGGATACCATTATGACTACCTCTGTCTCATAATAGTTATTACACTTGCATACACACTTCATATATGAAATGTATAAACTATTATGGAGAAAGGTACTACTATTACATCTTTATATTTTTGAATAAGGTTAAAAATTATTGTTTACAATAATTAAAAAAAAAAATTACTGCTTACAGAAAAAATAAAACATTTAGGAATTCTTACTTAAAACAAAATAGTTAACAAAAAACGAGGGGGGGGCGAAGAGGAAAAAAAAAAGAGAGGAAAAAAAAAAAGAGAGGAAAAAAAAAAAGAGAGGAAAAAAAAAAAGAGAGGAAAAAAAAAAAGAGAGGAAAAAAAAAAAGAGAGGAAAAAAAAAAAGAGAGGAAAAAAAAAAAGAGGAAAAAAAAAAAGAGGAAAAAAAAAAAGAGAGGAAAAAAAAAAGAGAGGAAAAAAAAAAGAGAGGAAAAAAAAAAGAGAGGAAAAAAAAAGAGAGGAAAAAAGAGAGGAAAAAAGAGAGGAAAAAAGAGAGGAAAAAAGAGAGGAAAAAAGAGAGGAAAAAAGAGAGGAAAAAAGGAAAAAAGAGAGGAAAAAAGAGGAAAAAAGGAAAAAAAGAGAGGAAAAAAGAGAGGGAAAAAAAGAGGAAAAAAAAGAGGAAAAAAGAGAGGAAAAAAGAGAGGAAAAAAGAGAGGAAAAAAGAGAGGAAAAAAGAGAGGAAAAAAGAGAGGAAAAAAGAGAGGAAAAAAGAGAGGAAAAAAGAGAGGAAAAAAGAGAGGAAAAAAGAGAGGAAAAAAGAGAGGAAAAAAGAGAGGAAAAAAGAGAGGAAAAAAGAGAGGAAAAAAGAGAGGAAAAAAGAGAGGAAAAAAGAGAGGAAAAAAGAGAGGAAAAAAGAGAGGAAAAAAGAGAGGAAAAAACAGAGGAAAAAAGAGAGGAAAAAAGAGAGGAAAAAAGAGAGGAAAAAAGAGAGGAAAAAAGAGAGGAAAAAAGAGAGGAAAAAAGAGAGGAAAAAGAGAGGAAAAAGAGAGGAAAAAGAGAGGAAAAAGAGAGGAAAAAGAGAGGAAAAAGAGAGGAAAAAGAGAGGAAAAAGAGAGGAAAAGAGGAAAAAGAGAGGAAAAGAGGAAAAAGAGAGGAAAAGAGGAAAAAGAGAGGAAAGAGAGAGGAAAAGAAAAAAGAGAGGAAAAAGAAAAAAGAGAGGAAAAAGAAAAAAGAGAGGAAAAAGAAAAAAGAGAGGAAAAAGAAAAAAGAGAGGAAAAAGAAAAAAGAGAGGAAAAAGAAAAAAGAGAGGAAAAAGAAAAAAGAGAGGAAAAAGAAAAAAGAGAGGAAAAAGAAAAAAGAGAGGAAAAAGAAAAAAGAGAGGAAAAAGAAAAAAGAGAGGAAAAAGAAAAAAGAGAAAAAAGAAAAAAGAGAAAAAAGAAAAAAGAGAAAAAAAACTTACTTCAGTTTGTGTATGGTTATCGTGGTTAGTGATAATAAACTGGTAATGGTGCTGACGCCAGGTAAAAATGTCACTCCAATGAGACATATTGTCAGAGATCATAGGTAGCCTATTCCTGAAATTAACAACAATTGTAAAGCTTACAAAATATATCAATCATTGACAAGAAGAAAAGTGCAACAGAGAAAAAACTGAAGCAACATTATTGGGAGCAACAAAAAACTTATTTGAAATGCTTTTCTTGTTAATACCACCGCCCACTCTGGATATGAGATCTGAAGATACGAGTTAAGGGATTTCCGTTATTAATTGAGAAAATGTGTGAAATGAGGCAACAGGAGCCAAATATAATATTCTCAAGCATAGTGGTTAGATTCATCTTGATATTCTTGATTCAGGAGTTTCTAGTCTGCTTTCATATTTAAATATATCATTTATTGTTGTATGTAAATCTCCTAAGCCCTTGATCAATGACTGCTTTACTCTGGCCTTTCAGCTAGCGAACCGTTCCAACCATTAATCACATAATTAGAAGGACAACTATATTTATTTTCAGGTGATTTTTTTTTTTTAACTCAAGTTCAAACAATACAAGACTCAAGAGTTACTCAAGGTAGAGGATTACTATAAAAATGTTTATGATGACTGAGGTGTGCGAGATGAATGAAAGATGACATGGTTGGAAGTGAGGATGAGGAGGTTAGATAACAATTGACCCTTGACATGAAGAGGTTAAGATTGTAGTGTTCAAAGAAGCATTCACACAGGAGTCTGTTCTCCAAAGTATTGGTTCTTAGGTGAAATTTCTTATTTACAGTTGGAATACACAAGGAATGAGAGTGATTCAACTCCATGGACATAGCATGGAGAGTCTTCCCAGAGTCTAAAACTAGTGGAACTCATAACAAGTTTTCAACATTGCACCTGTGAGAAAAGAGGCAGCAGATTGGAAGTCATCTTCAACAAGACTGTATAAACAATTTTGAACACTATCTGCATAGCTACAAAATGAGGACTGAACAGTTCCAGCCAAGAATACCGCATTTGTTTTTGACTACGTTATTCTGCTACAGAATCTTCTGCTACAGAATCAAATTGCAGAAAAAAGTGAAAAATGTAGCTAATTTTTTTTTAATCATTTCACCCCAGGAAAGGCAATAAGGCCACTATAAGTGTTACCGAGTATTAGAGAATGAGAGAATGAGAGAATGAGAGGCAAAAAAAAAAAAAAAAACAAAAAAAAAAAAAACACACTATTAAGGAGAAAAAACAATAAAAGAACAGGAATTAGGAATTAAGACAGAAGATAATGATTGACATTGCATT
Organism: Acanthosepion lycidas; assembly: GCA_963932145.1. Taxonomy (NCBI): domain Eukaryota; kingdom Metazoa; phylum Mollusca; class Cephalopoda; order Sepiida; family Sepiidae; genus Acanthosepion; species Acanthosepion lycidas. Next base: position 751,758 of record OZ010613.1, read on the forward strand.
TAAATTTTTGAAGATAAAGTTAACTGGGGAGCAAGAAACCAAAAAAGAGTTCCACAAAGTTAGCACAGAATTTACAGTTACATCTAGCCATTTCAACTGTAAAACAAGGAGACCTTGTTGCCAATCTAGTACTGTGCTTAAATTCATAAACTTTAGGTACCATAGAACAAAGTTCATTAGAACAATTACCATGAAGGTATTTATAGAAAAAGCACAGGGAAGCTACATTACAACAATAGGGAAGTGAATGAAGCCAAGATGCCAGGTCAGGACCAATAATATTGCTGATTCTTTGGACTTTATCATGAATCTCTAAATATGTAGCAGGAGCACCAGACCAAATTTTTATCTTGAAATGGTGGTGATCTCTATGGATGAAAACATGTCTCATTTCTCACTATGCCATCTCTGAGTGGACATTAAAAGCATTATTTATATGGGTTTCTGAATGAAGAGAATCCACAATTTTCAACAATGGTGGTACAAGCAGATGATTACAACAGATCTCAACAGTTGAACCAGTGAATGAAGAGAGCTATCATAATGGACAAACTACAGAATACACCACTCAAAAGAGTCAGCGACATTCCATTGCAGTTTCATAACTGGATTATGCAGGTCTCCTTCAATATGTGATGCAGAGGAAGGTCGTGAAATTGTGTGTGCGTGTGTGTGTGTGCGTGTGTGTGTGTGTGCGCGTGTGTGTGTCATTTCATGGCAAATTATGGTCCGCCTTAAAAAAAAAAATTCACACCACTGGCACTTTCTTCTACTCTGATTTTCTATCACCTTCAACTCTTGCAAAGCTAAATGGTAATAGGGAATGAATGACAGGAGCAGGTTTTGATGAAACTGTAAGCTTCTTGGCCATGAATTTAGTCATCAATGCTATCATCATAAAGGAAGTGATCAGCAAAGAAGAAATTAATTCTTTAACTGATTGCAGCTTTAAACACTGACTTCCTGTTCCCACTACCCTGAACATTAACTACTATTCTTGTAACTCATTTCAAAAAGATATATCTTTGTTGCCATTAAATATGGTACTTTAACGGATGAAGAAAAGTAGTAGGAACCTAGCCAAGACTAAGAACATCCATAAAGTGGACTGTGAATGATTTTATACAAGACTGAAGGATTTGGTATTTTATGACTAACAATAAAGCCTAAAAGAAAGTTCATTAAAGTGGCATCTCCCCATCCAGAAATAGTATTAAAAAAATAAATTAAAACTTTTGGGATCAAGTACCACTTTGCCAGAAGTTGGGAAGTTTCAATCACAGGCTTATATAAGCAGAGTCTATTAAAAATTGTCAGTTTTGAGCCACCCATTTGTGGATGGCAGACCATCGGTGTATGTATAGGAAGAAAGACAGGTCATGAAATAAGAGATGAGCAGTAGAGTGGTAGGTGAGAGTTGGTAGTCAGAAGGGCATCAAGAGATAGTAAGATTATGAGAGAAAGCAACAGATGCATTTGCTAGCTGAAGTGAAGACCTGGTTTGTTAACCGGTCATGAGAGAAAACAAGTAGCAGCAAAGATGTCACCTACTTTCCTACCCCAAAGCCATGTCGAGAGAATCAGCAAATAAACCAAATATATTAAAAACAGGATTTGTGTTTTCATATTTCTCACTATAACGTTATTTTCACTTTCTGCTCCCTTGTGAATGCATAACAGGCCATTCTCCTTTTTTGTTTACATATACACAAATGAGACTAAAAAAACAACATGAGGTGAATTGTCCAGTTGGTGAAGGGCTGAGAGAATTACATGGTTACACTACTATTTTTGACATAGCATACAGGAACAAAATTCTGGTTGGATAATACAAGAAGCATACAAACCTCCAAGTTTTAACAATGGCCTTTAGGTCATGTAAAGATGAGCTTCGGTTGATATTGGCAGGTTGAAGCCCTAGGTTTATCTGTGCAGCTTCTTGGAGCTCCATGATCTGCTGTGCTGCCTTCATTTGAAAAATTAAACAAAAATCATAAAAATCAAGTGGTATGCCAATAACGTACGATATCATTGAACATGCATCAATCACACATGCACACACGTAAGGACAAACATTCTTTATTGCAATCACAAGTCCCATAACCCATTAGGGTGGTAGGGCACCACATGCACTACAGCCATAGAAGCCACAATGTGTCTTGGGCTAGATAACCTGACAGAGCCCAACCCTCTTCAGGTTGGTTTAAATTCAGTTTTCCTTTTCCTAGACTGATTCTAAACCAAGATTATCAGCCACTCTATCCTGTTATTTACCCATAGCTAAGAAGGGAGAAGAGATAGATTCATAGCTTTTCCAAGGTTATTTGTGCATAAGTGGATGTAATGAACTTGACTGGAATTCAAACTCAGCTCTCTGATTTCTCATTCCAAATTACTATTATACCAACATGCATTCTATATTGAAATAAAACATTTAAAAAAAAAAAAAAAAAAAAAATAGACATTGACATGTGATTAATGAGAAAGAAAGACCATTAAATCAATATTAATGTGCTTCTGAATTTTAAATGTGAGACTGACATGCAAAAATCTTTTATCATTTCTACACAATGAGTTGTATGGCATTTTGGAAAGAATAGAAAAAAATTAAAAATGAGAAAAGACACCAACCTGATACCTTATATATTTTATTTCCTCCTTTACTGCTGTGCAAAGAAAGCAATGGTTGAACAGAAAAGTCATGGTTTCTTTTTATTGAGACTAAATTTCAAATGACAACTTACTTGTAAAAGTGGAATATGCACATTTGAAACAATCCTAGGGAGACGCCTCCATTCTTTAATTGCTAAATTACTTGCTACTTCCACCATTTTCTCAATCTGCAAAGCAAGAAAACCATTTTCATGCCTCTTAGAATACTGCAACATTTGTTTTCCAATTTTCAGAGATATGACAATATGAAATAGCAGCCATATTTGAGAATGTAAAGTTGAAATTACAGTTAAAATTGTTTTTTTACACCACTATTTTTCTTATAATACTAGCAGCTTTAATAAGAATTAACAAATCCAATATCAGGGAACTGTGAAGATTATATTGAAATTCATATTTTTTTTTGTGTGGTCCAAAGTTTGTGCAACTATTGTTTAAGAGCATGCACTCACAAAGCAGGAAATGGAAGTCATTTGTGTGACATGATCTTCCATAAAGCAATAAAATTTTTAAATGATATTTTACCATATACAGAAATAATATTTGGCAATCTTTAACTGTCGCACCCACAAAAAAAATTGTGTCAAAAGGACGGTTTTTTCCCTTGACATTGCTATTATTTTAACCACCTTCACTTCTCAGCAATGTTTATGATTTTAAAAAGTGATGATTAGAATATTAATAAAACCTAAAAATGCATTTACACATTTTCTTTGTCCTTGAGACTTTACAACAAAAATAATATCAGAATGGTTGGCAAAACATTGGCTAATTGCCAATCAATTCCAACTTTCTAAAATGCTAAATAAGGATTTCCTTATAGTTGGTTCACATATTTTAATAAAGGTTTATAAAATTTATGAATAAAATATTGTTTTCATATTTATTTATATATTGGTAAACAATAAATATTGCTTTAGTTTTAATACAATTGTATTAGTTTTTAGAATGTTATATAGTTATTCTTGTATATAAACAATTTAATAGTGCTTAATATTTGACATACCATTTTTTGTGGGCATGAATATTAAAGATTGCCCAATATTTAATGTTTTAAATAAAAAAAATATTCAGTTTTTTTGAAAGGTAACATAACTTTTGGGCCAGCCTGTATAAACACAGGATAACCACAGGATTCTATGTATGAAAGAACATATAAAAAATAAATAAACCTCAAATCTTACAGTACTCATCATATTGCTATGGTGATCATCAGGATGGCATATTGTAATGTAACCTTTGTAAAGGTTCATTTTCCAAGACAGCTCCTTAGGACAGTTGACTTCCACCTAAAATCATTAAAACAAATGGAATTAGGAATTCTAACAGAAACCCATTATAACAACATTGATTATTTATACTTAAACAATGACTGCAATACAATTCATTCAAGATAATTTTTATTGATTTATAATTCATAAAACTCAAGTCTCGTATAAAACTAGAGAGAAAATGTTTATATTTTTTTCTTTTTTAATCATTTCACCTCTAGCAAGGCAATAAAGTTGCTAAAATGCAAAGTGTTACTGAGTGTTAGAGAATACAAGAAAAAACATTTCAGAAGAGTAAAGTAAGAGTACAGGAGTTAAAAAGACAAGATAATGATTGACAATGATTTTCAATTTTTGATAATGATTTAAATTTTGAAGATCAAAATTGACTGGGAAGCAATTTCACAAGACTGAGTGAACGATTTTGAAGTCTATCATGGCTGCAAAGTGGACTGAACAGCTCCAGCCCAGAATACAGCATTATTTTTTGATTATTTTGATACACAATCATATTCTGGAAAAATGTAGCTAGTTTGTTTTTTTTTAATCATTTCACCCCAAGCAAGGCAACAAATACACTAAGACATAAGAGTGTTAGAGAATCTGAGAAAAAACCCACTAATAATGAGAGAGAACAGTAAAAGAACAAGAATTAAGACAAGGTAACAATTGACATTGCATTTAAATTTTGAAGATCAAAATTAACTGGAAAGCAGAAAGCCAGAAAAGAGTTCAGCAAGTGAGAAGTGCAATAGAAAAAACTTAGCATAGAACTTACAGTTACATCTAAAATATTAAAAGGGTTGGGTTAGTTTTTTGTATTTAATGACACCTCAACATCAGAATGCCACAAAAAGAAAAAAAGATGATGCATAGGTAAGAAACAATCATTTTAAACTCTTTGACATTATTGCAATGAACAAATAAAAAATATTTGCTGACCTGAGCTAAAGCATCTTTCATCAGTGACCAATTTGGGATTCGCCAAGCACTTTCTAACACCAGATGTGGGTTGGTATTGCCTTTGGTACTTGCAAATTCTTGAATGATATCCCATTGATTGAGTTCTTTGGCACACCGGATCCAATGATCCTCCCAAAGACGATACTCTGGAATCACTGAAGGAGATGCCGGGGCTGTGTTGTGCTCAAGGCGGGCTTTACCCATAACCTGAAAGAAAAAGATCAATAAATAAATAAATTCATGTTCATTCTAAATTGATTTTAACATAGATCAATTGTGGCATCAATGTAAACAGGAGAAACACAGAAAAATGTTTAATGAAAAATTAAATGTTTTTTGAAAATAATATAACAAATTACTAGTGAATAGTAAAATTTCAAAATTGTTTTTATAAACATGGGTTTTATCAACATATTGACAATTTCAACAACTGCTGTAAAATATCAAGATTTAAAAAAAAAAAAAAAATTTCTAAACACATTGACAAAAATGATTTATTAAAAGATTTCAATTTCTGTGTATTATTTTGTTACAGAAACTCAATAAAAATTCCATTCAGAGACAAAATCTTGCAAAATACAATGTGCACAAGAAATAGCTCCTACATAATCGTAAAACATTAGTTAGAGGAAAACATCATTGCTGCTAACATCTTACCATTATGTGGGAAGTATTTTTAGGATGTATTTCTGTCACACCCATAAATGACACATTGTTGATTGGAAAATAAAACTACAAAGTTTATGAATACTGACACTTTCAAATGTAACCTGGGCTTGCTCAAAAAAGCCATGTTGCTCATATGCAATGGCAACAGCAGTTTCTGGATATTTACAGCGTTTCTGCCACAGTCCTGTCCACATGTCATCTTCATTAAGAAGAGAATAAAGGTCACACAAAGCATCTAATGTCTCCTGAAATGAGAAACATTAAAAACAATTACATCATATGTTAAAAAAAAGTGATGATAATTTAACTGAAATTGAAAATAAATAGAATCTTTGGTACAAAACTCATTACAAAATGACCATTTGCATCTATCCATGGAGTCCATGTACCCTAACATGTTATTCTGGCAAGATAATGCACCCTGCCACTGGGACCATGTTGCCCAGAATTGGTTTGAAGAGCATTCTGGAGACTTCCAATGAATGGTGTCATTACCACATTTGTTCAACATGACCCTAATTAAGAATTTATGTGACATGATGGAGAGGTCTATTTACAGACAAGATCCTGCATTTTTTTTTAACAATGATGTTCAACCTGCACAAGGTCCAAAAGCCACTCAAGGTAGAGTGTTATTGAGTAAGAGGCACTATCCCAAGGTCCACCAGAAGTAAAAGAAAAGGAAAAGACTTTAATCAGAAGAGGAAACCCAATCTTAAACAGGAAAAGAGAAGCCTCTATTCCTGTTCAAAAGACTGGGGAGGTGTGTGAACTGAATGAGAGGTAAACCTACCTACCTACTCCTAGGAAAATAAAAAGTAAATAAATAGTAAATAAAATTTCAGAGTTTTAGGTGGTGATATTAAAATTATAGAGGAAGACTCAAAATTCTGTAGAGAATATTTAGTTTTTCAGTTTACTGAAATCATTTCCCTTTCTCTTGGGCACTAGAATTGGCTTTCTAATCCAATTTAACATTAATGGATATATCATGAATAATTTCCATTATTGAAGAACAGTCAAGCTGGAAAGGAATCCGATAACACTTAATTCAGGTTACAGAGAACCAAATTAGAAAAAATGTGATCTTCGTTTCTTCCAAGTCAGTTTTCTATTTTTAAATTAAATTGTTCTTGACATGCCCTCCCTTCTGATATTGTCTAAAGACTCCTTTTCATCTATGAAGAAGTGACTAAGTTGATATTCATTCTGTTCTTCACTTCTGATTTAATACACTATAACATGGTGACTGATTCACATTTCAGTCATTCATTGCAACAACTACCTTGCAAGCTACTTCTGCTGACTTCTTCGGATTAGTCAATCTTGCCAACAATACTTTGCCCGAGTTAGGATTCAACTCTTCTGGAAAATTGGGTAGCAGTCAGGTTAACAATGTGTTCAATTCTGACAGTTCTTGCCCCCTTGCACTGAAGGAGCTAACAAGAGGTCACAATCTTCCCTTCTATTTCATGCCTTATTGAAAAGAGAAGGTCCTAGAGAGACTCAACTGATGAACATATCTACTAAAATAAATAAATGAATCCTAGATGCTACAATATAAGAGGGGTATTTTAAAGTTTTACATAGACTACAAACAAATATGAGGGATTTGAAAAAATAAAGAAACAATTTTAAAACTTACCTGATGAGGATTTGTGACAGGTTCAAATTCAAATTCACTACCTGGCCTATTTTTCACAACAGTTGTTGGTCCATTCTCAAAAGCCATTTGCTCTAACATCAGGCATGCACGATGCCATAAATTGTGACTGCGACCCAAATACTAAAAAATAAACATTTTTAAAATGCTTAAAATTTAAAAGAGTATTACGTGTATATGCATATGTAAAACAATATGTAATATATATATATATAAAACATTTTGTTAAAATCAATCAAAAAGGTCTATGTGTTTAAGTTTTTTTATTGTATTTTTCCAATTTTCAAATAAGATGTATATTCAAATGAAAATTGTATATAAACTGTTCAAAGTTCAGGATTTGCGCTCTGATTTTGTTTAAGTACTATTGCCCATCTCTGTCATTATCAAGAACTAGGTGTTGTCAATATTGTAGACTAGTTTTCACTGGCTGTATCTTGGTATTTTTTGAAATGCTAGAATTCACTTAATTCAAATATACATGTATCATTAGTGATATCATGTGTAAAATGGTTTCAGAGAGGTCAACTGCACCAAAAAATCTCAAATATTTATATGCATATTAAATATCTTATGAACATTTTGAAATATCATCTGTGACAGAAGACACAGTCTTGTCTATTGAATTTAACAAGACTTGTAAAAATAAACTTTTACTTACACACACACACACATCTATATATATATATATATATATATATATATATATATATATATATATATATATATATATATATACACACACACACACAGAGTGTAACAGCAAAATTGACCAATTGTTAGATTAAGCTTTGGACCATTGTATCAAAAATGATTAAAGATATCTTATTAGATTTCTCTGAAATTTTTATAACATTATTGGACTCTACTTTGAACAATAAGAGTGTATTTAGCTCTAAGTTTAAATGATGATCCCTCTTGTTGTGACATCCTGATCCAGTTTTCCTGAAGACTGATGGCTAAACATCTCATCTGAAAATATGAGAAAAATAAACTCAGGGGGGGGGGTTTAAGTATTAAACATTTTGTGGGATGGACAATTATCCCATGCTGTTACACGATTTGGACAATTTTGCTGTTACACCCAGTATAGAAAAGGAACAAAAACTGTCACAAATAAGGCGTACATGATTTTACTGCTCAAAATTTGCATTGCTTTTCTGCCATTGTCAGGGGCTTCTCTCATAATAAGAGACAGACGTCGATCATCGAGAAATTAGATTAATTCAGCAAATGCTTTTGCCTTCTTTTCACAGTACTCTTCATCATTGGGATGATCAAATGGTGCCAAGATTGCTTTGTATAACTTTTGCATTCACAGGTATCCTAAAAATATTACCTCCCATAATTCAGATTTTGATTTGTCACCATTGAAACAAAGTTTATTCTTGGACTGATATCCTGTTAAATGTAAATAAATGGCAAAACTGCCCAAAAAACAGAATCGACAAAGTTTGCAATAAACAACAAGACAAAGAACAGGGCAAAAAATAATATAAAGCAAGAAAACAATATATGCAAGGCAAATTAACAGTAATAAGGCAAAGCAACAGTAATATGGTAAAATGTTCACAAACTAAAAATAGGAGATGATACACAAGAACGAATTTGGATAAGCGAACGTAGCGTTCTAACTTTAATGAGGACTGAGTCATGAAACTGTCCTGTTTTATTGGCTAGGAAGAAATCCCAGCATGCATATTTGTGCTTCTGCCTATAAATTGGTGAGAGAAAAGTGTTTTGCAGTCATTCCCACTACAATTGGAACCAATATTTACATTCTAACATTTTAATGTAACCCAGTTTATAGACCCCCCACCCTGCTCCAAGGAGCAAACAATGATTCATTTTTATTAATGTCAGTCATAGGAGAAGAAATAGCAGAAAAATTTATAAAGTAAAATTCATAAGCTTAAAAAGTTGGTAGCAGAAGATATTGACTCTATTAATGTCCAGAGAAGAGCTATTAAAATCCCCCTTTTCCAAGTGGAAGTAAAAAGTCTAAAGAATAAGTCAGTTCTATATAATGTTACATAGGACACCAATGAAGCCTTGAATTATTACATTGGGTTTCCAAAAGAGATACGTAGAGAATACATTTACACATGGCCTGGAAAACTACAGTATCTCAGAATCAAAATTATTACAACGCTTGTTGCTGGATTATTCCATTTCAAGTGGAGAAAAATTTTGTCTTTTTACTAAGAAACCTACATTAATTTATCCAATATTGAAATCTAATTTAAATTTTCCAAGTAGAAACAAAAAAAAAAGGTGAGAAGCTTTGGTCACCAACTTTTTAAATCATTTCAACTAAATAAACAAAGAAATGAATGATAAAGTTACAAAGATTTCAAAAAAATAAAAAGGCTATCAGTTTAAAATCCATCATACATTTTGAAACCATACAAAAACTGCAATAGACATGAAATATTAAATAAATTAAAAAATTTATTATATAGGTTATTATTTTATTACAAAATAGTTACATTTCTTACCCTGAGAACCACTGGTCGAATCGGAATTGGAGGTACACAAAGTGAAATAGACTCCAGAAAAGTGTGCATGGCACTAGGTTGGCAGTCTTTCTGAACAGTATGGCTACCACTGGCTGTAAAAGGTGCCAGTTCACCAGCCAAAACCTAAGGATAAAAGATCATGTAAAGTCAAATTAAGGAGTTGAAAAATTCAAATTATCAGATTGAGAGAGAGAAAAAAAATGAATAAGTAATGATATTACTATGGGATTTTACACCATTGCAACTGATGGTTCTTACAGATAACAGCTTTATAAAAAAGAAGGTTTCCCTACTTACCAACCCATTGCAATAAATATTACTGTACCGGCTTATGTTCTGGAGACCCTCTTATTTTAGCTGTGATTATTTTTTTTTTTTAGTTAGATCTTCAGCATTATGCAAAGTGAAGGTAAGATTTGAACAAGATTACTGTCTTGTCACCCATTAATTATAACTTTTATCTTCCTTAGTGGCTTTTGTCCTTTAGGGAACATTCCAATGATCCAAGTTTTCCCACCGCCAGTGTCTTTTCAGAAAGAGAACTCACCTTCATACATGACACATTTCTTCAGTTCTACTTTTTAAACCCTTTTTATCTTGAGCATCTTTGGTAAGAATTATTTATTTCCTCCTCTACAAGCAGAGAAATTATTTATTCAGTGAAATTGACATTTCCCAGTATTTTCATTTCTATACAATTTATTTTACTCAAGTACATAGTTTTTCCTAACACATGGACATTTAAATTTGCCCCACTCATTTATTTTCAATGTACTCTCTACCATTCCCTTCTTGATGTTATTTCTACTCTTGAATTATCCTTTTTTCCTAAGAATTGTCTGATGCTCTGTGTTTTTATCTAGCCTCCAGATTTTTGTTATACTTAGACCCATCTGCGCTTATATTGCTTTCTATTTTCTGTTCATATTGTTTGTGAAACTGTATTTTTATTCCTTTTCAGTTTTATCTTTTTTGGTGAATAAAATAACTGTGGATGAAACTTGACATTGCTTCAGAGTCTTATTTGCCTAAAAGTGTTGACCATCTATAAGACGCGCACACATTTAACAAAAACAGATGCGTATTCAGACAGTTATAATTACAGTCTCTGGATTTGAATCAGTTTCAGTCACAATCTTTTGAATTTGTAGTCAAGAATGTATATAACTCAACAAAAAAAGATTTTTTCTAATAAAACCAGTTGCTTCTTTAGAACAATCTCTGGTGAAATGTCAATGCAAGGACAATAGAGTTTCATATCACCTTTCTCTCAAAGAGACATGAAGTCACTGGATGAATTTCAGGCAAATTTGGAATAGTGTGTCTGTGAAAACTAACAAAATATGATTGAACAGTGAAAGAGGAAAGGACAAATTCAGTTAAGCCACCCCTTGAATTGAATCATTTCATACCTTCTAGTCTTGTTGTGGGATAGTTAACCAACCAGATATAACTGAGAGAGAATCTGCACCATAGTTGATATGCAAGAATTTTACCAACAGTAAGACATGCACATCAACGTCAGGCGTAATCTTTGATTTTCGCCCGCCAAGTTCTGCATTTTCAGATCAAATTATAAATATCTTCAGAATAAATGTTAGTCCTCAATTTCTGTTGATTTTTAATTTACAAATTCCAGTTATAACTAAAACTACTAAACAATTGAGTTCTACTATCACCCTGGACATTATTAGTCATCACAGACTAAAACTGTGTGTGTGTGTGGAGGCAGGGGGGCATCAAAAAATATCAGAAATAGATTTTATCTTGAACTGGCAAAGGCTCCTAAAATTTGCATGTCAACGACTAGTCCTGATGAATACATTTTGTTTAATTACTCTGCATTGTTATTACATTTCAACACTTTTATCAAGGAACAAAACTAAGAAATAAAAAAGGATATTGAAAATTTATTTTGTTGGGCCAAGAACCTTTTCAAAATTCTCTTGTGTGTATATACATAGGGCAGTTAATTTCTAAGTACACATCTGTTAGGGTGGCTCACTAATCTCTATTTGCTGATGGCCACTCAGATACATCAGAGTTTCTTCAAGATCTGAGGTTTATACTGCAACTAAGCTGAGCAAACCATAGTTACAGTTTCTGGGAGAGAGCACATAATCTGGCATGATCAACAGTTCAAGAAGACCAGTACACTAGATAACATGTAATTTCATCCTAGCACAACCATTGACAACATCTAAACAGTTTTGTCTACTAAATTTCACAAACAAGGCTTGGGTCAACCCATGTGACTTTCAGACACTTTCCAACAGGGCCATATGCTGGTATCATGTCAGGTTGATGATGAGATTCAAAACCTGATCTCATGGTTGGAATGCTAATGTTCTAACCACTTGCTAGTATGGACACTGTCACCTTGCAGTGTTTCCTGCCTATTTCATCACTTAATGAATTTTCAGAAAATATAGATGTTTATAATGTAATTAAAAAAAAATTTTTAAATTCCATTAAAAATAGTAAAACTCAGACATCAGTTTACTTAATTCAACAAGTCATTATCATATTTCATAATAAAATATACAAAGAAACCCTTTCTTTCTTGTCATATTTCAGCCTATTTAGCCAGACAACACATTTGACAATTTACTTAACATTTTTATTTAACACAAATTACTTTTATCATTTGGAGAAATTAACCCATTATACAACATTTGCAAATATAGCAGCATTAGAAATACTTAAAATTTAATTCAAACTTACCTGCTGCTGTTTTTCTGACAAAGTTTTCCAAATGCGTGGGAAAAGATGCAACCAAATTGTGTGAGCCAATTCTGTGCTATTATGACATAGTTGTGACAAGGCATTCAAAAATACAGTCGTCTTGAAAGAAAAAAAATAGAATTCATCATTGAAAACATTGATATAAGCTATCAAATAAAAGTTTTCTTTTAACATTTCAATCATTAGCATTTATAGTAGAAATGAAAACAATATTAAAATTATTTTTGCACTAATAGCTAAATGTTATCTTGCTAGGAAAAATGAATTCAGTATAATACTCAAAAATTTGATGGTTGGGTGCAAAAAGTGTGTGCCCAAAAGGGGCACTGGTTGAAAAATGGTTGGGTTCTACACTGAGAAGATTTGTAGGGGAATGGCAAGAAATAGAACAAATGTTGACTATAATTATACAATGTGAGAAATGCTGAAGATGCAAAGACACTACAATGTATCTAGATGCCAGTGTGCACTACCCTCGAACCCCTAAATGGAAGGAGCCTGATTAGGGCCCTGGGCAGTGTTTTGTGTCCCTTGCTATTCTATCAACATTTACTTTTTTTTTCTACCTACATTACAAATTAAACTAAGCACAACCATTAAACAATTTTTTTGATTTTGCCTCCATTCTAGAGTCTTTTTTTGTCCAAATCTATGAATTTGCTTTATTCATGTTAAGTTTAAGAAAAAAAAATACATAAAATTAATTTTTTATCCATAATGTGATAAAATTCAATTTTTTTAACAAGAAAATTCTCAAGTTGAGGTTAAAAATTGCAACAGAACATTGTTGATTTATTCAAGATGGAATGATCTATTATGTCAGGTCTCTAATTTGTATTTAGATATGTTGAATTTATTTTCAATACAACCTTATGAAAATTGAGATGTAGTAGAGTGGGATACTCTGTATCATAGATGCATTTTGGGAGGTGGGGCACAAGACGCACCATCACTGTCTACAAGCATAACCCAGACAACTTCATTCAGGTTCCTACTGCTTTTGTTTTTAATTGCTGTTTTTAATTATGTTATATTGTATTAGCAAAGTGATATGCTGTATGATCCTTAATGTAAATTTACTGAGAGACTCAGAAATTATTGCACTTTCTATATATTTTCACCTTAATAAATTACTCTTCCTCAATTAAAACTGCATTAAGTTGAAATTATCGTCTGACTTATTACAATGAACTACTAATGCATTGATTGCATTGTTTCATAAAATATCTTTTGTGTTCATATACTCTTATTTAAATTCCTATGACCTATGAATTTTTGTCATTCACCATTCATCTAATATATAGAGTTCATATGTTTTCTCATAGAAGAGACCTGCAGATTGAAATGGATGAATTTATCTATATCTCCCTCTCTGCCCCATCTGTCAATTTTTTGTAGTGACATGCCACTTTACACATGGATTTTGTTTTGGTAGGCTTCAATTACACATTGATATTAAAAAGCTCATCATTGTGTTACTTTTTTTTTCTCTAAACAAAGTGTAGTTAGTCTGAATTTAGAAGCATAATCTTGTTTTCTGGTCCTTGTATTCCAGCCTCAAACTGGACCAGGCATCAAAATGAAACAATAAGATACTATCAAACAACAGTTCCTTGTAAATACTGTGTGCAGCAGAAATACCTCCCATATAATAGTAAAACATTAGTGGCAATGGTGCCTTCATCTTACTATTATGTGGGCAGTATATGCAGCAGATATTTCGGCTGCACCATGTATAAAAGGCTGAATATAAAAATTAATAGATATTCAGTATTCAATTTTCAATTTGAGATCTGACAAATAACTAATTTTTCAACCTCCGTGGTCAACCTCAGAAATAAACAATTCATAAATTTGACTTAACAGTCCCAAAGTGTCTGAGTAGGATAATGGTAATTCAGACATGTCAAAGAAAACAAAAAGAAAACAAAAAGAAAAAAACAAACAGCATTCTTTCAGAGAAAAGAAGAAAGTTCTTGACTTAAAAAAAAAAAAAAAAAAAATCATATGCTTAGTTTGCTAAGATCTATGTTAAGAAATTTTCTGTCACATAACTTTTATTGTTATGGTCGTTTTACTTTATTATTAATTATTGCTGATAATCTCTCCTAGTGAATAAATTATAGAATAAAGGGAACTTTGAACTGAACTCTATTTAATCTATGAGGGCAGAGTGTTTTTGTTCCACTGCTCATTTCTAGGGATATCTCGTTTAGTTCTTATTTAGTACTATTCAGTTATTGCTCACCACTTTCTGCTGAGTGCAAGTACACACTGCTAGACACAGGGATTGAACTCACAATCACTGTCACCAAATTCACAAACCAATGCTATTTTACACTACAATAATTTGCTGTAGTGAACTTTGAGCTGTAAACCTAACCTGCCTGCTGCAGTTGAAGACTTGCTGTTATATGTCTCTCTTTATTAGCAGCTCCCATATTTATTTCTATGCTAGGCCTACTAAAATACTGGACAAGGAACAACACTGAAGAATCAGCACATATACTAAGCTATACAAACCTCCTTAGTAAGCTAGCATAGAAATAAATACAATATATGAGCCATTAATAAGGGGAGACAGACAAATGGCAGCAAGTCAAAACCTGACAGACAGCAGCAGTAGTTGCAACCTCATCAGCTTTAAAACTCCAAGTTCACTACAGCAAATTAACCTAATGAATAAAAGCATTGGTTTGTGAATTTGGTGATGGTGATTGTGAGTTTAATTTGGCAGTGCATACTTGCACTCAGTAGAAATGGATGCACAGTAAACAATATTAAATAAAAACTAGACATGAGCAATGAAACAAGAAGAGTCTACTCTATAGGATTCAGTTCAGAATTCCCTTCCGGTTACCCTGGTTGATATACACCAGAGAAAGGCTGAAACATTGTGAAAACAATAAAGATGAGAACAAGAGTTTGAATATAGTGTAAATTATAGACTAAATTTTACATACTTATATATGCCTATCTAAGGGAGAAAAAATACTATATACAGTAATGCCTTGAGATATGAGTTTAATTCATTCCAAGACCAAACTTGGAACTCAAAAGATCTGTATCTCAAATCAATTTTCCCCAATGAAATTAATGGGAATATTTCCAATCCATTCCAGACCCCTAAAAATCACCCTTATTTTCCTAAAACTCACCCCTATTATTGTATTTGTGGGATTCTTACAAGCAAAAACAAGCTTAACTGAAAGTCACTCATATATCAAAATTCAGCTTGTATCTCAAGGCAAAAAAAAATCAGCTGAACTCTGGCTCATATCTCAAAAAACTTGTATGTTGGTATGCTTGTATCTCACGACATTACTGTATAAGGTTTTGTAGTACCCATAGCATTAGGTCTGTAAATATACAAGACCCAATGCAAAGATTCTAATAATTCTTATTTTGACTAATAAATTCTCTTCAAGGCTGAAATCAGTTAGTCACGTGCCATACATGATAGACAGTTATGTGATCACGTTTCTTTCTATTAATGACTGACTAGGCAAAAGATTTTCTTGCACTAGGTTACCATTTCTTTCTGTGATAGACTGGTTACAAACCAAGATTAGCGGACCCAGTCTGCTCTGCTATTCAACCCATAGCTGGAGGAGGGGGAGTAGAGGCGGATTCATACCTTTCCCAAGGGCATTTGCACATAAGTGACTGTAATGAACCTGACTGGAATTCGAACTCGGCTCTCCAATTTCTCATTCAAAGTCGTTATTCCACTACACCACGCTGCACACCAGAGATACACTGCTTTAACGTTGATAGTTAAAAACCTGTAATTATAGTTGCACCAACTTAATTAGTTGGTTAGATTTATTTACCTTCACTTCACGCAAATTTTCTAAAAATAATGATTGTTTCCAGACGAGGCCAGGTAAGCTTTGCTTCATTTCTTGACTTTCTCTTTTATGAGAATCTTTTGGTGTAGTGTCTTCATTTGGAACAGAGTTGAGGGCAATGTCAATCTCTTCCTGAAATTCAGAAATATAAACAAATATGTATAAACAATATAACCACTAAAAATTTGAAAAGACTTCAATCTCATTTCTTTTTAGTTGTTAACTAAACACATAATTAAAAGCAAGATTAAACAGACTAATTCATTTTATTCACAAGGATTTACATAGTGAACATTTAAATAACCTAAAATAAAATTCTGTGACTTCTGTTAGTCTGTCCATCAGTCACACCCTCTAAAATAGCCATACATTGACTGATCAAAACTAAAGTTTGGGAAGAAGTGCAAACAACTAAAAGGGTACAAAGTACAGTTTTAATAGGTTGCATATAGCTTTGTACAATAAATTTTCATTCATTTTTTTCTTTTTCTTGTTTTAATCAACAATACTAAATACTGTGAGGATTTCAATACACATCAGTGTGTTGCGAAAAAAATTATGGTGACCTAAAATTCTCTAATTTTAACAAATTTATTTTTCATCATAAAACTTAAGGGTTTTTCTCAAAGTAATAGTGACTTCTCATTTATTACAAATAGAAGTAGACATGAAAGTTTCACAGTTTTTCTATTTGAATTTTTTTGATAATTTTTTTTTTTTTTTTTTAAATCCCAAGCAAGGCAATAATGCCTCTAAGATGCAAGCGGCTACTGGAAGTGAAAGAGAATGAAAACATTTTAGAAGGAACTGGAAGCCCAATCCTGAACAGGAAACAAAGGATAAACCTGTTCAAAAGACCAGGTTAGGAACGTGAACCAAACAACAGACAAACTTATCTACTCCTATTGAAGAATAAATAAATAAATAGTAAATTTTAGAGTTTAGGTAGATACATTAAAAGTATAGAGTTGAAGTAGACTATAGAAGAAACTGGAAACCCAATCCTAAACAGGAAACAAGGGATAAATTTCTATTCCTGTTCAAAAGACTAGGGAGGAGCATGAATCAGACAATCGGCAAACCTACATACTCTTAATGATTGAATAAGTTCATGGCAGATCCTGCAACAATAAAATATCCATAGAAATTCCCCTATCACATCATTAAAGATTTGAGCTTAACAACTTTAACAAAATATTCCAATGACAATCATACATATGAATGCTGGTCATTATTTTAAGAAGTAAGGGGTTACAAATGAAAAAAATTGAAATTGATAACTTTTTCCATTTCACTGAAACAGAAGATAAACACTTGTATCTTCCCTTTTTTCATTTTCTCACTGAAACCAAGTAGCATTTCTGATAAGTTTTTCAATCTTTCGACTTGATCTAAATGGAATAGTCCATTATCTATGAGGTACTGGCAGAGTGTAATAATCAGGCTAACTAAAGGAAGGACAAGCAGAATTAGAAGATGATGATTAATGCCAAGAGATGTTATTTTTCACAATGATTAATATGGCAGTTAAAAAAAATGTGTTGACAATATTTTTTTTTTTAACCATTAGCTGCCAGTACAATAACTGAAAATATAAAGACTTCCAAAAGTAAAACACAAACCGTCACAACTTCGACACAATCCCCAACACCTTTGATGTCCCAAAGGTTGGGCATAAATTTTGCTTTCAGTTTTAGTCTCAGCAAATTTAATAAACTTTTTAATACTAAACATTAAGAATTTATTTAAAGCTTGACAAATTTGTTAACTATAATTTTTAGCAAAATGGTCTAATGGCCTCAAATCAAGATGTTGCATTGCATTGTGCTATTTAAAGGGTTTGTTATTGGTATGGTTTGTCAAGTGGATACTGCCCCAGATACAGCAACATAGGCCTTTTATTTTATTCAAAAAAATCCCCTTTTTGGTTTAAACACCCTTAACCAGACTCAATAGCTCTTATTTCCTCCACTCCATTTTGCCTTTTCTCAATTCATACCCTTTCATTTTGATAGGAGTACATCACACCATCTGATGCTAATCAGAATTCTGATCGAATTTTATTAAATTCCTGTCCCAAATAATCATTCTTCTCAACAGTTTGTTTTAAAATGGCTGATCTTAAATTCCTACCTAACAATTTATTTCAAATTCCATCATGGCATTTTAATAAGTCAAAAAAATTATACTTCTTTGTTATCCAAAATGAGATTACTGGGCTAAATATCCAAAACACAAAGTAAATTTTAAAATCAAAATACAGAAAATACAACAAAATTCACTATTCAAAAACATTTTGTTATAGTGAAACACACCTATTCTATTGTTAATGGACACTCCCACCTATAATAAGTAGGAGTAGCAAGAGTAACAAGGCAGTCGCTCAATGAGCTGGTCAGTCAGACGATGTCGGACAACCGTTAGTCGGATATTAACGTATCAGCCACTCCAACTAGATTACTGCGTCATTACCTACTATATCAAGTTCCTAACGTTTTTGTACGTCAAACCTGTTTTAGGACCAACTTAGTACAAATACAAGCCTCCACTGTGAAACCACTACATAACAACTTGACAATGAGGATTCGAACTCATACGGAGGAAAAAAAAAAAAAAAAAAAAAAATTTGTTCGCCATATATACAACACTTGGCGACGAATGTATTCGGATTCATACGGAGGAAGAAAAACATTCGTACTCCATAACACACTTGGCCACGAGGATTCGAAATTCATACGGTGGAAGAAAAAAAAAAAAATTCACCCGCCATAACAAAAAAGAAAGTACGAGTACTCAAATTCATACAGAAAAAAAAAAAAAAAAAAAAATACTTGCACGTCACAATTTTCAGCAACAACATCTCGGATTCACGTTTAAAAAAAAAAAAAAAAAAAAACTTGGCAAAGTTTTTCAAAAGACAAGACGTCACCTTAGTGATGAAAAATTCAGTCGTATTCTCAATTGTGAAAAGAATTTTTTTTTTCTCGATAAGACAGTTTGCTCAAATAAGTCACGAATTGCAAATTTGTAGGACCAACCTCTACAATATTTAAGCAATGTGTAAACTTTTTGCAAACATGGAGGAATGCAAAAATATATTCCAGGATATTTTTTAAGTTCCAGACAGAACAACAGATGACAATATTAGAGCAACAGAAAACATTCTAGATGCAACTACAGGAGGAAATTTTTAATAGACAGATGCAGTTTCAACGAGAAATGGAACAGAGGCATAAGAAGTTTCAAAACAAAATTCTGGAAATAACTGAGAAGAGGAAAGAGAAAAATCTACAAAATGATTCTTTCCCAGAGAATACAACATGGAATTCAATTGAAATATTCACGTACAATCCAGATGAAGAGATAACTTTTGAGGAGTACTATAAAAAATATACGGACGTGTATAACGAGGACTGCCACTCGTGGTCTGAAGGAAAGAAGGTTAGGCTTCTTTTAAGCAAGTTAGGAACTGCTGAGCATAACAAATTGGTAAACTACATTTTACCGGAAAAAACTAGCGAGTCGACTTTTACCGAGGCGGTAAATATATTAAGTGAATTATTTAGTAAAAAGACATCTTTGTTTCACAAGAAGTGGAAATGTTTGAATCTGATGAAAGATGACGAACAAGACTATATAATGTATGCAGCCAATGTGAATAAGCATTGTGAAGAATTTCAAGCTAGCAGAGTTAAGCGCTGACAATTTTAAGTGCTTAGTGTTTGTTCAAGGGCTGGTATCAGAAAGAGACGCAGAGTTGAGAAAATTAGTACTGACAAAATTGGAAAACCAACTAAGGATTACGATACAGACTTTCGCAGAAGACTGCACAAGATATGTTAGCGTAAAGAAAGATTCGAAAAAGATAGAACAGTCTGGCATTTTGCATGTAAGGAAAATACGCTACAAAGAAGAAAATCAGTCTACCAAAAAGAATTCTAAAATTGCGGATTATCAAACAAAAAGTAAAATACCAGAGAAAAATAAACAAAAACTCCCAAACTTGAAAATGTGGAAGAAGTTGAGGAAACCAACTTTAATGAAAGCAAATAAAATCGTGAGGTCAGTGATGGGAGAAAAAATACAATTTATTGGAGAATTTGTTACAAACGTCACATTAAATAAAAAAACGCAAAAAGCTAAACTATTTGTCATAGAAAATACCACAAACTTACTTGGTATGGATTGGATAACAGAATTCCAATTATGGGATCTACTGATAAATTCTTTCAGTTACAAGGTAGATTTTTTAAACTACGAAGCCCAAAAATTAGTAAAGAAACTTAAGGGAACTTTTCCTACTGTTTCTTCTCCAGGTTTGGGAACGTGTACCAAGATGGAGGCAAAATTCCAGCTGAAAGAAAACGCTCAGGCAGTATTCAAAAAGAAAAGGAATGTACCCTTTGCTTCAAGTGAACAGATAGATAAAGAATTGGACAGATTAGAGAAAACCGGTGTATTTAAAAAAGTTGAATGGGTAACACCGACAATATATATGAAAAACAAGCTCCAGAAAGTAAAAATGAAACAGACACTGAGAAAAACTGGGGAGCAAGTTACCCGCAGTTAAGGACATGCAGTATTATTAAATGATTTAAGTCAACTGAAGTCAATACAGAAAACGTTAAGAAGCACAAGATCAAAAAAAGGGAAGCTAGAGGCTGAACAAATAGAACCACAAGAAGAACCTACAGAAACTAACCCCATCCTTAAGAAGCTCAAAGCGGAAGGTTGTTTCTGGTAACACTATGGAGGTATATAATAAAAAAATAAAAAATAAAGCGGATTGGCTATATGATGTACTTGGTGAAAGGCAAAAAATTCACGTGCAGTAACCAGATCAGACAATGTTTTTCAGATGTGGTTGACAGCGGTCCCACGGAAAAAATGCTGATGGAGGTGATTTTCAATACATTTGATCTAACAATGCCTGCAACAATTTTACCTGAGGTACGCTGATCCAAAAGAAAAAAGAAAGGCAACTGATCATTTAAAAAAGTGGATCAAAAAACATAGGAAATACGCTACGATGTTGAAAAAAAAAAAAAAAAATTTTTTGTTGTTTTTTCTTCATATTTTCTGTAAAAAATAAAGAAAGCTGTTTACTCCTACGGAGTAAAGTTTGGTGGGGGTATAGTGAAACACACCTATTGTTAAGGGACTCTCCCACCTATAATAAGTAGGAGTAGCAAGAGTAACCAGGCAGTCGCTCAGTGAATTGGTCAGTCAGTCAATATTGGACAACCGTTAGTCGGATATTAAAGTATCAGCCACTCCAACTAAATTACTGCGTCATTACCTATTATATCAAGTTCCTAACGTTTTGTACGTTGAATCTATTTTAGGACCAACTTAGTACAAATACAAGCCTCCACTGTGAAACCACTACATAACACATTTATAGTGTATTTCATCCTTTAGGCTTTCAAATGATTTAAAGTTTTTTTTTTGTTTTTTTTATTCTACTTTGGCCAATTCCATTGTCAAGCTGAAAATCAAAAATGACATGTCACCAAAACAGATGAAAGTTATATAACAATTTATATCTTAATGTCAAAAAAGAACATGACATTGAGAGGCTTTGAAAAGAGAAATGAACAAAGTTAACTTTTACCTCATCCTTGTTTCCATCAACCGATTCTACATCCATGGTTTCTTCTTTCATTTTGAGGATGGTAGAGAAAGCTGCTCTTTCCTGACTGTCAGCCATATTAATTACGGAGCAAACAGATGGAAGGAGGTTCATCTGAGATGAGCTCTGAATGTTCTGGTTCACTACTGCCACTGAAAGTAATAACTGTAAGAGAAAAAGAATTAGAAACCATATTTGGGACGGTGTCAATTTCATCGAAATGATACATTCAGTAGAACCGAATTATCACTTTCTGATAATGTTGATCGATTCATTAATTTGTTCATTTTCTAAGGCTTATCAACCCTTTGTAGGTTATTTAAAGCCAGAAAATATTTATAGATTGGAAAAAATTTTTTTGTTGGAGATAATAATGGTTTTAGTGATACAAGTCTTTACTAATTAACTCAATAGCTGAAGAGAGAAGAGGTGGATTCATAACAGCATATGCACATAAGTGAATATAACAAATACAATAGGAATTGGAACTCAGTTCTCCAATTAACAATTCTGAGCCATTATCCATTACACTACCTTCACATCCAAGCTTACAGCACCTGGTATTCCCAAGTAATCACCCATCTAGTTACTGATCAGGCTCGACGTTATTTAACCAGTGTTCCTACAGAAACCAGTGTTCAATGTGATATGGCTGTAAGCCTTCTGATAATGTGCAAATCCAAAAGACAAAGCCATCTCAAAATAAAAAAAATTTAAAATTTAAAACTTATATTAAAAAATTAAAACCAATATAACAATGATATCAAAAGACTTTTCTTTTCTTTTTTTCATTTTCTAATTACAAGTTCACATAGTTTACTTAGCTATTTAAATTTGTCTTTCCTTTGATTTTATTTGACTGCAAACTAATATAATTGTTCCATGTAATTATCAAACAAAATCTTACCTCAATACATTGTTTAATCCAATAGTGACTTTGCATGTGTTCCCAATTTTGTGAACAGCTAATATACAGTAGTCTGTCAAAAAGACGTTTACGCATGCTTTTATCAAACACCTGTAAGATATAAAAAGTAAAAAGCAAGAATTTAAGTTAAACAATACACTCAACAAATACAGTCAGTTTTAATATTTCCCCAGAAATGTTTTTTTTTTTTAAATAGAAATTTATGAATATTCTTTCATTTCATATTGTAAAGAAAAAAATTGATTAATCAATGAATATTAATTACAAATACAGCATTATTTATCCCAAAGAAAAAATAGTTTTCTTTTTAATATACTGAGAGGGAATTATATTAAGAGTGCAAGAAAAGAAACTTTCCATTCATTACCTTTAGAAAAAAAATTTATATAAAAGCAGTGAAGTTTACTTTCTCAAGTTAAATGATTATAAAATTACTATTTTGTCCCAATATTCTGCTGTAATAAAAATATATTAAATCAATTGTTGTACAATTTATTGCATTTTATTTTAAATATAATTACATATCTATAAAGAACAGAACAGATTATTAGGCATTGTAAATATTTTGCTTTTAATTTCTAAATGCTGTAAAAGAAAGAACAGATTACACTTCAAAAGTTGATATAAAAAAACATGACAATCATATTGTTAGTACATTATAAAAGAAAGTTTCTCACTTTAAAATTAATACTTGTACTCCCATTTGTATACATGTATCAAGTCAAGTGAGTGTGTTGGGGGGGATACAAGATTTAAATTCAATAATTCTAATCATCATTCAAATATCAATGGCTTCATTTCCAGAAGAGTAAAATTACAATTAAATTTTTTAAATGGATGATGATGATGATAATATTCAAATGAAGATGTTTGGTCGTTATACTCACTCATGGAATTTCAGACCATATCCTTTATTTGGAGAATGGTGGAGTAATAGATAGCAGCTTGGATTGAGGAAACGGAGAGCAGAGTTCGAATTCCAGTCGAATCTATTATATTCACTTACGTGCTAATACCCTTGGGAAAGGTATGAATCCCGACAAGCTAAATAGCAAGACAGACTGGGTTCTAAAGCTTTGGATGGCAACTGGTCTACCTGATACACGATCATGATCACCTAAGCATGTATCATGGCACATAACTGACCCTTTATTCAGCCTACAGGAGTACACTGTTCTTAGTTTGCTTTCCATGATAGAGTCTATTTCACATCAGTTAATACTCACCAGTCATGATCATCTTTGTCACTTTCATTGAATCAGAGCATGTGACTTTTCAGTGCTACTAGACCCATGGACCTACAGATTGAACTCACAATTGCCAGAGAACCAGATATATGGGTCATCTATTCTTGAAATTCTGGAGCCTGTTCTCAAGTGATAATGACCTTTTAGAGATATATCTCTTGAACTAAGCGCTCTCACCCTACCTCATCCTAGAGGAAAACTGGAACTAGAACCATGTATATTCCATCTCCATGCAGTTTTGATAAGGAATAAAGAGATTAGCCACTTGCTAAAAGTAAGGGTGGAAAAACAGCTATTTTCCAGGGGAAGATTCTTGAAATCAGCTATGATTGATCATACAAGGTCTGTTTGAAAAGTAACAGGACTGGTGTCACAAACAATTTATTTAAATTCCAAACAACAAACTACATGGTTGTCCCCTTCCAAGTAATCCCCCTAGAGTCTAATACACTTTTCCATCCTTCTCTGCCACGCCTCCATGCTTTCAAAATGGGTCCCACTTGATGATTCCCTTGAGCTTGGGGAATAGAGAGATTGTTCCAGTACATACAATGTTCTTCTCAACCAGAAACTGAAGGATCCTCAGGGCATTCTGAGCAGGTGCATTGTCATGGTGAAGCAGACACAATTTGTCCTGACAAATCTTGTTTTTCTTCATGCACTGAGTGAAGCAAATATTACAGGATGTCTTTGTAGATTTGCTGATTGATTGTCTGGCTCTGTGGTGAGAACTCACTGCAGATGATGCCTCTCACATTAAAAAAACATGATCAATCCCATTATTTTATAGACAGACCTCATATCAAAAAAGATTTTTTTTTTTTTTTTTTTTTTTTTTAAGCATTTCACCCCAAGCAAGGCGGGAAGCCACTAGGATGCAAGGGGTTACAGAAAATTTAGAGCAAGATCAGATAGGAGTGATAGAAGAAAGGATGAGGGTAGTGGATAGATCAAGGCAACTGGAGATGTCGATTGACATTACACTTGAATAGCTGGAGATTATAGCTCACAGGGAAACAGGAATTGGGAAGGGAGTTCCACAGGCGAGAGGTGCGAGACATGAAGCTATTGGAGTAGAAGAGATGGCTACATTTAGGAGTTTTGACAGTGATGGGGTGAGAGCGGGATGCCAGCCGCGTATGGCGCTTGAACTCATGACATCTGGGAACCAGCGAATGCAGCTCCTCGGAGCAATTTCCATGAAAGTATTTGTAGAACAGACAGAGGGAGGCGACGGCACGTCTGTGAGAAAGTGACTGTAGACGAGACGCCAGAGCAGGGTCAACTACATTGCATATCTGCCTCTGGAGCCTATCAAGAACCTCGAGGCAAACAGAAGGGGCACCAGACCATATATGGCAGCAATACTCCATGCAAGAGCGAATGGTTGATTCGTAGATTGTCACCCTTTGTGGAATGAAATCATGATGAGAGAGAACAACACTGGAGTATATGTCAACTGAAAAAATCAGCACATATGTTAGGCACTGACAACCTCCACAGCAAATCTAGCATAAAAATTAATATCATCTTGCTGTCTCTGATTTAGAAAGGGCTTGATGAAAAATTCTCAAAGTTTTCTTTTCCCATAATTACATTGGATATAATCTAGAGGAGATGCATACATAAATATATAAACAAGTACAAGTAGAAGCTTCAATATAACTATTTCGATTTTTTACAAAATTACTTTTGAAAACTTACCTCTACAAATTTCTGTCTGATGTGATGTTGGTTGCATCTTAAGCCAGCAAGGAAGGCTGGCTCCAGTTTGCATGTCAATTCACTTCCTGCTAAGCTTTCATCTCTTCAAAGAAATTAAAAACAAAACTTTTTAATATGATGTTAGTGTGACTGACGCAGTCACTTTAAACATTTTCAAGTTTCATATATCTTATATTGATTTGTAAAATTCTTTCAACAGGATATCTTAATCTCCTTGCCTAAATATTAAAGGCCTAGCTGTTTGAATAGATTCAGAAAAATATTTGGTTCTACCATTTGACAATGTGCAAATGTGCAATTTCTAAGTTGCTTAGATTCATTTTTACTAAAATGTAAAGTTTCTAGGACAAATTTTATTTATTTTTAAAGAAAAAATTGTTTAAGAGGCTTTGTATCATTAATTCATATCAATGATCTGGTGATATTAATCCACAGGCTTTTATCCAAAATGCAACTTTAAAAAAAAAAAAAAAAAAAAAAAAAAGTTTATTAGTTAAAGAATTGTGTTCTCTCTACAAAATTCTGATTTCTTCCTCTACATCAGGGGTTCTCAACCACCCCTTGGAGGATTTCAGGAGGAAGAGAGAAAAATCTTTTACTTTTTCTATTTTTTTTTTTTTTATTTATAGAATGTTGAGCCCATCACAAGTATCAAACAAAAAAAAAAAAACAATAAAAAAATAATCTATGTAAATATATATGTGTGCAAACATGAGGGAAAAAATTAAGATTTTCAATAATGTATACATATTATTTAGAATGCACCTTTTGAGTTGAGCAATCTTGGAAAGTGGGGTGTATGACATGCTGGCATATGGTGAAAAAAGACAAAAATGGTTGAGAACCACTGCTCTACATTATTCTATTAAGAATTAGTGCACTGTCCAAATTTTAATCCCAAAATTTTAATCCCAAAACAGATTGGAATGTAATTTTTTATGTTGATAATACTGTGTGCATATGTGCAAATTTTTTGAGACAGAGTAAAAACATCATATTCATCATCATTTAGGTTCAGGGAGACAACAAAATGTTCTGCACAGTGCTTTTTTTTTTTTTTTTTTTAATTCTTTTTTTTATTGGATTTGTGCAAAACGAGTAGAATAAATTATAAAAACCTGTAAATGTAGTTGACGAGTTCAAGGAACTGGGCATTCAATTCTGCATCGTCGGGGAACCTCCTCTCTACATGATGCATCAGTTTACACAGAAGTATAGCCTTTTCACGAATGGACGGTGATTGGTTGATGGCAATTGGATTCTGAATAAATAAAAAGAAAAAAAATTATTTCCTTTACTGAGAGAGGCTGATGCTTTTCTTACAACACACCCTATGCTCCTCCACCTACAAAATAAAAAATAAACATATACCCTAAGAATTTCAGTAATTGGGGTGAAGTGGAAATAAAACCTTTAGAGTTTTACAAATTTCTAAGTCTGCAACTTGCAAAACAGATTACCAAGCAATTTGTGATTATACAGATGATTAACACAATGAGAATTTTGCAATGTTATGAATTTGTGTCACTATAATAGATTGAAAAAATTGATAAATTGTGAAGATGGATTTTAAAATTAAATGTTAAATGAAGATATCTTTTTCATGGGATACACAAAGTTTTATTCTTCTTTTATATAAATGTACAAAGTCATTAAAAAAAAAAAAAATAAATACATGTGTATATCATTCCTTTCTAGCAAGTGATACAATAAAATTGTAGTTTTATAGACAACAGACATGGCAGTAACTTACCCCCTCCTTTTTTTTTTTTTTTTTATTTATAGTTCTAAAATCTATAATACATTTTCAGCAAATCATTATTCATGGCAAAAACTAACAATTTGGCTTAAATAAAATATCTATCTAAGCAATGTTCAGATTAGTTTCATTTCCTTAGGTTCTTAAAAAAAATAAATAAATAATAGTCAAGTTGAAAATAATTTGCAATTTATATTTTGTCTTTGGATTTCAATAGAAAATCCCATGAGAAGATTTACTTACCTTGGTCTTAACCCAGTCTTCAACCATTTTTGTGATGGCCTTCATCACTTTTGAATCTGGAGTTTTCTCAATAAGGCACACAAGAATATTGCCAATAAAACTTTTTCTCATTTCAATGCTTAGAACTCCAACTCTGTTCTTGACAAGATCCAAACTAAGAATCAACAATTCACTGGCAGCTGGAAATAAAAATGTTAAAAAGTAGAAAATATTTATAACACAGAAATATTTATACATATCATGTCAAACACTTCTCTCTATATCATCAAATAATTTTTTTTTTTAAATGGCACAATAGCCTATTGGATTAAAGCATTGTTTAGTGAATTTGGTGACATAATAATTGTTAGTTCAATCCCTGAATTGGGCAGGGTGTACAGCACAAGAAATAACCAAGCAGTACTAAAAGTAAAAGAACTAGACAAGATATCCCTAGACATGAACAGTGAACCGAGAACAGTCTACTCCATAGATTAAATAAAGGGTTCAGTTCAAAATTCCCTGTAGGGTATCCAAATCAATATACACCTGAGGAAGGTCAGAGTGTACAATGCCCAAAACATTGGGATAATAAAGGTGAGGATAATAGTCCATATATAAATAGCATAACTCCTCACCCCAGAAATTCAGACAAAGTTTCCATAATGTTCTCAAATAAATAATATAAATACAGTGTAACCCGGATATAAGAGAGTTGTCGGGACCGGAGAAGAAGTATCTTATATCTGGGTTTGGTCTATTTTGTTTTCGTAAGTATGGCTCTAATTTGGGACCAGAGAAGATCTCTCTTATATCCGGGTTACACTGTAACAGCTTTTTTTTAAATGCTAAATAATTCATTAGCGATCTTAATTGTTAACATATTAAGGCACATTTGTTATAGATTAAGTAACAGATTAAGGTACTCGTCACAGATTAAGTTATATCAATCTCTCCAGTCAAAATTTTTTTCCTATATTGCTAAAGATGGAAGCTATTTCTATAAATACAAGGGTGAGCTGAAAAGTTCATAGGCTGACTATGAAGGAGCGATGCTAGAGCTGAGAAATCTTGCATGCATTAATTTCAATTCTTGTTAATAATAACTGTATTGTTTTTTTTCCAGGTAAACTGAAATCCAAGTGTTCAAAGAAGACTGTTTATCCTGTTGGTCAAAAAGTTATCAACAGCAGGTATGACATTATTATCACTGTGATACTGGTTCCCAGCTAAATGTTTTTTCATGCTGGGGAATAGATGATAGTCAAATCAGGAAAATAGGGAGGGTAATCAACCAGTTCAATGCCACAGTTATGCACAGCAGCCATTGAAACCAAAGACTTGTGTGCTGGAGCATTGTTCTGGTGAAACAAGACCTCTTTCATCAGTTTTCCTGGATGTTTGGTCTTGATAGACTTTTGTAATTTTTTTTTTTTAAGTGATACATTTGATGATATAGGTAAGTAAGCCTATTATATTATCTAACAATTATCTGGGTGGGCAGTAATAGTTATGTTTCTTGTGGTTATTTTATAGTGTTGTTTGTTAACTTTTTTTATTTATATTAGTTGAGCTGAAACAACGCACATGGCCTGACGATTACATTTAAGCATGAAACAGACTGTTGCCACTGGATGTTGACTTCAATGTCCACTTTCTTATTTACATGTTTTATCTCTGATACTGAGCACTTTAACCCGTAAAGTAGCCCATAACTCATGAATATAGCATACCTTAAAACAATATATATATATATATATATATATATATATATATATATATATATGTATGTATGTATGTATATATGTATGCATGATGGACTCTCCTGCTGTTTTTGATGTACGAGTGTCTTTCAGTTCAGTTTTTATATTTGTTTCGTATGAGACAACAATCCTACACGGGATTTGCAAACAAGTCCACACAAGTGACATAATGACAGCTGATGTCTTAGCCTGGATTCAATACCACCGACACCACATTTGATGAAAATATCAGGGTCAGAGATTTTTCTCTGCTGTGTATAACTTCATATTGAATGAAGACAGCATTTATGAAAAGCATCAAGTTAATTGATGTGTATCCTGTATGGCATCCATGATTCTGACCCATAAAGAAGTGTGGTGAGAATGACTGCTCAATGGATATCATTTTCACAGAACAACAAATCCAAGAGAAGTTGTATGAACAACAAAATCTGTTTCAGGTCTTCATAGTTCTTACCAAAGCCTTTGGTACTGTAAACTGAAAAATTACCAGAAATATCTCGAGATGCTTAGGCCATTCTCACCATTTCATAGATATTATCCAGTCCTTTCATATATGTCTATAGGTTGTTTAATACTGAAATCTAAATACTTTAAACACAATCTTATGGTTTCAACTACAGATAAATAGATATTGTTGGTAATTTTTTTATATATAAATATGTGTTGCTGGCATTTTTACTATAAAAATATATTTTTATATTTTCATAGTGTTTTGCTTTTGTTTGGGGGTTCACTATTTGCCCATAGCTAGGACCCTAACAGATGCTACTGCTCTGTGTCAGGGTGTACCTGAGAACAGCAGCTATTAAGAGGTGATTCCACACTCCTCAAAGCCTCCAATCTCCTGATCAGAGACATTGCTAACAGATGTAGTTTATTGTCAAACTCAGAACTTATAATGCTTGTGTGCTGATGTACCTACTGTACTCCTGTGAAACACGAGTTATCTATTGCAGGCACTTAGATGCACTGGAGAGATTCCAATGTGTTTAAGATCACTTATTGATATCCAATGGGTATCTCACATGCTAGGCATTGTGGTCAGTGAAAAGGCTAATACAATCAGCATTGAAGCCTGCCGTACATTTATTGCCACAGGTTTTGCTTAACATACCATGTTATTCTCCTTGAATACAACAGAATACCTAAAAATGCTTTACAGCAAGTTGCTCTACAGCACAAACCAAAAGAAGTGCTTCAAGGACTGTTTAAAAGTCTCTTGCGGTTTGAGCTTGAGCAGATAACTACTGCTTCTGGTCAATATAAGTGGAGGCATAAAATTCATGAAGGCTCTAAGATCTTCCAAAGACATGCAATGAGTTGGATAAATGTCAAGCATGCAGCTAGAAAAAGGGAAATCCTTTATCCAGCAATTCATCAGTTTACATGTAAAAAAAAAATATGGCAGAGTATATCTCTCCAATGCAAGCCTCCAGAGCCACAAGAAGAGTCATATTGGCAGACCTTTCATAAATTATGATCAGTACTACACTGGAAATAACAGGATATGCAGAACATGCCAGAAAACCTGCAGAAGAAACCACTCCAGTCTTATTTGTTACATGAAACCCACAAGCAAGCTGAACAGACTGTACAAAACAACATCTGCAATCAGCATTGTAAGTCACTTGCAGTCTTCAAGAGTTATTGTCATGAGAACCAAAAAAATTGATCAAACTTGTCAGCAATGGTCATACTCTTTAACAAGTCATTATCATAAAAACTCACCAGGATTAGCTTCTGTATTACTCGCTGTAAGATGTTCTCGAGCCATTTTTTGTAGCACTTTCATGAATGTAGTAATCAATCTGTCTATATAGCATGGATTATGCATGCACGCAGCTTTTAAAATCATTAGAGTTGAAAACAGGATGTTGTGAGGAGTTCCATTGGATCTGCATAAAACAAAATGATTCAAGTCATGAGATACAAGATCATATACCAATAAATATAAAGAAGATCACAAACTGTTCTATTTCAATGATTTTTGCCAATTGAAAACTGTAAAACAAATTAGAATCCTGTGAATCAGCTATTATGCAAGGTCAGTCAATAACTCAAAAAATTTGACCATAAAAGAAAATTACTTCACCTAATACCCAGATTCCAACATCTATGAAAGTAGTCATCTTTTTGGGAGCCATCAAAACGGATTACAAATGGTAGTGGTAAAAGCATGTATTACACTCAGTTTGTATGCACTATTCAAATTCCCCAAACATTAATCAAATATGGTAATCTAAAAAAATTTTTTCAGTATGTTTTATATGCCATTTGTTTTCATCATATTTTTTTTAAAGCATCCTTCTCTTTCAACCTTAAAAAGAGCTGAAAAATACAATAATAAAACAAATTGATTACAATTCAACCACCCTGACCAATCTGGACCTGATCGAGCAAAATACATTGTAAAACAATTTAGATTAAAAAGAAGAGACATTAAGTGTTCCAACCTTACCTATTATTAAGTAATGTGATTGGTATTTACAGAGACAAGAATTTCCTTCATTGAAGAGAGATTGTTAAAGCTCAATGACATTCTCATATTAAAACAGTAGTTGGTGTAATGAAGGAAATTTCAATTTATATTGTTTGAAATTATGTCTGGATTAGGATTTTAATTTAAATTGTTTAACAGCATATCAACTTCTTATGGGTCACTTAATGCTGACACTTAATTTTCTTAGGAACTTTAGAGTAATAAAAAATATTCACAATTGAATATGTGGTAAATGATACTCAGCTTGTGTATATATAAGTTTGTGTAGACATAATTACTAGAGGTGATGATACGTATGTTTTATGTTGTAGTTTTGTTGAAGTTATAGTTTGGAATAGAGTTTGATTTCTTTAAGAAATTGTAGGATATTATATGGATTGAAGTCACAAAAGAGTTCTTTCATGTTAGTTGTTTGGTTGATAGATTGATTTTGTTTAACAGCATATCAACCTCTGGGTTATTTAATGCTGAAATCTATATATTTTGAACACAATTTTATGGCTTCAACTACAGATAAAATGTACTGTTGGTAATTTTACTATAAATAGATATTGTTCGCAATTTTCATATAAAAATGTGTTTGAATGTATTTTTATACATTCATAGTATTTTGTTTTTGTTTGTAAGTTCATTATTTGCCAATAGCTGGGACTCTAACAAGTGCTACCACCCCAGTTCAGAGTAGACCTGGGAACCACAGCAATTAAGAGGTGGTTCTACACTCCACAAAACTCCAATTTCCCAATCAGAGGCCTTGCTGCCAAGTGTAGTTTACCGTCGTACCGAGGAATAGTCTTGATTAGGAGTGTGTTATAGTGGAACACACCTATTCTATAGTTAATAGACTTTCCCACCTATAATAAGTAGGAGTCGTAGCAGTCGCTCAGGGAGGGGGTCAGTCAGTCAATGTTGGACGACTGTTAGTCGGATATTAAAGTATCAGCCATCACAACTAGATTGCTGCGTCATTACCTATTATATCAAGTTCCTAACGTTTTGTACGTCGAACCTATTTTAGAACCGACTTAGTACAAATACAAGCCTCCACTGTGAAACCACTCTACAACAGAGTGAAAGCAATTTAGGAATGGTGAACCTGTAAATGCAGTGAGAAATGTTATTTGTTATATACTTTACAATAAAAATTAACACAAATCATCAAATACACCTGAGCTGGAATAAAATAAAAAATTAAATATAGTATAAAATTAGGGAATTCGAAAGACACTTACTTCTCATAGTTTGAGAGTCCATCATAGACAACTTTGCTAACACATGCATAGAGGCATTCAAGTTCCTCATATTTAGAGGCCATAGAAGCTGTTGCTGATTCAGTTGGGAAAATGCTCATCAGACGGGACAACAAAGCATGAACAGTCCGGATAACCTTGGGATTGGGACATGTTAAACATGCAGCAATACCACGTTGAAGGGGTTTAAAACTTGCTAAAATATTCTCTTTTTTCTGAAATGGAAACAAATGTTATTAATTAGCAATATATATATATATAGATATATTTTGCACAGTGCTGGTGCTAATAAAACAGTGGTCAATGTAATACAACAGAGCTATTAAGTATATATTAATAAATATACATATTATCTCTCACAGTATGACAGTTTTATGCACAATACAATCTTATTGATTATAGACAGACCATTATGTAATTTGAATATATATATATATATATATATATATATATATATATATAGATAGATAATGCTGGCATATTATACTGGGATTACAGTTTGTTTTTTTTTAGTCTATCATGAAACAGCCTGTCGCCTCTGAGTGTTGACTTCAATGTTCACTTTTATATTTAAATTTCTTATATATATATAAGAAATTTTCATAACACTGCTATTCAATTTTATTATCAATGCCACATAAGTCCCCACTGAGCAGACCCTAAACCTGCCCCAATCATGATTTGTCATACCCTGAAAGAGGATCCTTACTTCAAATGCCTCCCAGGTCTGAAGTTCCTTTCTGATCTCAAATAGAACATGTATATTTGTGTCATTGCAAATGATGAAGAATGTTTGGCTCCTTGCATCACTCTAGAAAATACCGAAATCCTACTGCCATACTCTATCTCTACAAGAGTCAGATCAAACAAAGAATGGAATATTGCTCGCATATCTGTCCATCCTTGGGAGAGTTTAAAAGTGATTATGTGGCCTTGTAGGCGAGGAATTATTTTCCATTCTGCAGAATTTCAAAATGTTCATATAGCAAACTGTCACAAATTCACAAAGCCATAAGTTCAAATAGACTCACATCCACTTTTCCACTTTGTTGGCCTGCTCTTCTCTCTTGTCCACTGCCACTGACTTCATATTTATTCAAAGCAGGGACATGGTATCTAGGTAGACAGTGCCTACCCTGAATAAAATAGATCAGCAGCTACATTTTCCTTCTGTGGCACATTATGCATGTAATCCAACAAAATTATGAAGATTACTCTGATAATTATGCATAAAATACAAAATGTTTTAATTTTTTGTCAATTTACTACATAAAGGCTATAAGCTGCCTACCTTGAATAATTACCAACAGCATGTGCTCAATTCAAAGGTAAGTACACTAATCTGTAACCAGCACATCTAGACTATTCTACCAATTGTCTCATGTTATAAACGACAGAATGAATCTGCCCAGGGTTTTCTTTTAATCACATATAAAAACAAAAATGATTGACTATGCTGCTTTCCATCACTTATAAAAAGGACCAAAATTACAAGTACTTACCATAATCCCCAGGAGGAAAGTCAGTAATTCCATTGCTGTACAAATATTAGCAAAATTGGGTTGATGACTTTCTACAGTATTCAGAAGTTTGTCAAACCAAGCAAGTTTCAATTCCACATTAGGCCAGACATCTCTGTTCATGACAGTTTTGAGCAAATTAAAACAACGCCGAGAAAGTAATTCTCCCTGGGCTGCAATCGCTGATGGCTCATTTACCTACAAAAATAAATTTCAAGTCAAAAATATCTAATCCAGTCTTTGAAAAATTTTACATCCTACAAAAAGATGATAGACAGCAAACCTTTCAAAAAGGAAAGAGGAAAATGTAGTTTGTTACAACTTGAAATGGTTCCACTGCATAATATTTAATGGAATTTTACTTTCAGAAAACCTATACCTATTTGAGCAGCATTAAGTAAATTGTTTGTGGAAGTAACCCATTGTAACAAGGAGCTTAAAAATACCACAAAATAGGGGATCTCATGCAATGTGACATTTTTATATGCTGAGTGGGAGTAAAATCTGTTCTTTTTAAAACATCTTAAATTTTAAATGGAAATGAGTTTTTTTATACATTAAAAATCATTTAACATGGAGTTTTGCTTTTTGTCAATTTCATTTCTACTATCCATGGATATGAAATTCTGTTATAAGAATATCATCTTTACATTGCTTTTTATTACTTAATCATATAACACTATATACTAAATATATACTTTAATAAAAATTAACATTAGATGTTATAAACCTTTTGGCAAAGAACATTTTAAAGTTCTATGCTAACAGTTTCATCTCTTGTATTAGGTTGGTGCAAAAATAATGACGTAATAATGTCGTTTTTTGACATATTTTTTAACGTCAAAAAACGACATTATTACGTCATTATTTTTGCACCAGCCTAATACTTCTATTCAAATTTGATCCTCAAAAATTTTAATTTAATGTCGATCATTATCTTCTTTGTCTCCTTAATGCCTGTTCTCTCATTGGTCACTCTCTTTAATAATGTTTTTTTTTCCTCAGATTTCTTCACACTTGGTCCCTTAGTGGCTTTATCACCTTGCTTGGAGCAACAGATCTTATCTGGAAAAAAACATTAAAATTTTAACATTTTTTTTTCCCCCTCATTTATTAAGATTTTGATCTTCATTTTAATTTCATTAATGTTTTGAATATCAAAAAGCCAAAAGTGGCAAATTACTTACACAATAATCTTAGCTGCATTTCCTAAAGCAAACATCTACTTGATAAATGAAAAACCAAAAAAGCCACACCTGAAAATGCTACCATTAATATGTACAAATATTTTCCTAATCCAATTCTTTTATAGGCTTTTAAGACAGTCATGTTTCACCACAAGTTCCTGTCTTTTGTTGCTCAAAGTAATTTTTTTTATCCTTTACTATGCCTCTTTGTTCCTGTTCTTCTATTCATCTATACAAACTCAGTTGTGTCTCCGCTTCTCTTACCTTCAATATCCTGTGAATGTTAAATTTTCTAGATACTTTCCTCATTATATGTCTCAGAAATGTTATCCATTTCTTTCAAAGTTTAAGTTTCTTTGTTTTTCCTATTTTCCTTAAGACTTCCCTCATTTCTCATATAGTCTCCTTAGAATTAATAATCCTTCTTCTTGCTCTCCCTTACTACACACTCCTAAGCCAATAGATGGTGAGGATGATTTCCTTACCTGACAAGCAATCCTAAGTAGAAAGTTTACTACTGCATCACAGTACTGCTTGTCAATTGGCTTATTAACATCAGTTGCATTTCGCAGGGTCTGAAAAGAATTCACAAATTTATAAATTAGCATAAAAAAACATTTCACTTTGAAGAACAGTTTCGTGATTCTAGTCTTATAAATCATTGCAAAACAATCGAATTTGCTTCCAAAATAGAAAGCTAAGTTTTATTTCTCTTAAACTCTGAAAGAGAACATATGGTGTCAGAAAATTATGTTTCTCTATTCAGATTTTATATGGAAAAAAATCAAAAACAACTTTCTCAACAAGAATAAATCACCAACTTTTCAATTGGTTCTTTAAATTATTGGTCCAAGTTTTTCTTGAGAAAAAGAAATACAATAAAACGTTGCTCTACATACAAAAGAAATTCTTGATAAACAAGAGAATTCATGGATATAATTGAATACTTTCATATGATTAGCAGAGACAAAATCTTCTGAAAGCAGCAAATACATGAAAAATAACTAACATCAGTATTTTGTTCTTGATCATCTTTGATTCTTTGCATTTCCCATTTAATGATCACCTCCGACAGTTCCACAGCAAGTTTTCTGTGTTCAAATGAATGCTGTAATAAGCAAAAATAATAGCTTTTAAAATGGTGTGAAAATGTAGACAAAATTAACAAACTACAAAATGACTAACAAGAAAATATTCTGCATTTTGCACAGTCAAAGTAAAGAATTTATAATGTGAGCTTCTTGCAAAATATTAAAAGCAAGTTACATAGAGCTCCTTGGTTTGTATGTTGGTTGTTGGATTTAACGGCATGTCAACTCCTATTTGGGTCAATTTATGCCGAAGCCTTATTAATTTATGAATTTAAGTTGGTTATTTTGTATAAAAGGTTGAGAGGCTGTTGGGTTTCATAATCTGTGTTTTTTGGGATTACTTTTTCTTGTGACTATTTCTGATTGCGTATTTTAATATTTGCATTCGTACATGCATATATATGTCTATAAGCACATACATATACATTATTTGAAAGCATTATATTTTATTGAGGATCTTTATTTCCCTGAGAAAACTGTATATATTTTCTGTGTCTGTATTTTTGAATATTTCTTTTAAACCTTTTCCATTGAGATATTTTTGTCTTGTTCCGGTTATGATTTTGCATTCCAATAGAATATGTTTAATTGTGATTAAGTTTCCACATCTACATTTTGGTGGATTTGTCTTTTTTAATATATAAGAATGGGTTAAGTATGTGTGTCCTATATGTATTCTGGTTATGACGACTTGTTTTTTCCGAGTATTTCCAATATTATTTCCCCATTTTCCTATTTTAGGTTTAATTTGAAATAGTTTATTTCCGGTTTGGTTTTTTCCATGAATTTTGCCACTTGTTTCTTATGTATTTATTTATTTTAGATTTTAAGTCTGTATATGGAATTTGAAGATTTTCGTCTATTGTCATTTTTAAAGATGATTTAGCAGCAATATCTGCCCTATCTCCTCCTCGGATGCCGACATGGCTAGGAATCCAGCAGAAGATGATATTTTTGCTTTTTTCCATTGAATGTAGTTTATATAGAAGACTTTGCATTAATGGATTTTCCAGTCTTTTCCCTTTTAGGGATGTTAATACAGATAATGAATCTGAGAAAATAATGTAGTTTTCTCCTGTTTTTTGATATGAAATTTAGTGCTAGTTTTATTGCGTAGGCTTCTGCACTGAAAATAGATGCTTCATTTGGCAACCGTTTTTTGATAATTTTTTTTTTTATTATTGCTGCGCTGCCTGTTTTTTCTTCGTCTTTTGAGCCGTCCGTGTAAATACTTTCGTAGTTTTGATATTTTTCTTTTATTTTTGAGAATTTTTCAATGTATATTGTGGGGTGTGTTTTTGATTTTGATAATTTGTTTAAACTTAATATTATGTTTGGATTTTTGATTATCCATGGTGGTATGTTTGATTGGTTGGTTTTAAGTATTTGATTAGATTGTATATTATTTTCTTGGATGATTCCTTCTATTCGGAATCCTAATGTTTTGATTTTATTTGTGTTAAGATTAAATTTCTCTTTGTGATTTGGTGTAAGTACACAATCGTGTGTGGGGTTAGAAGGACAGGAAGAGAGTTTTAGATAGTATTGAGTTGCTAGTTTCTCCATTCTTAGTTGTAATGGGGGTTCGTTTGCCTCTACATGTAGACTCTCTATAGGTGAGGTGGGATAGGCTCCTAGAGCTATCCGAAGGCCTTCATGGTGTATTGTGTTTATTGTTTTCAGATAAGACTTTCTAGTTGATTGGTAGACCA
Organism: Acanthosepion lycidas; assembly: GCA_963932145.1. Lineage (NCBI taxonomy): Eukaryota > Metazoa > Mollusca > Cephalopoda > Sepiida > Sepiidae > Acanthosepion > Acanthosepion lycidas. The sequence continues at coordinate 790,651 of OZ010613.1, forward strand.
TGCTGCCATAGTCCAGTTTGGAGCGGATCAATGTTCTATAAAGTTTAAGAAGGGTTTCTTTGCTAGCTCCCCATTCTGTATGGGCTACTGTTCGCAGTAGTTGGAGAGCTTTAAAACATTTTATTTTTAGGTAATTGATATGTGGTCTGAAGGTCAGTTTGCTGTCAAAGATCATTCCTAGAAATTTATATTGCTGAACTACTGGTATTTCTTCATTTCCTAGTTTTAGAGTTGGGTTATTGTGTAATTTTTTCATTTGGCAGAAGTGTACAGATTTTGTTTTTGTTTTTGATATTTTAAAACCGTTTTCGAGTGTCCATTTGTTTATTTGATGTAAGCATTGTTGAAGTTGTCTTTCTGCTGTGTTGAGGTTTCTCGATCTGTAATATATTGTAAAATCATCAACATAAAGGCTACAGTGTATTCCTGATTTGATGTTTTTTATTATGTCATTTATTTTTACTTTGAAAAGTGTAGGGGAGAGTACACTTCCCTGTGGTACTCCCTCTTCTTGCTTTTGATAATCAGAACGTGTAGCATCTATTTGTACTTGGAAGAGTCTATCTGTTAAAAATCCTTTTACAAAGTTTGGTAGTCGACCTCTTAATCCTAGTTTATGCAGATCTTTCATTATACCATGTTTCCAGGTTTGATCAAATGCTTTTTCTATATCAAAGAATATAGCTATTAGATGTTGTTTGTTTAAATTGGCCTCTCTTATGGCTGTTTCTAGTCTTATTATGTGATCTATTGTACTTCTTCCTTTATTATATCCGCATTGATATTTTGATATGTGTTTTCCTTCTTCTAGAAACCAACTCAATCTGGCGTTGACCATTCGCTCCATTGTCTTACATAGACAGCTTGTTAATGCTATTGGTCGGTAACTTTGTGGGTTGTTTCCCTCTCTTCCTTCTTTGAGTATGGGAATAATTACTGATTCTCTCCATATTTTGGGAAATTTCCCAGTAGTCCAAATATTGTTAAAAATATTCAAAAGGTATTTCAGTGATTCTTGTGGTAGTTGTTTAATAAATTCATAGTGGATTTGGTCTGGGCCTACTGCTGTATTATGGGATTTTTTTAAGGCTTCTATTAGTTCTACTTCGGTGAATAGATTGTTGTAGGCTTCTGTATTTTTTGATGTAAAATTTAGTTGGTTATTTATATCTTTTTGTTTACACTTTTGTAGGTTTTGATTTTTGCTCATTTTAGAGTTTTCTGCAAATGTCTCTGCTAGTAGATTTGCTATCTCTTTTTTGCTAGTTACTTTAGTATTGTCCTTTTTAAGATGTATTATTGGGTATATTTGATTTTTCCCAGCTATTTTTCTCATCATTTCCCATATTGTCCTGGTTTTGGAATGTGTATTTAGGCTATTTACATATTTTTTCCAACATTCCCTTTTTGCTTCTTTAACAGTTTTCCGTGCTACTGCTTTGAGTTTTTTCATTTCAATCAAATTTTGGGTTGTGGGTTCCTTTTTGAATTTTCGCAATGCTGCTTCCCGGTTTCTGACTGCTTTTTGGCAGTTTTTGTCAAACCAGGGTTTAGTTTTTTTATAATTATTTTGCTTTTTTGGTATATTTTCTGAGGCAATGGTTATTAATGTTTTGGTAAAATATTCTATCGAGTTGTCTGTGTCTTTTGACTGTATCAGTAATTGTTTACATTTGTTTTTGAAACCCTCCCAGTTGGCTCTTTTCAGTTTCCATCTGATGGGGCCTATCTTTTCTTCCTTGGCAGGCTTTTGATTTTCTAGAATGATCGGGTAATGATCACTGCCACATGTGTCGCTATGTGTTTTCCATGTATAATCCATACAAATTTCTGGATCGCATATACTTAAGTCTATTGACGATTCTGTTCCATTGGAGGGATTAAGGTAGGTTGAGGATTTATGATTTAATAGACATAAGTTATGGGTGTTAATTATTTCTTCCATTATTTTACCTTTAGTATCTATTTTTTTGCTATTCCATATAGGATTATGACTGTTAAAGTCTCCTAGTAAGATTCTGGGTTTAGGGAGTTGCTCCATCAAGTTGTTTATTTCTGTTGTATTTATTGGTTCCTGTGGGGGTATATAGATGGAAAGAATTGTGATGGTTTTATCTAGTGTCACTTGTGTTGCTATTGCTTGTAATTTAGTTTTAATGTGTACTTTACTTTGCGGTATGTCATTTCTAATCAATATTGACACTCCTCCATTAGCTCTATGTCCTGTATTGTGGTTATAGTGGTATTGTTTATAATTTTTAATTTTTAAGTTGGCATTTTCTTGTAAAAAAGTTTCCTGTAAGCAGATGACAGCTGGATACAGTAGTGACATAAGTATGAGTAGGTCATTGTAATTAGATTTTATTCCACGACAGTTCCATTGCAGGATCTTATGTGCCATGATTATACTTTCATTTTTTGGGGGTAAAGTTACCTGCTAGGTTTATATCATTTGTCCTCTCTAGTTTTTTTCCATCTCTTGAGTTTTTAGAAGCTTTGTCTTCAACTGCTTGTGGTATCCTTCGGTCAGATTTTTGGTTTTGTTTTGAATTTTGTTTATTTTCTTTCTCTTCTATTTCCATATATTCCATAGGCTCAAATTTATTTTCATTTGATATATTGATTCTTGATTTTGAATTAGATCTTGATCGGGTGCTTTCTTGCTCTGTTGTCATTTTTTTTTCTTTTTGTTTATTTTTCATTTTCTTAGTTTGGGAAGAAGAGGGTTCGCTGGAGTTTTGTTCTATGTTTTCTTTCCAAAGTTTTTTGCCTTCTTCTGGGTTTATTCCATTTGATCTGGATTGTTGAGTTTTATTTTGATCCAATTTAAGTTCAATTAAAAAGGTTTTTAATTCTTCGAGGAAAGCTTTTAATTCTTTGCATAAATTTGTTATTTCAACTGAACCTTTTATTTTATCTTCATTGTTTATTTTATTTGCTTTTTGTGCCATGGAAGCATAGGTGTTTTCTTTTATGTTATTTTTAACTTCCTTTCGTGCTTCTATGAAAGATATATTTTTTTTGTATTTTATTCTAATTATTTCTTTCTCCTGTTTATATATACTGCATTGTTTTGAAAGAGCAGAGTGGTTTCCCAAACAGTTTGAGCATAGGCTCTCATTTGGGCAGTTCTCTTCTTTATGTTCAGGTTCTTTTTCATTACATTTTCCACATATTCTTTTATTTCTACAGGAATCTCTGTGATGCCCAAATTTGTGGCATCTATAGCATTGAAGAGGGTTTGGTACGTATTGTTCTACTTTTATACTTTCATATCCAATTTTAATTGTTGTTGGAATTTGGGGGGAGTTGAAAGTTATAATGTAGGTATTAGTTTGTATCTCTACTTCATTTTCTTTATTGTTATTCGTTTGACATTTGTAACTCCTTGAGTTTGGAGTTCTGTTTTTATCTCCTCTAGAGTGCACAGGGAGAGCTCCTTGCTTTTTACTACTCCCTTTGAGAAATTTAGCGTTTGGTGTGGGTAGGCTTTTATTTCTATTTCTTGTAGTTTTTTTTGTCTTATTAATGTGTCCGCATATATCTTTTTTTCTACTTCTACTAGTAGTGTTCCATTTTGCAATTTTTTTACATTTTTTGGTATAATGATATTTGATATTGCTTTTTGTATTTTAAATGGTGAAATTTCTGTTAATGCTTTTTTGCTTATTGCTTCAAGTACAATAAATCGTGGAAAGTTTTCGCTGTCATTTTCTGTTTCAGAGTCGTTATCCACATGTGGTCTCTTGGAAGATTTCTTTTTTTCCATTGATTGTTTTTATTTTTTTTTCATCATTCTCGCTCCCTACCCACCGCGGAGTCCAGTATTGGGACATGACAAGGGGGAAGCCCATTCGCCTTGCCATGTCGGGGCTACGTGAATGGTCTACCCTCTCTTTGGGAGGAGTCTATGAGCACGCGTGTTCCTTTGTTTCCGTTTTCCAAGTATTACGGCTGTGAAGGTTTAGCAAGTGTGTCAGATCCTTTTTTTCTCCCAAATTGATTGACCCTCAGCCACCGCCTTCCATCACATATTTAGGGTTAAGTGTTAGTTTTGGTTGGGAAGAGGAGTGTCAGTTATAGGTTTGGGATGGATTATATATGATGGGGCTTGACATGACCAGCCGATTGATCGGATCGGGCCCCTCCGACCGCTCGTCTAGCCCAGGTAAGGGCCAAAGTGGTGTGTTACAGGATTGTGACCGCTTTACACCTGGGTTACAACCTGCTCAACCACCAGGATCCCGTCCCCAGACATTACGGGTCGCCACCCACGGCCAACAGGTGGCCCCATTGAGGGACTTTTACCCTCTGCAGGGGGGCAGTCGGCGTATTCTAATGCCCCACCAACTGGGCCAGGTTTGTATGTATTGTCATTTGTATTTCAAAGTGTCAATGGGGAAATAAGTCCACAAAAAAAAAAAAAAAAAAAAAAAAAATCAATGCTTTTCTTCAAGAAAAATAATTTTGAATTTTTCTAAGAATTTAATTGGCTAATAACTAAAAATACTCTTAGAAGAGTAAAAATAAGTATTTGTAAATATAAGTTTAGCTTACTTTGATCTCATATATATATATATATAAAGAAATATAGTCTTAAGGTGTGCTATATTTATGGAATAAAGTGCTCAATATCAGAGATAGAGCGTGTGTAAATATAAAAGTGAACATAGAAGTCAACACTTAGAGGCGACAGTCTGTTTCATGCTATATGCAATCGTCAGGCCACGTGTGCTGTTATTTTTCTCGGCTATTTATATATATATATACGGGTTAGTGGTGCATTGTGGGTATTCTGTTATGGCGGTTATTTCACTGGAAGTCGTTTGTTTATCTATTTAGGTCAAATTATATTGCTTGTTTTTATTTTTGTTTCTTATTTTATTATTTATTTATTTATTTATTAACGTAGTAAGAATTTGTTTATATCACTTATTTAACAGTTTTGTTTTGGTTTGGGAATTTAATTAAAGCTATTTGTTCAGTTTTGGGGTTGATTGTTTTAGTTCATTCTAAGTATTATTTTGGCGGGAACAGTTTTTAATTGATTATCTTTATTTGGGATTGGTTTGTTTATTTATTTACTTGGATGAATTTAGGTTAATTTATTTTACTTGTATATTTTCTCTTTTCGGTTTTCGATTTTTAAGTAACATAGTATTTTTTTATGTTTTATTTCTATTTTTTTTTTTTTTTATTTTGTTATTTTTGCTTATTAGTATATTTATTTGTTTTTATTTTATTTTTTCCGTTTTTAATTTTTTAGGTTACGTAGTAAAAATTTATTTTCATGTCTGCATTTTGAGATGAGTTCGGATCTTTTGTTTAATAATTTATTTTGGTCGGGAAAAGTAATGATAGCTATTTTTTCCTCCGAGCAAAGTTTGCAAGTTTTTGATTGGTTATTGTAGGCTGATGATTTTTTCCTTATCTTCCAAGATATTTTTGGTGTGATGTTCGTTTTGTTTTTAATTTCCCAGATATACTTAGAAAGCATTGTACTGTTTGCATATTTACTATTTGTGAAAGATGTTTTGTGTGTATAATTTCTTTGTTTCCAGGGTCCTTCAGTTACTCCTATGTATACTTTTTCTTCATTATCTGGTGATTTTATCGTGGCTTGGTATATTACGTTGTTTTGTAAACAATTTCCGTTTAAGAGACATTCGTTCTTTATTCTGCAGTTGCACGTGGGTTTAATTTGTTCATGTGGTTTGTTAATAATTTTCCTATTGTGCTTTTTTATTATTTGTGCCATGTTCTCGGTGCAGCTGTAGCTGATTTTTACAGTGTTTTTGTTGAATATCTTGTGTAAGGTGCTTGATTCTGGGAAGTGTTTGTGTAAGAATTTTAAGAATATTTTCCCTACGTTTGTTTTTACGTTCTTGCTGTACGGTGGGTTGAACCATATGATATTTCTTCTTCTGTTGGCCTTTTTATATATATATATATATATATATATATATATATATAAAAAGTTTGCAAATACTGTGTATTGCCACTAACGTCTTACTATTATGTGGGAGATATTCCTGCCACACTTTGTATAAAACAAGATCCTGTGTTGCAAGAATACAAAATATATTTCAGATTTGGCCTTGTCCCAACTTCAAAAATGCAGAATAAAAATTCCCCTTAATTTGTCATTTTTTTTCAACAACACTTGCACCTTCATGACTCCCCAGTGACTAGTGTTACTTAATCCTCATTTCAGGTATTCAAATTTGTCAAGAAAGTTACTCAATGTTTTACTCTGGTTATCTTACATTCAATGGACTGTACAAGAGTTAAATTTGAAAGACTTTCTTTTATGTACCATAAAAATTTAAGCTGTCTGATTGCCAGCAATAATTTCTTTTTAATTCTAATTTGCTTTAAAGCTTCCTCATTTCTCACATAATCTGTCCATGATATTCTCAATATTTATCAATAAGGCCACATCTTAGTCACATCAAGTTCTTTCTTCATTTCAGATGAAACTATCCAACACTTACCAGTTATATAAGAGAGAAGATATTACATTACTTCATTTCTAATTTATTTTTTTATCCTTTAATCCTTGCTTCAAATTTTGAAAATCTTTACAATTCCAACATGCCTTCAAATTTCTGTATCACATTTTTATTATCTATTACTATACTTCTTTTGATCTTGAAGTCACCAATTTTTTTGTGGTTTTTCTTTTTCAATTCATATGGGTTTGATGTCACCATGATGTAACTCACACTTTATACTGACAACTACATGTTGTCTTACAATTAATTTTTCATCCTTTCTTCAAAAACCTTGTCTTGGAGCTCTTCCAGTTTCTTTTCTGAATCTACCATTAATGCAGGGTCATCTGAAGAACATGTTATGACTATATCTACTGATGATAAATGCTGTTAGATCTTTTATTCATCTTAGAAAATCCAATGAAAGAAAACATCTTTGCAATACTCCTCATTCTGGGTATAAGAGTATAAAAAGACATTTTTATAGTAAAAATACCAGCAATAAATTTTTATAATAAAAAAAAAAATAAAAAATAAATAATAATTACCAGTAATACATCTTTGTAAAAGAAATTACTAATGCTCCCAAGAAAATTAAATTTCAACATTAAATGACCCATAAGGAGTTGATATGCCATTAAACAAACATTGCTTATTCCTGAAAGTATTCCTTGTTCAAGGCACACTGTTCTATTTCTGGTCTAATTCTATTATGGGTTAGACAATTAAAATTATGATTAGTTTAACTGATAACTTAATGATAAACAAAAATGTTTTAGATAGGTAAAAAGTAAAAAATAAAAATACTCACGCTAGGAGTGAAGCCCAATCGTTGCAAAGAACTAACCATGTGCTGTATAAGATGATGCCTTACTGGATAGTAAACTTTGTAATGTCTAACAACTAATTGCCTGAAAAAAAACAAAAAAAAAAACAGAATTTCTTTATATATTGAAATATTTACAATACAAATTTTTAAATTCTTTGCATTAGTTTTACTTTTTTTTTTTTTTTTTTAAATGATTTTGTATTTGCTATAAAATTTTAGTTTCTTTCTGGCAATCACAAAACATGGTAAAGAATTCTATTTTTAATCATTTATTCAAGGTTTACTCTAAAATTTGCTATGTTATACAAAGGCTGTCATGGGCAACATTTTTCAAAGAATTTATAAATAAAAAATGACACAAAATTTAAATTGAACTGCACAGTAATTTAAAAAAAAAAAAAAAAAAAAAAAAAAATACCCTTTTTTATTAAAATTTTTGAAAGCCAGAAAATAAAATGTGTCAAGTATAAAATAAGTTTTTTTTTGTTTTTTTTACTTTAAATTTCAAGCCAACAAAAAAAATTTTTAATTAAAATAAATGCATTTTCTTTTCTTGTTAAATTAATGAATTTTGAAATGACCTAATAGAAGATGAAACAGATCAAAATATGAACTTTAATCACTCTCCACCTATTGTTTTATTATCATATGATTGAAAATATTTATTCCAGTAACAATGTTATACTCAAGGTATTTGGGAATCATTCTTATATCCCATATTCAAGCAGCAATCTCCAAAAGATAATAAATATCATATTCAAATATTTTGAAGAAATCCCTAAAGTGGTATCAATAATGCTATAATCTGACATTTAACAGAATTCTAATCTATTACTTTCCCTATATGATGTTCTATGTGATTAATGGAAAAAGTGTTGATTTAAATGGATTTATAAAGACAGAGATTATGATAAAAGTCTGTTGCATAAAATAAATTTTGTTTTTATTTTATTAGGCTATATGGAATTACTAATGCACCTATGTTTACCTTGATAAAATAATTAAATTTTGATATAAGACTTTATTAAAATCTAAAATAGCCACATTGAAGTTTTGCTAAATATTATACTTACAGCAAATGAACAAGCTGTGGTACAGCATGGCCTTCTTCGACAATTATTTTCTTTGTCCAGTGTGCAAGCATTCCCTGTTTGCATTTAAAAAGAAAAATCAATTTCCTTATAGGTTCACTCTTGCCTATTCACAATAACAAATTATTTAAAATATTTACATACAAAAACTTCAGAAATTAGTCTATATTAATTTAGTAAGGTAATTGGACGAGAATGATAAAATAATGCTTACAATTATCAATATGTTCTATTACATAAAGTGGAAAAGTGTAAGACATTTCACTACTGAAACATTGTAAGGACAATTTAAACATGTCACAAATTTTCACTTAAATGTAAAATTGTAAAAATTATTTGGTAGTTTATATAAATTCCATTATTTAAAAAAATAAAAAGATTGTATAATTATATAATTGCACTCAGAAAGAAAGGTTTTGTTATTTTTAACTTAACTAATTATCAAAACAAAAAATCTAACACTAGAATTTTATTCGCAATAACTATAACATACATAATATTAAATGATTCAAACATTTTAAAGAAATGGTTTTTTCTGTTATCAATAAGAGTTTTTATTTCTATTTGCATTAAAAATAAACAAACTTTGGTTGTATCTTGACTAATTCAATGATTATGCAAGATATACATATAGCCTACAATTACAGAAGCATTCATGGCCTGCACCAAATTATGCTAGCAAAAATTTTTAAAAATTGAAATTTAAAAATATTTTATAAAAAGAGAGATGGCGATAGAGAGAGATGGCGATAGAGAGAGATGGCGATAGAGAGAGATGGCGATAGAGAGAGATGGCGATAGAGAGAGATGGCGATAGAGAGAGATGGCGATAGAGAGAGATGGCGATAGAGAGAGATGGCGATAGAGAGAGATGGCGATAGAGAGAGATGGAAAAACGATAAAGAAAAGAGAGAAGGAAAAACGATAAAGAAAAGAGAGAAGGAAAAACGATAAAGAAAAGAGAGAAGGAAAAACGATAAAGAAAAGAGAGAAGGAAAAACGATAAAGAAAAGAGAGAAGGAAAAACGATAAAGAAAAGAGAGAAGGAAAAACGATAAAGAAAAGAGAGAAGGAAAAACGATAAAGAAAAGAGAGAAGGAAAAACGATAAAGAAAAGAGAGAAGGAAAAACGATAAAGAAAAGAGAAGGAAAAACGATAAAGAAAAGAGAGAAGGAAAAACGATAAAGAAAAGAGAGAAGGAAAAACGATAAAGAAAAGAGAGAAGGAAAAACGATAAAGAAAAGAGAGAAGGAAAAACGATAAAGAAAAGAGAGAAGGAAAAACGATAAAGAAAAGAGAGAAGGAAAAACGATAAAGAAAAGAGAGAAGGAAAAACGATAAAGAAAAGAGAGAAGGAAAAACGATAAAGAAAAGAGAGAAGGAAAAACGATAAAGAAAAGAGAGAAGGAAAAACGATAAAGAAAAGAGAGAAGGAAAAACGATAAAGAAAAAAAGTGTATCAAGTTCTAAGGTATTTTTATTAAAAGAATGTGTAAAAATCTCAACAAATCAACATACATTTCCATCTTCCATTCTACCAGGAAATGCTGGTGTGAGAATTTCCAGAGCTTGTCTTACTACAGCCCTAGCTTCAGCAGCATGAGCTTTCAACAAACTATGAAATACCTAAATAAAAATAATAAAGAAATTAAACAAGTCCAACCAAGAAATGCAAAATAGTAAAGAGAATATTTCTTTAATTTCTAGTATCAGGCTTTCTAAGCTATGTAACTTTTTTAATATACCATATGAATTATTAAACATGTTCTGACAACATCAATAAATAAAATAGCTTTGATAGAAAAGTGTTCAAAATATATATCTGATGAATTTACAGAAAATCCACATTTTAAATGTAATCTAAACCAAAACAATCTCATTATCATTATTTTCAACCGCTTAATTTTAAGGAAAATGTAATTTTTTAAGAATAAAAGAAAAAAAAAAATCAGTAAACAAGAAACAATTTTGAAAAATAATCTAATTGAAGACAACTTTTGGTGAACTTTGAATATTTTCACTTCATTAAATAAAATGTTTATATTATTGTTATAATCCATGGTAATAGTATTTTAACAATATTTTCAAACCACAAGTTTTGAGGAGAGAAAAAAAAAGTTTTACCTGCAACACAATTCTTTTGTGTATAGCAAATTTTGCTATGATGTGAGCCAACAATAAATGTCCATGATATTTGTTGGCAGGGTCCACACAATTGCGAGGCAGCAAAGAGGGCCAAGCAAAAGTCATAAGTCTCCTCAATTTATTTCCTTGTTTTCTGAAAAGAAAATTTTTTTTTCAAATACGATATAAATTTTACAAAATTATAACAAGTGTTATTTAAGATAAAACAGTTTTTTTTTTTTTTTATGATTTCAAACCAAGAAGACACAAGAGGTTATTGATTGTTAAAGAATGAGAAATAGAAAAACATTATTACAGAGAGAGAATAATAAAAACGGTAATTATGAAGACAAGATAACGATTGACATTGCATTTCAATTTTTGAAGATCAAAGTTGACAAGAAAGCAAGAACCCGGAAGAAAATTCCACAAGTGAGAAGAAACTTTTAGCATTTAACTTACAGTTACATCTAGCAATTTCAACAGTAAAAAACCTAGCTGCCATTCTAGTACTACGCTTGAATTCATAAAGTTCAGGTACCATAGTGGAAAGTTCATCAGAACAATTACTATGAAAGTATTTATAAAAGAAAAAAAAAAAAAAAAATGCATAGAGAAAGTGATGGGCAAATGACTGAAACCAAGATGCCAGGTCAGGACCAATAACACTACAGATTCTTCTTTGGATTTCTATGGCACCTAGACTTTATGAATTTAAGCACAGACGATATGGGCATCATGGTCTCATCATTTTACAGTTGAAATGGTCAGATGCAAGTTCTCTGCTAAAAGTTTTTTATCACATTTCTCACTTGTTTCCCTGTCAACTTTGATCTTCAAAAATTTAAATGCAATGTCAATCATTATTTTCTGTCTTCTTAATTCTTGTTCTTATTGTTTTATCTCATTAATAGAATATTTTTCTAACTTAGTGGCTTTATTGCCTTGCTTGGGGTGAAATGATTAAAAAAACAAAACAAAAAAACTTAAAGATTTCTAAAATGTTAACCAGAAAAATAAAAATTCCTCAAATGAGATAGTGAAAAAATATGCAAATAAATACTAACTTGTTAGCGGCATCATGGATATGAGGAGACGCCTGTTCAACTAGCAAAGAGGAAAACTGGAGGAGAAGGATCCGAACAGCATCTGAAGTTCCAAAAGGGTTTTCAGGATCAATTACTCTATTTATAAAAACACTTATTACATTATCCTGATTGTCCTGATCTGGACTAGGGGGACCACCAATCAGGGCTTCACCTTCACCATGTTCAAATGCATGTTGAAAGCACGGTATTATTATGTACTGTAAAATCTGAAAATGGAGAGAAAGAGAGAGAAAATCTTTGTATAAGACAGTAATTTGTTTACAGATCACGACATCAAAGAAATGAAATTTAAATTATTGCATTATTCCAAAATTTTAACACATCAGCAGATCGCTATTAATGTCAACAACTGAGCACAAATAGTTATTATGTTGGTGCAAAAATGTCGTTTTTTGACGTATTTTTTAACGTCAAAAACGACATTATTTTTGCACCAACCTAATGTATAATATTATCTATAACTAGATGTACAAGAATGTCAGCATTGATAAAAAAGTAATCATAAATACATAAAAAATGTGAATACTGTTGAAAATTCCTTTTTCCACAATATAGCTATTTGTGCAATGTCATTATGCTTATTACCTAAACCATAATAATACTGAATAAATTTTTTTTAAACATTAAAGTATATTTAATCATATCTCCGTCGTGATTTGATAATAGATCAGCAAAATTTCATATTTACTTTCTCATACAACCTACCAAGAATATCAAGTTTTTCAAAAATAAAAAAAATAAAAATTTGAAAGAATTTTTTTTTTACATTTTTTTTTAAAAATTAAAATACAAAAATTATTTAAATTTAAAAAAATTATAAACTTTGTTAAATCTTGTCATGTTTTTGCCAATGTTATTGCAAACACAAAATAAAAAAAATATACAAAACTATTTTCTATTGAAGCCTTCTTCTCGACATGAATTTATAATAATCAAACTTTCCTTTATAATTACTGTAAAATAACAAAATATAAATTATTTACAGATAAAAAAAAAAAAAGTTCAACCACCAGACTTACTTTTGCTTTCAGTTCTTGAGGATAATTTTTTAAATGGAAAACTTCAACAAACTCGAAGAAAGCTTCTCGCTTCCACTCTACAGGATAAGTCTGGGGGAAAAAAAAAAAAAAGACATTTAAAAATATTTAATTAGGGCAGAAAAAGCCTAATTATAGAAAATTAAGTCCATGATATATATATTTCATTGAATACTACAGACAAGGTGCTTTGATTTAGTTTTTTTATACAATTTCTCATGCAATCTAATAATTTTTTTTCTTTTCAGATGATAATTATATAAAAACTGTCCAAATGTTCTTTTAATTCGAGCGCTTTCGGCTATACATTTAGCCATTTTCAAGGATGAAATATTTTAACTGTTAAATAAGAAATAACTATGAACATGGACACAATATCTTGACTGTGTTTTGAAAAATGAAAATGTTATATAAATACATACATGCAACAAACTATTTCTTATCTAACAGTTAATCTATTTGACCACATTACCCCTTACATCTGGCCACCTAACTCCCCAGACTGCAGCCCCCTTGATTTTTGTGTGTGGGCACAGCTGAATGAGAGATCAACAAAACTCCTTGTTCCTGATTAGGATCTGTGACAGTTTGCATTCTGTTTTCATTGTAGGATCTTTCTTTACTGTAGCTACCATTCACAATGAGGTCTTCCAGTTTTTCTGAATATTCCAATTTGTCCATCACTACAGTTTGTCAGCTGGTAGTACGATGATGCTTTCATTCCTCTGTAGGGTTCTAATTACCAGCCTCTCCAGTTTCATGATGTTTGATTTGGGTGGCTTAGCTTTCTCCAGTGTCTCCACATTCCATCTTAGTTCATCCGCCTGAGCCTAAGAGAAGTTCAAGACTATTTCTTAGATTTGAGTAATGATGTCCATGTATGGTATCTGCTTGATGAGACACTTGTTTAGCACTGACTCCTCAGAGATACTCAGCTGGTGTTACTGCCTTTACTGGTTGGTAATGGACCTTGTGTGTCACCTTGTGATCTTTCAATCTATTTTTGTACTTGGCAGGCCTTAACTGTATCAAATTCATGTCTGAAGGATTTATCCAGGTTGTGATGGATCCTCTTTCAGTCTTCTTTGTCAGTAATTCTGCTGAAGAATTGTGAGCTCAATACCAGGACACAGCAGTGGTGAGCCAAAACTTGGAGATTTGAGTTAAAGGGAAATAACAGAGACATCTGGAAGAGGTATGGCATGTGAAACTAGAAAATCTACCCCAGTGGACAAAATAAAGGGTTCAGTTCTAAATTCCAATCTCCTGAAAAAGGCCAGAGTTTACAACGTCTGAAATGTTATGAATATAGCAATGAATATGAGGATAACAATCTGAATAATGCAAGTAATCATAATACCTCATCTCAAAGATATAGACATAAACAACAGTCTCTACCAGTGGTTAACAAACATTTTTTCTCTGGGCAGCATTTTCAGAATTAAAATTTGCTAACACCTCATCAAAGGGAAAACCCGGTGAAAAGGCGCAAGCAGCCCTACGGCAAAGAAGGTCCAGAGTGAGAGAGTTAATGGGAGATAACCACAGATTCAAAGTCAGAACATTATCATTGATACCACTCTTCTCCAATTTGAAGTATTATTCTTAATACAATGCAAAAATATAACAATGCTAAAATCAGTCAATAAGTATTTACACAATTAAAAGTAATCCATATTTTTGGCACTTGAATTTTTTTAATCTTTCTAAATCTTTGATTGTCTTTCAATCATTCTGTCTCACCTCCTATCCTGGTGTGCTGCACCATTTGGCAACCACTGGTCTGTACAGTGGTAGTACTCAGGTTGCCCTCAGCCAAAGAAATTCAAGATCCAAAAGTCTTAATGAAAGATTATGTCTTTTTTTTTTTTTTTTTTTTTTTAAAAAAAGAAAAAGGGAAGCTATTTTGATGACCATCTTCAAATGCATCACAGAATGATGACCATCTTCAAATGCATCACAGAATACCATTTACTGCATCTATTAAATAAGGTGTTAAAATGCATCACAGAATACCATTTATTTTGATGACCATCTTCAAATGCATCACAGAATACCATTTACTGCATCTATTAAATAAGGTGTTAAAAGTAAAATGAGGAGGAAAGCTGTAGAAAGGTGTTCTCTTTTTACAAGGCAATATATGTGCTCAGAAGGCTAGCAAATTTTTTTGCTCTATTTTCTATTTCCAAATATTAAAAGGATTTAAAAAGGAGGAAAATTTTTAAATGATTCAGAGGAGCTACCAGCAGAGCAGTATTTCAATTACCAGAATTTGGGAGAAGGAAATATTATGGAAACTTAAACATTGTGCCAAGCATGTCGAGAACTGATTGTTTATACGGCTTATCAACCATTTTCAGATTATTTAAAACCAGAAAAGATTTTTAGATTGCAAGACATTATGAAAATAATGATTTCATGATACAAGTGTTACTAATTAACCCATAGATGGGAGGAGAAGAGGTGGAGCCATACCATTCGAAAAGGTATTTGCATGCAAGTAAATATAAACTGAAATGGAATTGGAACACAGCTCTCTTATTTCCAATTCCAAGCAGTTATCCATTGCACCACCTGCACATCCAAACTTACAGCACCTGGTATTACCAAATGATCACCCATCGAATTATTAACCAGGCTTGATGTTGCTTAAACTCAGTGATCATATGAGAACCGATATTTCAGCATGATATGGCCATACTGATAACTGCAAAAACTGGACCAATTCCACAGACACAGTCCTTTACAAAGAGATATAGCATATACATTTAACAGCTCCAGGTAATTCCCTTCTAGGTTAAGCTGAGAACTTTTCAGCATCCTTCCCGTACCTACTTATGAAAAGAAATTCTTATCTGAACTTTATTTAAAAATCGAAGTGCCAGAAAAATAAGTAAGAACATAAGTAAAAATAAGAAAAAAAAAAAAAAGTACAAACCGCAGCAACAACATCATCCAAAAATTCTTTGACAAACTGGAACTGGGGAATGTAACGATGAATAAAACAGCGAAGAATTTGAAACAGAAGATCCTTTTTTTTGGTATGGTGCCTATGCAAGATAAAGAAATACAAATCTATTAAAAACAAGATATAGCAATCTGTGTCTACTGCTGCAAAACTGCTTCTGTAGAAAAAAAAAAAATTCAATACTAACCACTTACACTCTTGGCAATATAACACTTCAATAACTTTATTGGATTGTTTCATATCAAAGTAAATTATTCTCAGAATCCAAAACAATCAATTCCAAGATTCAATGATACAAAATTACTTTATATAAAAGGCATCAAGAGGATAAATTAGTTTTAAAGTCTCCTTTAATATTTTTTTTTAAATTAACTTGTCTACAAAATATTTTTTTTTTTTTTTTTTTTTTTTTTTTTAAGAATGTTTATTGCAGTGCTTGTAAAGTAAGAGAAAAAATTATTTCACAATCCAATGTGAATAAAATGATGCAAATTAACAATGAAAATATACATATAAAACAGTAGCAAAGGAATTTTCTTTAAATAGCATAATTGTTTTATGCTTTCATTTCTTTTATCCAAGGTTACAAGTTAAAAGGAAAAAAATTCTATATATTGATTTGCTGCAAAGAAGGTGAACTATACATAACAGAATTTGCACATAAAAATAACACTGTTGCACCTTGCCCAAAATTTTAGTAGTGTATATATATATATATATATATATTTAAAATAAATATAAATAATTGGAAAAAACAAGAGAAATGAATTAATGGCTACATGTAGGCATAAAAACAAATACCTGCTGAAATATGTTGAATCAGACTGATTTCAATTCAGACAGATACCTTCCTATTTTTTTCTTTTAATTCAATTTGCTACTTTATCTTTAAGAATTTTTTTATATGAATATAGTATCTAACATGGTGGTATTTAGATAGATACAAATATAATCTTGTATTTTTTGTAAATGTGATTAAGCATAGGTAACCATATATATATATATATATATATATATATATATATTAGTGGTAAATATACATATATATGCAAAATCCACAGGTGCATATACACACATGTATATTTTTTTGAATAAAAAATTCCGAGAGGATAGAATCCAGGTAGAACTCAATGTCCAGGACAGAGTAAGGAATAAAATAAAAAGGCTTAAACACTAATATTCCATGGTCATAATTTATTCCATTGGAATCGTAAATACGATCCAATTCATCAGACCTACAAATTCAAAAAGAAAACTGAAAAAAACTACTCCGGAAATAAAAATAGAATTTAGAGAGAGTGTAAGTATGAGAGTGTGGGACGAATGTTAGTTCTAAAGAGAGGGGTAATATATGAGTGAATTTAACAGAGAGGGGTTTTTTTAAAACTAGGTGTGAGTGGAAGGGGGAAAAATGATTCTTGTCGGATGTCTAATACATTAAAGATACATTTCGTGGTGACATACACGCACCATGGCCGATCTAATGATAAAGACCAGAATAAGACGGAGGGAGAGGTAAGGAAAGAAGTGGTGGAGAAGAAAGATGGGGCGGGCGAAATTATATATATATATATATATATATATATATATATATATATATATATATATATATGTATGTATGTATATGTATGTATGTGTGTGTGTCCATATAATTACATATCTAGATATGCCATGATATTTGCATCTTTGTATTTTTCTATTTTTGTAGTTGAAAGTACAAAAGTTGTATGGATGTATTTTTGCACTTAACACATTGAGATCTGGTGTTAATAAAATAGTGTTCAATATAAAGTAACTGAGCTATAAATATACATCCCCCGCACCCGCCATCACGGGTAACACAACTGAGTTTCATGCACAATGTAATTTTCAGATACTGAGTTAAAACCAACTTAAATAATTTAAATTTTGAAATATATACTGGACTACCATAATAGTGGAAGCAGTCCATATTATTTACAGGGCCTGTTAAAAAATATATTTAAAATAAATATAAATAATTGGTGGGAGATATATATATAGATAGATGTGTGTGTGTGTTTTGTGTCTGGAGTGAATGAAGTAATTATACTAAATGAAATTGAGTTTGGAGATACAGGAATTTAGTCAAAAAAACCTATAATAGAAAGAGAAATCAAAAAAGCTCAATCAGAATGTACATAAAATGCTTGATTATGGCTTTGAGATTGGAATTGCTAAGAGTCAAAATGAGTATCCTTATTTAAAAAGCATGTGCAAGTGACAATCTTTGAATGACCAAGCAAGCAAAAATTATCCAAATATTTCCTATTCACCCAAAATACATATAGTTCTCTTCACTTCAGAAAATAAATATGCTTATGGATTCATCTAGCAGCCCCAGTGAACTAGCATCTGGACAATTCCAGAGTCCAAAGACTACAAAGATCCACACCTACAGGCAGTCAGTGTGTCTACCCTAGTCAATCACTAAAGCCTGTTAGAGATACAGTTATTTTTCACCAGAGTTAGACAAAAATAGTTGAGTTAAAAAGAAAGAAAACTAAATAAGAAGTAACTACTATTGTTAGACTGACCGTTCATAGTAAAAGGCCTGAAAGGAAAAGAGTCCTTGTGTAAAGATTAGCATTCACTCCAGCTACAAACAAAAAGAAAAAAAAAAGAATTGTGTAATAACTATCAATAGTAAATATTTGTTATTGTTAGTATGACACCATGACTGGTATCAAAAGTTGACTGGCAATCTAATTTATATTTCTAAAGAAAAAAATTTTTTTTTCCCTGTTAAAACAATGCAATACCATAAATTTCCTAGTTTGTGTCACTTATAGAGTATAGTGAGAGAGGTGAAATTGTAAGCTTGAGTGGGAGTGGTCATTAGGTAGTCTTGGGTTTTAGGTCCGTTTAACTTAAGTATTGTTTTCATTTGATAAAGGTATTGTTCCATTGGAATGAGCAACACAGCAAATCTTTACAGGTCAGGTTTGTTTTGATCAGGGATATAACACACTTTCAGGTAAAATTGATGACGACAACTGTGATAATCAGGTCAAATGTGGGTGAAAGTGGATATGACCAATGCAAGGCCACAATTTTGATTGGCCTGCCAATAATGGAGCTTCTCATCTCCCCCTCTGATACTTTCAACAGGGCCATTATATTGCTTAGACTACCAATCATATTGGGTTCTTGGGGGCTTTCCTTCTTCCCTTTCAAAGTGCATGACACAAGAAAATTGGTCAAGCATTATTATTCGCTAGCCAATCAGAGCAGTGCAATTGGGGGTTACATCTCCACAAAAGCAATTACCAAAAGAAAGATAGAACTGGTCTTGCTGCTAGTAAGCCAACACTCACTACCAGATGACCATGGTGCCTCAATAAGCTAAAGTCCTGTTCACCGTGACACTTTTTTTTTTCTTTTATTTCCATTCAATCAACTGTATTCATTTAAATAGTTAAACAACTCTGAGCTGTTTAGCCATAACTGCAACCAGCAGTCAACCTCTTTCTCCCAGCTTAAGAATTCGTTATACAGGGAAACTTCTTCAAATCCCTTTTGTTTAAGTATTCATGACATTAATCATAGTACCATAAATAAAAGTTGTTATTTTTACACTTGTTAATGAGTGTTGTTGAAGTTAAGTTTGCCAGCAACACTGGTGACTTTAGTCTTTCACAAGCATAGCCATGACAAAGAGGAGTCAAGCCTGATCTTTGACAGTTCTTCACCAATATACCTGTGGATACTGAAACACAAAAACACAACATGGGAGTGCAGGATTGGTACGGAGTGTACTCGCCAGACACGGATCAAAGTAAGAGTGGCATTCAGCAAAGTACACAGCAACAGGGCAGTATCAGAAAGGCCTTGTGATTTGAATTTGCTTTCAATTAAAACGTTTACCATAGGCACTTGGATATCCAATTCAACAGGTAAACAACACCAGTTGCAACGTAAGAGGAACAAATTATGGCTGGTGTGGTAGTATTAGCATCTCATCATTCCCCCAAGAATCTGTGAGGGTTGCCCCAGGTAAATTTAACACAATAACAAAAGTGCAATCATTGAAGAGTGCTCCAAGTCCTTGAAGGCACTCCTGTCATCAGTTTTATAACACCAATATTTTAGAACAGTTAATATGACTTACTTAAAATAAGTTAATAGACATTTCACTAAGAGGGATGGTTCTTGCCAATGGATGTAGTCCAAGTTATCCTGCAAAAGAGAAAAATATTTAAATTACATGTAAATTTGATAGAAAGCCTTTAATATTTAAATGAAAAATCTACCATTAGCTTTTAAAGAATTTATCTAAATTTCAAACAAGTGAAATTTGCTATTAAGCAAATTGAAATCAAAATTAATTAACAACTGAACATTTATCTTTAAATGATAGAGCACTTTGTTAAAATCCTTTAATATCTCAAGACCCCCAACATTTAATCTGAACATCTTCCCATTTGAGATATTTTCTACAAAACTGAAAGTCAATTAGAAAAAAAATTAAAATTATATATATATATATATATATATATATGTGTGTGTGTGTGTGTACATACATGCATGCATACACACACTAAAGAAAAACCAACAATCATATTAATATACAGTAGCAGCCATAATATAAGGAACGGAAACAACAAAGACATAAATATGTGTATTACTTAAAAAGTAATACATAATTAGCAATTAAATTTTTACCGAATAAAGATTAGGGTGTAATCCATAAATATTATAACAAAGTTAAAAAAATTTACATAAAATTACTGAATATATCATTTTTCAAATAAGAATTTGGTTTATAAAAATTCATCAAATACAGAAAACACTTACAATTTTTTTATGCTTTTCTTGGAAGCTTTCTGATGTCCAAATCGTGCGCAACTTGTCAACCTGAAGTAATCAAAAATTTCAATAGAAATTTTTTTAAAGTTTTTTTTTTAAATTCTAATGTGAATTCAGCAGTAAAAAGGAAACTGTTTTAATATTCACCTTAAATACATTTTACAATATTTCTGTTATTTAATCCATTATCTCATCATATATGATCATAAGCTTCAATTCATTCAAATATTTTCATGAAAATATCATTTTACAATATAGAGAAAATTGTTAATATTCTAAAACTTAAATATTTGAGTATTTACTAACATTCAAATTAAAATCTAAAAAGAAAAATTAAGCAGAAATAATTTCTCTTAGAATTTTAAATCCCTAAAAGCCTATTTTGTGGTTCATTACAAGGTTATTTACACATATGCAGAATAGCAGTGTGGTGTGGTGCAATGTATAATGGGCTTGGCATTAAAAGTCGGAGAGCCAAGTTTGAATTCCAGTTGGGTTCAGTATGTGCAAATACCCTAGAGAAAAGTATGAATCCATCTCTTCTTCCCCCACCTATTAGTTGAATAGCAGAACAGACTGGGTCCTATAGCCTTGGTTGGCAACCAGCCTACCCCCAGAAAGAACTGGCAGCCTACTGCAGGAAATTCTCTCTCAAGTTAGTCATGAATCAAAAGAGATATGATCACTCAGGCATGTAATCAACTATGGTATCTTACTGATTGACTAATAGAATAAACATATTTAAATAAATTTTTCACTTAAATATGTTTTATTGAATAGAATGGATAAAGAATGTTTAAAGCTTTTTAGTGGCTTGAATGAATAAGTTGCTTGATGGAAACTTGTAAAGGAACTTGCAGAAATTGTGTGTTATCTTTCAAGTACATTAAACCATCAATGGTCATTTTCAAATTTATATTGAAAACCTTTAGTACTTTGTATGTAGGCAACTTCATTTGTCAAACACAATGTTTGTACAGCCACTTCATGCAACTTGATCATCAGATAGTAGTGTTTGCACTAGTGTTGTCATATCCAGGAAAATGACTAACTGAAAATCGAAAATGATGCTACTGCAGTTATCTGTCCACTTATACCCAATGGAAGAAATGAATATTGCAGAGTGCTAAAGGTTAATGGACAGGAGTTTGAAATGAGTGTGGGTTCACATGATAGTGATGGAATAGATTTTCTTATTGCATGGCTACAGTACATGACATTACAGTTCAAAGCCATTTTAACATGCGTGTGCTAATACTGAAACAAATTGAGTGAGTTGCCATCTTCTGATTCGAAGAGCCTCCAAAATTTTTATTTGTTTTTTGCAGTTGAATTGGCAGAGTATTGGCAACCATAATTTGACAGTAATTAGAAGTGGTGCCATGGATTTATTTTAAGTAGTGTTTATATGCAGCATTTTGCTTGAAGAGAAATGATTGGTTTATCTTCTTAAAAAAATAGCATTAGTCTTTTGCAAAATGTTTATTTTATTTATTTTTTTTAAATGGAGAAATGTTGTTGCTAAATACAAGATTCAGTTTTGAATACAGTTTGTAGTAAGCTGTTTTCTAGGACAATTTTCTCGTCAATGTTCAAATTGCAGCATGAAACTAAATACTTACAACAGTAACTTGGTCAGCCAGCCATTTTTCATCCATCGCTACAAGGAGCGAAATTAAACGTATGGCCTGGTACTGCATCTCCGCTTTGACATGCTGTGCAGGCGGCATATCAGGGGTGCTCTGAAAGAGCAAAACACTATCAAGGAAGTAGTCTACTTTGACTAAAGAAAAAAAAGAAGCCATAAACATTGTCTAACTCATTTAAAAACAGTAAACTTTCAGTAATTTTTTAAAATTTTATTTTAATTGTTTTTAAAAGATTTTTACTATTATTTCATCATATTAGTATTGCTTTCTATCATATGTCAATCATCTAACTTAATCTAATCAACTCCTTAACCTTAAACACACCTTAGGCAACTTCAGTCACCAAGGAAAGCATTTGTCCTCCCACTGCAGTTGATGCCAATAACAGTATATTTAAATTTCATGATTATTTTGTCACATCCTGCTATAGCAAAGGCAAAAAAAAGCCTTGACTTAAATCAAGATCAAGGCTACTGCAGTTTGTATTTGAGGAAACACCATATATAGTGGAAGGAAAAGCAACTCTTATAAAATAATATAGAGTGCTAAAGGTTAATTAAACAAAAACACACACAAAAAAAAGAAATAGTTCCCAATGTGTCGTATATCCAAAAATTCAGGAGTTCATTTTTCCTTTTTTTTTTCATTTTTTCACTTCAACGAAAGAAGCTTCTATAATTAAGTAGTTTTATTTTTTCTTACCTCATTATAGAATTCCTAGTGAAAAATCAATCTCAAACTTAAAAAAAAAAAAAAACTCCTTCCTTAGTCATCACATGAAGATGACAAAGAGAATCAAAGGAAAAAAAAAAGAAAGAAAAATAATGATTTGTGCTCCTCTTGAACATCAAAACTTCAGAAATAACAGGTACCTCACCCAGCAGAAATGAATTCTTCAGACAGGTTAGGAACTTCAGGTGTTCCAAGAGCCACAGTAACTACAGGTACTAATAACTCAACCAAAACTGAACAAAAACTTCACCTCACTGTTGCAGCAAAGCAGAAAAAAATGTAGGCATCCTGGGTAACGCTTGTCTCATCTGTTACCCTCAATGCAACATTACACCAAATGCTCGAGTAAAATTTATCCAGTTTGTTTTTGTATTTATTAATTTCTAAAACTTTAATATTTTAGCTTTTATTCATTTTTGTTACAACCTGTACTGCTTACATTAAAAACAAACGATTAAAGATTGAATGTACCAAAATAAATATCATTTCCTAAATATTTTAATGGCTTGTTTGTTATGTTTTTTTATTATACTCATAACAATTATAAATGATAAAAAAATATCGAGATATTCAGAACAATTTAAAATTATTTTTGAATGATTAAAGTTGTTTTTCAGAGCATTTCAATTATTTTCATTCTCCTTAAAAACAAAAGTTTATCTTTTCTCTGTCTATGCATTTTTACAATCAACAGACCACATAGACTTTTTGTCCATGGCTACTTCATAATAGTAATTAATTTTTCTTCAGCACTTGTAGCCAAAGGAATCTGGATTAATATTTGGATATAAAATTGTCCTCTGGACAAATGTCACAAAAATTATGACAAATGTGTCAAGCCAGTCTATTTCTTTAGGGAGACTTCTCTTCTGGGTAGCTGATTCAAAACATGTTTTTTTTTTTGGGGAGGGGGGTTCTGGTCCTTTATTCCAGAGAATTCATAAATGTTATTTTGGCAACCACCCTGGTCTCTTTAATGACAATGTTTTTATTTTATCTGACATCTTCATGGATACCTTAATGGTCTCTTTCAAATCAGCCAGAAATAGGGAAGAACAGGTAGTTTTGGTTTTGCTCAATGTTACTGAATTCTGTCTAGTTAAATTTGGGTTCGATTCTCCTTGGAATTATTTAAAAACATGATTTTTCAACATATTTTATTTTTTAATTTTCTTCAACTTTTCAGTCTATCTTCCCGCAAATTTCAACAATTACCATACAGTTAATAGACTTCTTCCTTTCTTTCTCTTTTTGTTTGATCAACCTCCGGAGATCACACCATTCTTGAAAGTTGCAGATTTGATGACTGTATGCATGATTAATTTGTTGGCTTAATGGCATATCAACACTTTATGGGTCATTTAATGCCAAAATTTAGTTTTCTTGGGAGCTTTGAAGTAATAAAAATACAATATGTTATTCTACTTTCACAAGTTTGAATACATGGTAGATGATACTCAGCTTTTATGCATATACATGTTTGTGTGGACATAATTACAAGTCAGTGATATGATGTTTGATTTCTTTTAAGAAATTGTAAGATATTTTGTAGATTATCATGAAAGTTCTTCCATGTTGGTTGTTTGGTTGATTTTGTTTAGTGGCATATCAAACTCTATGGGTTACTTAATGCCGAAATCTAAATATTTTGAACACAATTTTATGGCTTCAACTAAATATATTTTGAACGCATTTGTATGCTTTCAACTACAGATAAAATATATCATTAGTCATTTTGCTATAAAATCTATTGCTGGTAATTTCCTTATACAAAAATGCATTGCTTGTATTTTTTACCACAAAAATGCGCTTTCACTGTATTTTCCTTTGTTTGTGGGGTACACTATTTGTTCATAGCTGGGAACCTAACAAATTAAGAGGTGATTCCACACTCCCAGAGGTCTTGCTGCAGGATGTGATTTATTGCCATACCCAGGACTACACTGTGTATGCAGAGCCACTTACTAATGATTGGCGACAATATGTTACAGACTGATTTGTTATCTACTCTTGCAGTTTTGTGAGGAACCCTATCAGATGTTTGTTATTTGGGGGGGGGGCACTGTATATCATAAAAACCAATTCTAAAAGAAAGTGGAGTTATCAAGCCAATATAATCAATAGACCTAGGATTGTGATAAATGAAAGAAAAAAATACTTGAAATTAATAATGGAAATAATTCAAACTTCAAAGGATCAAGTAATATTTTAAACTGAGATTGCAAATTATCAACTATACATTTTTATTTATTTATTTATTTATTTTTTTTTTTTTTTACTCTTTACAATCAGACTATTGTCCTCATCTTTGTTATGTTTTCAGAATACTCTGTAGGAAACTCAGATCAATATACACCTGATGAACGCCGGAAAGCACAGCAGCTGAAATTTTGTGAAAATTTTGTTTTTTTTTTGTTTTTGTTTCGGCTAAATACAAATGACAGTCATGCCAGTCCAACTAAACATACTCTTAGGAATTTTTATGCCTAGAACAAAATAATTGTGCTACAGAGAAAAATATTTGAAGAATAATAAGCACACCATATAAGACAAGTACTGTGTGGGTGGGGGTGTTTGAATGAAAGGATGCAAGCACTTTTATTTGGTACACAAAAGTAGTCATCGCTTATACATTCTAAAGAATAGCACAATTTATCTATAAACCTGAAAAATATTGAATGCTACAAAATACTACCATGCTGAGTATGACAATAAGCTACATCCATCAGCAAGGCCTCTGATTGGGAGGTTTTGAGGAGCTTGGAATCACCTTTTAAACGCTTTTGTTCCCAGGACCACCCTGACTGAGTGGTAGCACCTGCTAGGGGGGCCCACCATGGGCAAATATCAGGTCATCCCATAAGTTCTGTTCGAATTTTCAATAAACAAAACAAGTGACCAAATGTTACATTTAATTACAGATTCAATCAACAATGTATTTTCCCTGATTATCTATGACTTCCTTCCATCTATTAACAAGCTTACTAATTCCATTACTGTAAAATTCTTTTGGCTTTGAATCGAAGAACTCACAAATGTCAGTTTTAACCTCTTCCTGTGTTACAAAAGCTGTTTCTTCCAAATGATTCTGTAAGCTACAAAACAAATGGTAGTCTGAAGGAGCAAGATCGGGAGAATAAGGTAGATGAGGAATTTTCTCCCAACCAAGTTCTTCGATCTTTTGTGACGTGATTCTGTGTGGGGTCGCACATTGTCCTGATGAAACATCACCCCTTTTTGATTCACTAGAGCAGGTCTTTTTTTCCTCAAAGCTTGGTTCAAACACTCTAATTGCTGACAGTATATTTGAGCATTAATTGTTGCATTAGGTGGTAAGAATTCAAAGTGGATTATTCCTTGGCAATCCCACCAGATTGAAAGAAGAACTTTTGCCCATGAAGTTCACTTCTTGGCTGTGGCTGAGGTCCTTCCCCTTTACCAATCCACTGTCTACGACGCTTAACATTTCGATAAAAGATCCATTTTTCGTCGCTAGTCACAAGTCTATCCAAAAAAGGTGAAACAAGTTGGCGAGAATGGAGAGAAGAGCAGATGTCAACTCGGGATTTGAGGTTGTTTTCAGACAATTCATGAGGCACCCATTTTCCAAGTTTAGGAACTTTTCCAAGTTGTTGAAGATGATGATGAACAGTTGTATGGTTTGAACTGAGAACCACTGCCAATTCCTCAACTGATAAAGCAGAATTTTCTTCAAGGGCTGCTTCAAGAAGCTTTTCATCAAACTCAACTGGACATCCAGTTCAATCTTCATCTTCAAGGGTGAAATCTCCACCTCTGAATTTTGCAAACCATCTTCTGCAAGTTCTTTCATTCACACATTCCTCTCCATAAACTGAGTGAATGTTCCTAGCCACTTTGGCTGCTGAGTTTCCTTTCTTGAACTCTTAAAGCATTATGTGCCTCAAATGATTCTTGGGTACTTCCATGTTAGCAGGGTTTTAATCAAACAAAATTTAATTTTACTGTTCTCTGAAATAAAATTTGACCAGTTTAAATGCATCTAAACAAAAATAATGTTCAGCTCCATTAGACATTATAAAATACTCTTTAAATTTCGTTCATTTTAACAAAAAGTTAAAATTCGGACTGAACTTATGGGATGACCTGATAGTTAACCCCCTAAACTGGGGTCAAAACACAATGAAAGTATAAAATATTTTGTAATAAAAACACCAGCAATATATTTTCATAATGTAAAAAAGCAGAAATACAGTTTTGTAAAAGAAATTACTAATGCTCCAAAGAAAATTAAATTTCAGTATTAAATGACTCATAAGGTGTTGATATGCCATTAAACAAACAAAATACTAAAATAATCAAAACCACAACAAATGATCTATTGATCAGTTTAAAAGTTCTAGTCTCTTTATTACCAATATTATGTTTGCTCTTCAAAGGAATTTATATGCCTATAAACATATTTAGTTATTTTTCTTTGAATAATTAAAATGCAAGAGGCTGAAACACAAAGTGCCAATCATTTAGAATTGAAATACTTACTTGAATATTACGGAGAGCCATATTTATCAGTCGCATGGGATCAGCCATGAGGACATCTCGAATAACTTGGGCATCTTTGTGCCGAACCATAAACTACAAGTAGAGAGAGAAATGAAAAAAAAAAAATTATCTACATAATTAATATCGATAAACTACACTATCACAAAGATTTTCCTCAAAATTGAAAACATTTAAAAATAAATGTAAAATTATCAAGTGTGTGTGTGTGTGTGTGTGTGTGTGTGTGTGTGTGTGTGCGTGTAGCTGGATGTATTCCATGAAAGTTATCTCCACACAATCTATACTTTTGATGAAAGGGTGTCCAATGCTGATCTTCTCATAAAATGCAACATTGATGGAATTGAGATTTTTCTGATGTAGTCACAACTTTACAGGTCTGATCACGAATGTTGACAGAATATCTAAGGTCCTCATGTATAGCCAGCTTGACAGTGGACAAAGGACTGTTGGACAGCCATGACTCAGGTATAAATACAAGCTAAAGAGAGACCTCTCAGCTGTCAATGTGCCTCATACTAACTTTGAGCAAGTTGCTGTAGATAGAAATAACAGAAGATATTTGTGCCAGAGTGGTATCAGAAATTTCAAAACCAGTCATATTGACTGGCTAAGAGATGAAAAGCAGCAGTGAAAAACATCAGCAAATATTCCTATTGCTATGTCCCGAGATCCTAGCTGTTACATAATGTGGACTTGTATACAGGTCACTAGTGGGACTGAAGTGTCACATACAACACAAACACAAAAACTGAACGAGGTTGTTGGATCCTCATATGTTGAAATCGATAGAAGGGTCTATCATATATACACACCATATTTTTGGGTGTATGAGAGACATCCTTATTTTAAAGACAGTTTTGCCAAGCATCCAATGAAAATTGAAATATCTATTAATGATGTTAAGCAATTGGTAATATATAACACATACACACATAGAGGAAGTTAAAATTCCAATACACTATACAATGTAAACGATTAGAAACAATGTAAAAAAAAAAAAAAAATTAAAATATACATTTTTATTATCTACATTAAAAGGAATCTCAAAAAAGAAAAAATGGTTCATTAAAAAACATTTTCATTCAAATATTGAATTCAACCTACCTCCAGATACCTTGTCCATTGTTGATCAATAATGGTATTTACATTGAGGAACAAATCAACAGTTTGACGAGGAAACCTCAGTAAGAATTTCAAAAGAGGTTCTCTAAATGGGCTTCCAGCCTACAATATAAAACATACATGTATAAATACATTTTTAAGTTACAGGGTGCAATGGATAAATTGTTATCTAAATTATGCAAAAGTGAAAATAACACTGACAACTCATTTTAACAGATATATTTACCAAAATTACACAAAAATATCTTGAAATGCTAAAGGGTAAATTTATTCAATAAAATCGCCACTGGCTTCAACCATGGTCTTCAGACGACTTTGGAATCTCCTACAACTCTTCTGGACAGTCTCTTGTTTAAGTTGGTGAATGCTACCATAATCTTTGCCTTCAGTTCATCTTTGGTGTTACAAGGAGTTTTGTTGGTTTCACGCTCAACTGTGCCCCACACGATCACTCAACTGTTCCCCATAATAATCAAGGGGGGTGCAGTCTGGAGAGTTAGGTGGCCAGATGTAACGGGTGATGTGGTCATACAATCTGTCTGACAGCCATGACTGGGTTCTACTGCTTGTGTGGCATGGTGGAAAGTCCTGTTCTCAGACATAGGGTATTCCAGCAGCCACCCTCTTGAATCAGGGCAGCACTACCTCCTCAAGGCACTTTATGTAGGCCTCTGTGTTGAGTCTGAGGCACTCAACAACAAACTCAGGAGTTCTTTTCATATCAGAATGATCAGAGTGAGTTTTCCAAGCTACCGTACCTTTGTAAATCACCATTAGACTCATCTAATTCTTTCCTAATCCTCTGCACTGTCCTCAGATTCATACTCAAACACTCTGAAATATTCGTCTTGGAGTTTCCAGCATGAATGCCAGCAGTACAGCATGCCATTTCCAAATTTCCAGCGGAGTAAATTGCACGATGGTACTCTTTTTCACACAGATGGTGCTCAACTGACACTACTATACTGTGCAGTCAACAAAATCAAAACAATGTGCATGCATGAAATTAAAAATATATAATGGCAACAATTTACCCATCACACCCTATATATGTTTATAATTTGTGAATTGTGGAACATTGTGGATTTCTTCCATGTAATCAGGTAAGTTAGTCTTAATTTCAGGGTATTTAGTAAGGTTTAGCAGTATCAGTTTTTCATTAACCAGGGTGGTTTTTTTGAGATGGTGGTTTTATGAGTTATTGTTGGATTTATTTGAGTTTTGCTAATGAGATTTTCCATGTAAAGGCCAAAAGGTTTGAATAGCATTTTCTTTTATATCAGATAGATTTTTGTATTTAGGGTTAAAGATACAGTGATAGGCAAGGTAAGTTGGGCAGGATTTGAGTTTTAGATAATATTGTAGTGCCAGTATTTCACATCTCAATTTTAACAGTGCCTCATGGGCTTCATATAAACTTTCTATTGATGTTTTGAAGGCACCCAGAACCAATTTCAATCCTGCACAATGAATGGGATCATGGGTTTTTAGGTGTGATTTCCAGGTTAACCCATATATGAAACATTTGTAGCCCAATTTGGTTTGCATTAGAGTTCTATGAAATTTCAAGAGTGATATTCAATCTGCACCCCAGTCAGTGTTAGCCAGAACTAGCAGTAACTAATGCTTTAAAGCATTTCTGTATTTTAAGTAGGGAATGAAAGTTTGTTTTTTTTGTTTTTTTTTATTAAAAATGATTCCCAGAAATTTATGTTGGTCAATGATTTCAATTTCTGTTCCTTCAAGTCTAAGAGTTGAATCATTGTGCATTTTTTTCAGATTGCAGAAATGGATACACTTTGTTTTGGTTGGAGAGAATTTGAAACCATTTTCAAAGTCAACCAGTTTAATTTATTTAGGCACACTTACAGTTGTCATTCTCTTTGATTTACGCAATTAACAACGTTATTAATTTTTATGTTGAAAAGAGTGACGGATAGAATGCAACCTTGTAGAAGTCCTCCTTGGATTTTGAGGTCCGAGAGAATTGGTCATACATGAACTTTGAAACTTCTGACAAAAAGTTATTTATCAAATTGGGCAATCTGCCCTTTAATCCAAGATTGTATAGGTTTTTCATTATTCCAAGTCTCCATGTTGTTTTATGGGCCTTTTCTCGATCAAAGAAAATGGTTATTGCATGTTCTTTTTTAATAAAAGCCTCTCTAATAAATGCTTCTAGGCAGACTATATTGTTTATGGTGCTTCTTTTGTCTCAGAATTCACTCTGGAGGTTGGTAATTAAACCATTAGTTTCAAGGTACCAGTTCAGTCTTTTATTCAATATTCTTTCTAGGGTTTTGCATATGCAACCTGTTAATGTTATGGGTCAGAAGTTTTTTGGGTCTGATTTGTCTTTATCTGATTTTAGTATAGGGATCACAGTAGCTTGTTTCCAGTTATTCAGGAGTCTGCTCTTAAACCATATCTCATTAAAGATGTTTAACAGGTATTTTAAGGATTTGAGTGGGGAGAGGAGCTGTTTAAGAAATTAATAATGAATTTCATCTATGCCAGTAGCTGTATTATGTAATCTATAAGTTATAAGTACTTCTAGAATCTATAAGTTCATTTAGGGTAAAAGGATAGTTGTAAGTTCAGTTTTTTTTCTCATTTACCAATTTATAAAATATGAAAAAACAAATTTTTTTATTCATAAATTTATTAACATTTACTAAATTATTAAAATATGTAAACCAACTATAAGGAAATCCTTATTTACCATTTTATAAAGTTTGAGTCAATTAGTAATTAGGCAATGTTTTGTCAACCTTTCCAATAAACAATCTAATAAATAAATAATGTTTATTAGTTTCAATGACAATTCTCAAGAACAAAGAAAATTTATAAATTCACTTTCATATGTTTAGGTTCTATTAAAATTTTAATCATTTAATTGCTTTTTAAAACAAACATGGCCAAGGAGTGAAGGTAGTTAAAATAATAGTAGTGTTAAGGAAAATCATTTTTTTTTTCAGGCATGAAGGTCCAAAATTGCCAATAAACCTTATCCCAATGTTTGGTAATATGACAAAACCACTTACCTCCATAAACAAAGCCTTTTCAGTTTGGAATGTCAATCTTGTAAGGGGTTCAATTATCTTTTGGGTTGCAGTTGGAACCAAGTGGAAGATATTAATAATAGCAGCACAAATTTTAAGTTCCTAAAAGTAGTTAAAAATACAGCTGTACACAATTTTGATAAAACTAATGTTTTACTTAACTGTATCCAATAATAATGTACGTAATATTCACATATTAGTATTGTATTATAAAATACAGAGCAAATATGCTTCTTTTCCATTGTTTACATTTACAAGATATGTTTCTCGTTCAGTTGTTTATGGCTATATGCATTTATGCAACAAGTATAGCATTACTAATAATACTTTTATCATTCTCTTTTACTTTTCAACTCATTTAACTAGAAGATGGGATAAAGAGACAAAAAGCAGTTAGTCTATTGTAATACTTGCACTATATATTTAAAAACTTTGTTGTAATTTTACTAAATAATTCTAGAACAACTCTAAATATATTTTCTACAGCTTTTTATGAGCTATGAAGAAAAAAAAAACTAGGATTTTGAAACTGTTCAAAAATAAAATATATGAAATTATAATTATTTGGGATTATATTTTTTGCATGTAAATATAGAAGCAATTGTAATCAATTTTAAATAAATCTAGTCTGATGTTTGCGCTATATATTTAGAGATTCTCAGCTTCAGTCACTTTCCCATCACTGTAACTGTGCTTCCCTTTGCTTTTTCTATAAATACTTTCATGTAAATATTCTGATGAACTTTCTTCTATGATAACCAAACTTTATGAATTTAAGCACAGAACTAAATTGGCAACATGGTATCATCATTTTACAGTCAAAATGGTTAAATGTAACTAAGTTCTATGCTAACAGTTTCTTCTTCTAGGTTCTTGCTCCCCAGTCAACTTTGATCTTCAAAAATTTAAATGCAATGTCAATCATTATCTTCTGTCTTTTTAATCTTTGTTCTTTTATTGTTCTCTCTCCTAAGTAGCATTTTGCCCTCTATTCTCTAACACTCAGTACCCCGCCCCCGGCATCTTAGTGGCTTTATTACCTTGCTTGGAATAAAATGATTAAAAAAATAATTTAGGATAAACTAAATTCACTTCAAACAAGACAATAAAATATTGTATTTGGCAGCAATTTTTAATTTATACAAGTGTGGTTAAAGACCAAGAAAAATTCTTTGTCATGAGTTATTTTTTTTCATTCCTGTCCACCCTCACAATACAGGAAAATACTTGACAACATCAATATACTACACCATGAAAATAATAAACAAAAACTTCAAATTTGCAAGGCCCTCTATATCAAAAGCAACCAACCAACACTGAACAAAATTATTATGAGTGTAGCAGGAACGTTTCAAAATGCATTTGACCAACATTTAATGGCATTTTGCATTTCTACCATTTCTGGTTGACTCCCTTACATTGGGACACTTGTTTGGGAAAAAAAACACCAAACACCATAGCTACAACTGATAAATTTGAAATTTAAAATAATTATAAACAGAGCACATTCACATGTGTTTTCAAAAAAAAAAAAAAAAAAAAAAAATCCACCACAGTTACAATAAGTTTATCGTTGCAAGACACCCGAGGAGATTGAAAGTACTTGGGTAAGAAAAATCTATGGCACCTTACTTGATGAATTTCAACTTAACATCAAGAAGCTAATTAGAGAAGTAGAAAGGATTATTATAAAAATAAAGACATATGTCTGTATTATTTAATGAAACATGTTTGAGTGAATGAATATATTATATATATAACTTTCATTTAAAGTCAATTTAATGTAATAAAATTTCTTTACCCAAAAATATAAAACATCAGCTTATTTCCTGAGAAGAAACTAAGATCCAAGTATGTTGCTTGTTTGCTTCATCCAGTGACATTGTAAATTTTCCATAAAATACAAAAAGTTTTAACATTTTCTTACTCTGTATATTGCTTTTCAGTTTATTAAATTTTAATAAAGCTCAAAGATTCGGTAAAAATATTTGATGACAATAAGAATAAAAAAATTACCTGAGAGAGCACTTGGCCATTACTTCTTTGAGTACCACTTTTTTGGTTTGTGATGGCAACTTCCATGAACTTTTTCAAGTGGGTCTTTAAAAACAAAAAACAATAATAAATAATAAATTAACAAATAAATTAACAAATAAATTTTCTTATTCGTCAGGATATAAAGAGAAATGTGTTAAGAAAAATTACCAGTAATTGTTCCAATAGTTTCTCTTTGAAAGTGTGAGGAAATAATTGTGTGAGGCTGGTAAGCCGTTGAATTACATTCAAGTTGAGATTTCGATAATCTCCCAATAATCCCAATAAGGGCCGCATATCACCATGAACCATTTCCATGTCAATTGTAAATCCAGATATGAACTACAAAATGAAAATCAATTGCTACATAAATATGCATAAATCAATTTAATAAAATATAAAAATAAAATAAAAAATATAATCAGTAAACAAACAGTTCGCAAAAAACTGCTGAGAATTGGATTAAAAAAAAAAATCCATGAAACTCAGAGTACAGATTGAAATAAGATAACTCTTATTAATAATTAAATCAATTTATATACTGATAAAAATGTTACCAAAAAGGTAAACACAGTTTGTTAGACTTTTCCAATTAAAGATTCACATCAACAATTCATAAATAATTTTTGAAGAAACATTGAAGATAATTCCTTTTTTTCTGAACAGTATAACTGTAGCTATCAGATCTGCAGAAATGCTATGCAATTTCACTGAACACCAAATATTTAATCTATTTTAATAGTGCAGAAAAAAAATGATTTTTCCCCCTCCACCTTTTACAAATTCATACTAGAAAACATACCCAAATACCACTTAACTTTCAACATCTTCACAAAATATTTGTTGAACCATTATTTTAAATTACATTTTGCGATATTCTGGTTGTGGGAGTAAAAAAAGAGAAAATGTTGTATGTAGCTAAATACTGTAATACATATATTCCAATTTTGCCAGAAGCATAGATTTGTATTTATTGCCATTAAATGATACAGAAAAAAAAAAATGGTAAAATGATTAATAATCAAAGCAAAGTGCAACTTTTAGTTTCCAATATTTTTACCCTTTTACAACTGAGTAAAACTAAAGGCCATTTCCCACCCACCCCAATAAAAAGCCTACTGTAAGAACAACTAAAACTCTAAACCTCTTAAATGAATAGTATATTAGGTTGGTGCAAAAATAATGTCGTTTTTGACGTTAAAAATACATCAAAAACGACATTATTTTTGCACCAACCTAATATTATAAATGGGAGGAAACTTGATAACTCAATATGCATGAGTAAACAAAAGTAACTTATAAGATTGTCTGGCAAACATTTTCCCTCTAGCTGGCCCGAGAGTGTGTGTTTTTAATGGGTAGTAGCAACTTTTGAGTAAAACTCACAACATGACTATCATAAATCCGCATACATAAGTTGATGAATGGGGTTAGCAAAAGCAGATTTCTAGGACAAAAAAAAAAAAAAAAAAAAAAAAAATTAACAACCACATACAAAGATTTGTCCCAAAAAGAAAAATAAATACAAGTTCTATATTGTGGATGGATGGATGGATGGATAGCCACTCATATCTGAGTATGCCCATCTACTAGGGGTGGCTAGCTAATTCTTGTTGCAGACACCTACTTGAGAACATTTGTCACAGAGAGCCCACCTGTGGTTCATACTGCAACTATGCTAAATGGACCTTAGTTACAGTTTCTGGGAGAAAGCGTGTGTTATCTAGCATGATCTCTGAACAGGGCTAGTACATTCAAACTCTCAGTCACAATGACTTGTGACTTGCTAGCATAACCATCAATGGCTTCCAAAGGGTTCCATCTATCCAATTTCACTCACAAGGCTTAGGTCAACACATGGTATGGTTTTCAGGCACTTTCCAAAGGTGCTGCACACTGGGATCATCTCCTCCAGACCAACAGCATCAAGAAGTCACCTTCCTGACAAATTGACCATGGTGAGATTCGAACCCAGGTCTCATGGTCAGAAAGCAAACGCTCTAACAACTCCGCTGTGCTCATTCTTTATTGTACCATACCAATAAAAGGATATATAACAACCATGATATTTCAGTGATTAACTTTTTCCTTGAGTTACACCAAATAAATATTTCTCTTGGTACATAGAGTTGTTTTGTTTTTGTTTTTTGTTTTTTACTTTCAGTCAGTCAATCATAACCTCAGAACTAGCAACATGTAAACTTAACCAGTAGATGACTCAAGACAATTGGAATGAAGCTTTAAGATGACTACTTGTAGCCATGTTACATTTAGTTGTGACTGGAGATGCAATCATTTTTCAGCTTCCAAGAAATTCTTTATTTTCTCTGGAACATTACAATGTTACAAAACTGAAAAAAAGAGTTAATTCCATGTGTTTTTCGTTTGTTAGATTTTCAAAAAAACTTCAAAATAAATATTTCTTTCAAAGCCAGTCATTGGAGTTCCATACCTTTTTCATGCAATCATGTGCAGCTTCCTGTAATTCAGGGTTGCTACTGTCCAAAGCTTTATACAAAACATGAAAGATCTTTTCACGGCTGGGTTGTATATAATGAGAAGCAGCCAGTGCTCCTGGAAAAAAAAAAATAAGAAAAATGATTTTACTTCACAATACAGAATTATCTTAGAATCTTATATCTTCTTTCATGACTATAATTTTTCACCTCCACCTGCCACCTTCCTTGGGTCTAATGTTGTTGGTGTCAAAAGCATTCTGGATGCACAGGTAATGTAATGGTTAACAACTTTGAATAAGAAATCAGCAAGACAAGTTTGAATTTCAGTTGAGTTTATTACATTTTCTTTCACACAAATATTCTTGGGAAAGGTATGAATAATCTCTTCTCTCCTTAAATAACATAGCTAACTTTGTCTTTAAATTGAACAGATATGTTTTTTTTGTTGTTTTTAGATTGAGTGCAATTTAAATATTAAAAAAAAATAATTAATTCCTTTTCTATATCCTCTAATCCAAAGAGTCATACTAATCTGGGTTATGTTTTGAAGTCACCAAAAGGTTGCATCTTCTCTCATCACTTGATCAAACTTTTTTGTCACAGTGACACATTTTTTTTTTTTGGGGGGGGGGGTTATTTCACACTTAGAGGACTGGAGAATAAATTATATAATTTTTATTCTCAATGCAATCATTAGATCTTGAAAGAGTCAATTACTTTTTACCTCAACAATTGTTTTAAAATTATTTTTTTTTAAATTTTAATAGTTCAAAAGAAAAACCAATCTGAAACTGGAAACAAACAAATTTATAAATAATATTTAACCCCCCCCCCTACTCGTGTTTCTGTTATAAAGTTTGTATAATGCTCATAGTTGCTGGTTGTAAGACTAAGGAAAACACTGAAACAAAAGGTTGAGTGAAGAAGGGTTTAGTGACATGAGAACATGGATTGACAATACAGTAGTTCAGTGTGACAAGTGTACGACTGAAAAGTGTTACATCTTTGAACCTACTTTTTGTCACTGTTCCATGAACAAACAATCTACTCATAATGGATGGACAAGTCCATGTTTCAGTATTAGGTGTAGAGAAGGTTAGTCATTCTTTGTAAACAACAGTTTTTTTTAAATTTATTAATGTTAGTATTTTGATAAAATGATGTATAATGTTTTATTACAGAAGCGGTTTCATTTTTCAGATCATTCTAATGGCCATATAATTAATACTGATTTCAGGAACCAGGCTTGGAGAATTTATGAAATAAAGATCTTTTATGTAAAAAGAAAAAAAAATTGCTCACGTAAAGCACTTTTCCGAAGTGGTACCAAATTGGTAACATTTTTGCAGCAAGCCATTTTCATTAAATGGGAATCTTCTGAACTTGATAAGTTTATGAGCTGAAGAGGAGAAAAAAAATGATTTTCAGACAATATTTATTTGTTGTACCATAATAATAAAAATTTTTTTTTTTTTTTAGAAAAAAATGGAAAAATTTACAAAAATCCCCATTGTTTTGTGTCATATTTATTAGAGATTTTCTTTTAGACTGCATGATAAAAAAAAGAAATCTTTAAATGTATAGAAATGACAAAAAAAATTGCTTACTTCAACAAAAAATACTTTGTGTTCCACCTTCAGCAAATCAAGAGTAAAAAGCCTTGGTTCTAAAGTTGTACAAAACGTATTGCCTTCCTAAAAGAGAAATAGTATATAAAATTTGAGAAAATCAAATCAATGCAATAAAGTTACTTTCGTTGAACCAAACCGACTTTACATTCTCACCACTTTCCTATTTAATATAAATTCACATTGCCATAAAAAGTCAGCAATAAAAACTTAAAATACATTTCTTCACAAGGCAAAACTGTTTAAGTTATTACAGATCCACTTTATTTTTTTTTTTTAAACAATTACATATTTTAAAACCTTGCATCACTTATGCATATTTTTATCCCACTTGAGCCTAAATTAATACATTTTTTCATATTTTAACCAGCACACTAACTTACACCATGCTAACTTGTTTAAAACAGACTGCAAGAAGCTTAAAAATGTAATATGGATCATATGATTATTTCCAATAGTTTCTCTCTGCAAACATTTTTAACACAAACACATTAAGACATTTTCCTATTGAAATAATGAATTATGTTACCAATATCAATATATCTATAGATATATAGAACTCGTACTCAAAAATTATAACATAGCAAACTTTGATACTTGAATCTACAATAACCAATCAATCTCATATCGTAACCATCACTGGAATTATAAATCTACTTACCATCAATCCTATCTGAGCATTAGCAGGTTGATGGTGAAGAAGATGTTTCTTGGGTGGGATCATGTCCTGGAGAACTTCTCTGTGAGGTTCCATGATTTCAGTAACTGATTTATTGGTTGTTTCTGCAAGTACTTCCAATGCATGCATTACCTGCAAAGAAAAACAAACATTCTTAACTTTAACAAACAAATTTAAAATTACCTTAAATCCAACCAACAAGAATGTATCACAATGTATTAGGTTGGTGCAAAAATAATGACGTAATAATGTCGTTTTTTGATGTTAAAAAATATGTCAAAACGACATTATTACGTCATTATTTTTGCACCAACCTAATAGCTTGCTAAGTATTAAAATGAAAAGTTGTAGGTTAGTCAAAATGATAATTCAGGGTTTGTCAAGAGATTATATTAGGAATGTTCAGATTCAACTAACTTTTGAAAAGATGGCTTTTTTGATCATACTGTAACAGTTTTTATGTTAGCCTGCAGTTTTTAATGATTTCTCAAAAGGTGGTCTATTTTTGTGTATTGATTGTAACACTGAAGATAGAAAATATGGATAAATAATATAAATGATCAAACATGTGAAAAGTGGACATTTTTTGCTAAACTATAATCCACAGTTAAGTTGATCAGTCTGATAGTGATCAAATGTAAATATTCTTGGGAATAATCAACCTCCCATGCCACAGAAGACCAGGGAACAAATTCA
The DNA here is from genome assembly GCA_963932145.1 of Acanthosepion lycidas. Classification (NCBI taxonomy): domain Eukaryota; kingdom Metazoa; phylum Mollusca; class Cephalopoda; order Sepiida; family Sepiidae; genus Acanthosepion; species Acanthosepion lycidas. The sequence goes on from OZ010613.1 coordinate 829,737, forward strand.
AATCAAACATTAAAAGTCATTTGCATCAATTTGTTTATTTTAATGATTTGATTTTTTTTATGGTATAACAACTCCTCCATGGGTCATTTAATGCCAAAATTTAATTTTCTTGGGAGCTTTGAAGTAATAAAAATATTATACGTTATTCTGCCTTCACAATTGAATACATGGCAGATGATACTCAGTTTTTGTGCATATACATGTTTGTGTGGACATGATTGCTAGAAACAGTGATATGCATGTTTGATTTCTTTAATAGTAGGATATTATATGGCTCAATGTCATGAAAGTTCTTTCATGCTGATTAAATACATATTGTTGGTATTTTTACTAACAAAAATGTATTTTTATACTGTCATAGTGCTTTGTTTTTGAAGGTTCACTATTTGCCCATAGCTGCGACCCTAACAGCTGCTGCCATACCTTCAATCTCCCAATCAGAAGCTTTGCTGCTGGATGTAGTTTATCATCATACCCAGGATTAGGTTATGCCAATCAGTTTGATATGTGATTCATACACATATACACACAAAAAAATCTAATTGACTAGATTAAAATATTTTACTTTTGAAACAAATTATGATTGGCAATGAAAAGAGGACATTTTACAACAATATAAAACACCAGAGACTGTGCAACAAGCAAGATAAACCACTCAAAAGTTTATCAAAGTCCAATCTTCATCCAAACTTGATGCTATGTATGGAGCTGGACTGAACCGGAGTCCTCTACAGGTGTGTAGGTAGCATAATGTTTATTGGCTCAGAAAATGGAATCAGCATACCAAGTCTAGATTTCAACTTACTGTTTCATTTACAGAGTACTCCCGCCTTTCAGAAAAGGCATGAAAACACATTGCTTCAGTTATAGGTTGAATAGCAGGGCTATCTGAATTCTGAACTCATGTGGTATTCAGTCTAGGAAAAGGAAAACTGAATATAACCCTTCACAAATAATAGCGCAAACTGGTTTCTTTCACCTTCACTTTTACCAGTGTAGAATAACAACTCTGAATTAAAATCCAAACAGAGATAGGCTTCATCAAACTATCTTTCCCTAGACACAGCCACAATACACAGCTTATCCTATGTTGAGTGAGTAGCCATGGTCAAATGCAAAATAAAGAACAGCACTGTCCAACAAACAGAGTTAACAAAGTTTGCAATAAAAAGAAAAAGAAACAAGGCAAAAATGAAATAATAGCAAACAAACAATATATGCAAGACAAATTAACAGTAAGAAAGCAAAATGTTCACCAACTAAGAATTAACATTGACACACAAAAGTAAATTTGGATAAGTGAACATAGCATTCTTTCTTCTAGACAAGGTAGATCTGAACAGAGTCATGTCAAAATGAAAACTGGCTTATTTTATTGGCTAAGAAAAATTTATGGACTTCTGCCAATAAAAGGGGAGGGGCAAGTGTTTTGTGGTCATTCCTGATGGATTGAAATCAACACCTTAAAAACTCTTCTCATGTATACCTTCTGGAGAGGTAAACAATTGATTTATGTAAATACTGCTCCCAATTAAACCAACTGAAGGCAACAACTGGCAAAAGTGTACAGAATGTAGTTAAGTAATACTAAATTTCATACTTCTTCAGTGACCAAGACTAAAATTGTGTTAACTTGGTTGAGAGAAATCTTTAGTCAGTAGCTATTGCTCTTTTAGAATATCATTTATTATCTTTATAGAATTAGCTTTAAAAAAAATCCCTTGAAGACTGTAAAAGGTATGTAGAGAAATTATCTACCAAGAAAGATAAAAAGTTAAGGAGGGAATTATGAAGTTGTCTGAAGATACAAGTAAAATCAAACTAAATATATGTGGTTTTCAAAAAAATTTAATATATGAGATAAAAAGAATTGTTTTATTTTTACTTAACACTTCCACTGTTGTGGATATACTTATATATCTTCACAAAACTTACATTGCCTACTCTCAATGTCAACATGGGTTTTCAAGACTGTAAGAAATGTCAGTCCTGAGCATTTGAGCACTCATGCTTAGTGCTATTTCTAATAGCCAGCATAGACATATAGCACCATACAATACAACTTGTTTGTTACGTATTATTTTTATATTGCGTGTTAGTCTGATTGCTTCATTCATTTTCTACCTCTTAAGTATTTGCAGGTTATTTAAAGCCAGAAAATATTTTTAGATTCTAAGAATTTTTTTAGATAATGTCTTATTAATAAACCCATAGCTGGGGGATAGGTAGATTCATACCTAAATAGAATTTGATAAACAAACAAGAAATTATAATGTGGCTATAAAGTGAGGGATCAATTCTATATTACAATTATATAAACTGATCTCCCACTTTGTGGCCATGATAGTTTCTATACATTTATATTCCAGAGAATCTAAAAGACATGCCTGTGTAGCTAATCAGTATTTCATTGATTCATTCATTCATTTTCTACATCTTATCAAACCATTGCAAATTATTTAAAGCCAAAAAATATTTTTAGATTGTAATGTTTTTTGGAGATGATAATGATTTAGTGATACAAATTTTCTTACTAATAGCTGGGGGAGAGGAGGTGGATTCATACCTGTCCCAAGGGTATTTACACATGAGTGAATATAATGAATAAACTGGATTTGGAACAACAATTAACAATTCCTAGCCATTATCCATTACACCACCTACACATCAAAACTTACAGTACCTGATATTCCTAAGTGGTCATCCATCTAGGTACTGACCAGGTACAACATTGCTTAACTTCACTGTTCATATGGGAATAAGGGGTTTCAACATAATATGGTCGTAAGTCATATTGTGTTAGGGGACATGTCATTTAGCTTAGTCTGTACAGCAGAGTATCAACCCATGAGAAATCTTAGTGTCTTCATAGTCATTTATTTCTAGTAAATGGCAATTTCCTATTTTCCCCCCAAATGGGCCAGCACAATCAGGCAACAATACTATAATAATGCAACAGTGAAAATGTTAATAAGCCAAAGAAACTTTTTCAGTTACCCAATAAATTATTATTTTTTTTTCTCTTATACTTTCAAAACCTTTTAAATCAGGACCTTCTTTTTTTTTTTCTATTTTTAAGTCTGGTCTACTTATTCTCAGCCTGACAGGTTTATTTAGACTTTTCATAGGATTCCCCCACCCCACTCAAGGCAAACTATTTTTCATATTGAAGCAGCTATTTTCATTTTTATAAAAATCTTAATACCATTTCATGAAAGGATTTTTTTTTTCTGACAGTATTTCTTAAAACTAAAAACATTAATTTTAGTGGCTACACATTACCTGTTGTTATATGTTTTTTATTTTATTAAAACAGTGAATTAATAGCAACCAGTCTAAATTGAAAAGTCTTACTAAAGAAAAAGTCAGCTTCCTACAGGAATCGAATCTGCATCCCTTTGTTTTTACCTCAAGGAAACCACTTCATAAGATGGAGCATGGCTCTACCAGTTCAACCATGGAGCCTAACTGACAGGACAATGTCAGAATTACCTGTTAAACAAGACATTTTTCTCATTGAGACTTCTAAGAATTTATATCTGCTAAAAATAATGTTTATAATAATAAGATACCATATCATGTCAATTATAACGCACACAATTGAAATGGTGTAAATTTAATTTTCAGTATACTTATATACATCAATATATATCACAAGATATATTTTATTTCTACATATAAAATGCAGCTTCATATGAGGAATAACTATTTAAGAAAAGGCATCTTAAATACCAAAAGGATAATGGAACTATTACAAAAAAAAAAAAAAAAAAAAACTGGAACACCAAATAATTTGCTCAAACATTATAACTATCTCACTTGTTGGCTATTGTGGCATGTGGGGGCTTCCTTACTTTGCTCAATTGAGTAGTAGCAGCAACAGAAGTGATCAGCAGGATACAATCGAAGTCCCAGATCTCATAAAAATGCTGACCAAATTATTCGGGCTCTCTTTTCTACTCTTTTTCAGTGGCCACTACCTTCAAGGCCAGTTTGAGGGGCTGCTCACAACCCTTACTGCAGAAAACATGTAGCCAGTCCTGGCAGCTTGATCCAGATTTATCATTTCTTGTGGGAACAAGCAGAGAAATCTACTCTTTCTACAAAACATCTACTCAAGGGAAGAACTTTGTTAAGTGGGAAACCCAACTATTTTCCTGCAAAATACCACTATTTTGCACCTTGGGTTTTGTTGCTCCAATAGGAAAAATTCCTACAACATTTCACATTTATTGTTCAAAAATTGATCAGAACAATTACACATTGCAATACCATTCACCAAAATTGCAATAAAAGAAATGGAAAAAGAGAAAACCATATTTACCTGTTCTCTAACCATGGTGTTAGGTGAAGTAACTTGCTTGACAAGCTCATGAGTGACATCATGCAAAGACTTCTTTTGTGCCAGTAATACATCTTCAGTTGCATCAGGAATTTCTTTAGCACAAAGCCTCAACATACTTTCTATATTTGTTTTGGCTAAATCAATAGCTCCGCTGGATACCTGAGAGAAGAAAAGTACAAAGATAATCACCATTTTGCTTTCTTTTAGAACTTGTATCAAGAATAATATAGCCAGCTTCTAACAGAAGTTTTTTAGTTTTCATGACCGAGCTGAATGCTTTACATGTAGTTAAGCACCGCATCAAAAGTACAATTCCGTTTCCCTCTATAATTTTGAAAGGAGTCATTACTAGTTTAAGATTTGATTCTGGTTTGCATAACCAAGGGAGAATACTCTCCTCTTTTACATTTAAAGTTGGCCATAAAATAGATCAGCAGAAATGGTTGTTCTAACAAAATAAAAAAAAATGTGTGATAGCCTGAATTCATGTAATTCTGAGTGTTCAATTACGTTGGGTTTTGTTTTCTGTCTAAAATGCTGTATTTAGATATCATTTAAATTTTTAGAATTTCAAGTTTTAAAGAAGTGCCTTGTTTTCCATACATTATAGTCTTAAATTGAAATGGCAAAAAAAATAAATGTGAACTCACCTCTCCAGTCAAGTCCAATATTACAAACAAAAATGCTTTCAGAAAAACAAACTGGTGTTCAAGCACCCATTTTCTAGGCATATGCTCATAAAGGAACTTGATTGCTTGACATCTGAATTAAAATTTACAAATATATTAAACATTTCTTAAAATTTAGTTTTACAAAAATTGAGAAAATGTTTTATGACTTAGTTCCCCATCAACAATGTACATATTTAGTAGTGATCCTTTCATAAATAAATTTTGTATGAGAATATATAATAATTACATTCTTAGCATTTTGAGAACACAGCACTGCATTTTCAATAGCATTGTCTCAACATTTAAACTTTTTCATTTTCATTGCTCTTTAAATTAGAAGTTCTATTTGTAGAAGATAAACCTACCCAATTCTTATTTATGATACAAGTTAAAAATTAAAAAAGAAATTAAAAAAAAAAAAAAAAACAAAAAAAAAATCACAAATATCTCTTGGGTAAATTTGAGCCAACTGTGCACCTTGGATAAAAGCTAATCAAGAGTCCTGCTCATTCGACCAATTCATTCATTTTCTATGGCTTGCAGGTTATTTAAAGCAAGAAAGTATTTTTGTAGATTGTAAGAATTTTTTTTTTCTTTGAGATAGTAATGGTTTAACTGAAGTGAGGAGAGGTGGATTTATACCTTTGGTTTGTTTGTTTAGCAGCATATCAACTCCTTGTGGGTCATTAGTAATTTCATTCACAAAAATGTATTGATGGTATTTTTACTATGAAAATGTATTTTTATACTTTTATAGTGTTTTGACCCCAGTTTGGGGCTTAACTATTTGCCCATAGTTGGGACCATAACAAGTGTTACCTGGACCTGGGAACAACAATTAACAAGTGGTTCCACACTCCTGAGGCATTGCTGCTGGATGTAGTTTATTGTCATACCCAGGATGGGATTCATACCTTTCCCAAGGGATTTTGCACATTAAGTGAATATAATGAACCCAACTGGAATTGGAACTCAGCTCACCAATTTACAATTCAGAGTCATTATCCATTACATCGCTCACACACCCAAGCTTAAAGCACCTGGTATCCCCAAGCAGTCATTCATCTAGGTACTGACCAGGCTTGATGTTACTTAACTTCAGTGATCATACAGGAACTAGTGTTTCAACATAATGTGACCATAAGCCCTGTTCACTCAACCATTGATTTAAACTTAAAAGTGGAAAACTATTTCATCTTGTTTTCTAGTGGATAAATTATCATTAACAAGCCTCACTAATCCAGCATCTGTTATTAAACAAGAAATCACTAGGTAATTAATAATCAAACATAAGATAGAAACATTTTTTTTTTACTGCCAGATCCAAGCTGATTGACACATCAACATAAGTAGATTATAAATGTGCAAATAAGAAAATGTTTTTTTGTTAGCAGTAAAAGGCAGAATAAGAAAGGTGCTCTTACCCTCCATGTTTTGCATACCATGCTCTATCATAACACAAAGCACACAATCGCTCTACAAGATACTCAAAAAATGGCAGTTGACATGCCTGAAAGAAGTGATATAATTTACATTAAATAAATTTAAAATAGATACCAAATGTAATCAAAATAACACAATCAAATTGGTACTTAAACAATTTCTTGGTGGTTTCTGTCTGAGGCTGTTGTGCCCTCCAACCTTCTTCATGTGTATATGGATCTGTAACCTACAGGGAATTCTGAACTGAACCCATTATTTAATTTACAGGGTAGACTGTTCTCATCCCATTTCCCATGTCTAGAGATATCTAGTCTAGTTCTTATTTTCATTACAGTTATTTCTCAACGTTTTTTTTTTTTTTTTTATCAGAGTTATTTCTCAACAGTTTCCACAGAGTTCAAGTACACACTGCCTGATCCAGGGATCAATCTCACAATCACTATATCACCAAATTAATGAACCAACACTTTAATCCACTACAGGCCTAGTAGATATCTCTAGACATGGCCAGTGGAACAATAACAATCTACCACCATAGATTAAATAAGTTCACAAATGCCTGAGAAAGGCTGGAAGGCACAATGTTTGAAACATTGTGATAACAACAAAGATCAGGACAATAGTCCAAATATAAATAGTATAAATAATTTCTTGGTGTTATAAAACTTAAGTAATATAGCATGAAGAAGTGGAAACATTTTGTGAATCTATATTAGAAAAGAAAGGCTAATTCCCTGTCCTTCCTGCTTTTTGTGTGTGTGTGTGTGTGTGTGTGTGTGTGTGTTGTACATGAGTGATTTACATGTGCTCATGCTATTTTTAATGCACACACACATACATACACACAATTTGACAGAATTTGAAATAAGACATTGGAATAATACATTGGAATAATACATTCCTCTCCCACTATCTGGACAATTCTTTTTGATAAAAAAAAAAAAAAAAAAGAAAAAAAAAAGAACTTACCACAAAAATATTAAACACTTTGTTTATTTACAAGAATAATTTTATATTTACAACATTTTAAAAATTAATAAAATTAAAACTAATACAATATTTATCATTTACCAATTTATAAATAAATAATTCATAAATTTATAAACATTTACTAAATTATTAAAATATGTGAATCAACTATAAAGAAATCCTTATTTAACATTTTATAAAGTTTGAATCAATTGGAAATTAGCCAATGTTTTGCCAACCATTCCAATAAACAATAGTGTAAATAAACAATCTAATAAATAGTGTTTATTATTTTTGCTGTAAATTCTGAAGAACAAAGAAAATGTTGAAGTTTTATTACAATTCTAATCATTGCTTTTTAAACATTGCCAAAGAGTGAAGGTAGTTAAAATAATAGCAATGTCAAGAGGAAAAAAAAAAAAAAAAAAAAATTTTTTTTTTTTTTTTTTTTTTTTTTTTACACACTTATTTTGCAGGTATTACAGTCCAAGATTGCCAAAGATTTTTTTTTTTTTAGTCACCAAAACCATCTGGTATTACTAGTTTGCCTATTATCCATCACTTTGAGAGGACATAAGGATTACTCATAGAATGATTTACTTTGTTTTTATTGGTAATTTCAATCCTCTTTGATATGGGTTCATCAATAAGTTGGTTGCTTAAGATGATTTACAACCATTTTTTTTTTTTTCGTTTGAGAGTAATTTTCAACATGTCTTCACATCTTTATTATATATCACTTAATTGTTTAACAATTTATCTAACTCTTGAGCATTTTAGAATTACACTTCATAAGTTTTCGGGTTATATAAACCTTAAGAATATAACACCAAAAATTCTCAAAACTTAGATACATTTTCTTTTATTTGAATCCAAGTTTATTTCAGGAAATGAAAACCCCATCAGCATAAAAAATAAACAACTTTAATGCAGACAAGAGAAAGAAAAATGCATAAAATATTTAAAATTATCTTTGATGCTTTCTATATAATAATGATCTGATTTCTTTATTTGTATTTGTTTCTATAACATAAAAAACAAATGGAACAAATAGTGCAGTTTCTGTTAGAGCATTTGAATGGCATTGTTTTAAGTTTAATAATAAAGCAATCTCCAGTCTAATCAGGCCACGAGTTTCTAAATTTTTAAGTATCAATCCTCAGAAAGAAGAAAAAAATGCCCAGTCCTATTTACCGCTAGAAGTTTGACTTATTTGCACTGGTCTCCATCAGCTCATGGTATACTACTGATAATACATAAATAATAATTAAAACTAATTATATAATTATTGACCGATTTATTTTCTATGGCTTAACTCTTTACAGGTTAAAGCCAGAAAATATTTTTAGATTGTAAAAAATTTTTTTGTTTGGGAGGGGGGATTAATAATGGTTTAGTGACACAAAGTCTTACTAATTAATCTATAGCAGAGAGAAAAAGGAGGTAAATTCATACATTTCCAAATTTGCATGTAAGTGAACATAAACCCAACAGAAACTGAAACGCAGTTCTCTGATTAACAATTCTGAGCCATTAACCATTACACCATCTGCACATCCAAGCTGACAGCACTTGGTATTCCCAAATCAACATTGCTTAACTTCAGTGATCATATGGGAACCAATGTTTTAACATAAGGGGCCAGAAACTGTTTAGTTATATTATTAGCATTTACAAATAATTTATAATTCTATAAATAGGAAACAACAGTGAGCAGAGGCTCCCTAAAATGGCATTTGTGATTTTTGTAAAATCAGTTAATTTACATTAATTAAAATAGCATAAAATTACAATATAACTGTTTATCATCATTGCCTTACCCGTTCCTGAGAACCTAATATGATTGTTGCTGTGTTTAATATAAGCATTAGAGCCACATTTCCAGGTTTGCAAAGTTCTTTCTCCTCATGACCCATTACAGCAGCAATGGCATCAACTAAAATCTGAGTATCCATGCCTTGAAGCTTGTTCTGTTTCTCTCCGACAGGGAATGGGCCTGTATAAAAAAAAAAAAAAAAAAAAAATTGTAATGTTTCAATTATGCCAAATGTAGATTTACATAAAAACTAAAACTTTCATACAATCTTAAACACTAGACGCTTTGTTTTATTCTAACATTTAGTGGAGAAAAAAAAAAAAAAAAAAAAAAAAAAAAAAAATCAACTTTCATTCCAACTCTTTGAAGATTTCAAAAAATGTCCACTGAACACTTGGAATCCAAACATGCAAATCGCAATTCTAATCACTAAGCCATTTTTATCATTGTTATCAAAGAGAAAAATATACAAACCACATTGTTGAGAAATAGCCACCATTGTATAATGTCGTACCATACAGCCCATGAAGGATAAAACTGGGTTTCTTAGTTCTTTAATTGCTGCAGCAACTAAAAAATGTCAAAAAACATTTTTCTTTTTAAATTACATTCCGGGAAAGATTTTTTTTTTTTTTTTAATTCACAATAATAGAATTTATTTGCTTCAGGATTTATTGTAAAAAGAGTTACTAGCATGGGGGTCTGGTGTTTGGGGGGGGGGGGGGGGGTTAAGTTGTTAAGTTCATAGGAAAAGCCTAAACAACCAAGCTTATTAATTTGGACTTTATTAGCATACCAGAAGTACCTTGGAGGTTTGCTTATTTTCATTTTGTTTTGCTACTTAAAGTGGAATTAACTATTTTGAATTAAAAGCTTGGAGAATGTGAATGCTGAATATAAAATGTTGACAAGAAAGAAAATAGATTTTGATGTTTGCTAAGGCAAGAGGCTTGAAGGAGGAAAAGATATCAATCTAAACAAAAAACAAAAAATAATTATCTTAAAAGTGTGACTTTCATGATAGATTATGTATTATGAGAATTGGGAATTTAAATGTTCATCATGGAATAATCATGGAGACTGGCCAGAGGAGCTTTCAGATGTTCTAAGATAATAAAAAGGGATGCAGGAAGGAGTGGACAAAAACTGTACAGAAATTTTTTTTTGTGGACAAATAATGAATTGTTATTTGTTGATCATTAATTTTTCATCAATAGGATGAAAAAACAATTCAAAAGAAAATGAAAAAAATTGCTGAAGCTTCAAATTATATTGATGAATAGAAAAATGAATGGTAGGGATTATTATAATCTAAAGTAAATAATGTTAATTGGCCAAGATCTAGTTAGCGATATGGATTGTATTAATCAATCCTAAATATGGTAGCGAGCGGTATTACAAGGTGAGTATCCTTTATCTGAAATTCCCAAATCTTAAAGTTTTTCAGGTGCTGGGATGACTTGGGACAAATGAGAAAATCTCAGAAAGCAACATGGCTACCCATGGCATCATGGCATTGCAGCATTAAAAATAAATTATTTTTTGTTTTCATTACATTTAACTGTAATCATAATCCATATTTTGTTTTTATACAAATACTGTAGCTGTATGTATTGTAATGTTTTAATCAAAACATGACATCGTTGATAGAGATTGATAGGTTATCAAAATTCCTTCTCCCACTAACAGTGATGTCATCGATGATGTACCCTCTCCCTCCAGTTTCTCACATCTGATGTAGAAGTAGTGTTTGGCATTGCATTTATATATTTTTTGTAAGTGATCATGTTTTTGGCACATGTATAGAAAGCACAAAACATTTTTATGTGAAATCTTAATTTCACCACTTAAAAATTTGTGTGAGCATTACATGACTAGCATCATTATCTACACAAAATTTATCAAATTTTATCTAAAACTACCTTCAGGGTTTAAGCTGTGTTATGAAATGTAAAATCATATTGTGTTTATGCTTGGGTTCCACTCCCAAGCTATCCCATTTTATAGATGCTATATACAAATTAAATAGCCTGTATTCCAAAATCAAAAAAAAAATAAAATAATCTGAAAATCGAAGCCCTTCCAGTCCCAAGATTTCCAGATAAAGGACTCTCAACCTGTATAACCAATGGGCACATGAGAATCTGGAAAGAGATTTTGAATAGACCAAATTTAGAGAAACTTGGAAAAATTAAGTTGTTTATAATAATAACCACCACCACCCTAGAACAGCCATATTGGATTTACTCAATATAAGCAGCTCAATCTTGGTCCTGAGAGAGTGGCAGTTTAGATGTTGCTGCAAGATGACATCACCAGTTTCTTCACCACCCCAATGAAGATAGAAGAATTAGTCAACTTAAGATCTTCCTCTGTTTAACTATAACACGTTGGCTCCCAAGCCTCATTTCCCTTGTCCCAGGGTACCAACACAATATCTTAATTAATTTTGGTACAAGTGACTTTGTTTTAACATTGTTTCATATATGAGGTAAGGATATCAAAGGTAGCATTTATTATTCACAACCCACCAGTGTATCATTTGGTATCCAAGTCTATTTTACAACCCAGAGTCCCACACAAATGCATGGTACAGCTCTGTGTATGTAAAAATGAGCCAACAAAACAACAGTAGAAATTCCAAAAAGAAAACAAAAATGGATGACAAAAAATAATGCTCAAATGCACCAAGTTTCCTATGCCTACAGTTCAAGAGTGCTTGAATGTGCCTGCAATCAGGTTAACACATTATTTCAATACACAGCATTTAACTTGTTACATGATCAACTCGGTGTCAGAAATCTACAACTTTTAGAAAGTTGTAGATTTCCAAAACCTTATCTCATAATCAGTAATAGCATGGAGGCTAAATTTTGATATCATTTCAATATAAAAATCAACTTTTAATACTTAATTTTCAACGGTTTTTCAGATACATCAATTGTATTAAGATCACATATACTGGTTTTTCAATGGTTTAGTCATGACCACAGGCATGTAACAATTGAATCACATTTCAATCAAAATGTTAGAAACCAAATTTGTCTGCCAACTCAAGACCAAAGTTCCCTGACAACTGAATAAATAAATAAAACTTACCAAACATGCCAGTTAATGCCTGTTCGTGAACTTTCCGCGAGTTGGCATCAGGATTCTTATACAGACTGCCACAGGACGTTGGAATATCTTTTTCTCTGTAACTGGGGAAAAAAGGTTATTTTACAATGTCAAAAGTTGATTAAGCACCAGATGCAAAAGTAAACATTTTTTCCCCTATAAATTTTAAGATTACTCTTCCTTGATAAGTAATACAGACATAGTTATAAATAACAATTAAAAAAAAAAAAAAAAAAAAAAAAAATTATTATTTATCTGATATTGAAATTTAAAGTGTTCAAGACATTTTAACATACCCCACCTCAAAACCACCATTGTCCTAGCTTTTGGTAAGTGACTAGTTCATATGTATTTGCCCTTAGCACATTCATTTCACTCTGCATGAATTTATGCTAGAATTAACAGAAATGCCCATATTTTTTTGTTTTTAGTTATTGCGTGATTGAACTTTCAATCACTATGTCACCAAATTCACTTTAATCCATGAGGCTATTGTCCCATAGGAGAATTTGCTGTAGTAGACATGGAGCCTTAAACCTAATTTACCTGCTGACTAATGCAGCAACTACAGCTGTTGCCTGTCATGTTTTGACTGTTGCTGCTCATTTGATTCATAAGATCTGTGGTCCATACAGCATTAGGGCAAAATTTAGAAGCAGTTTCAGTAGGACCTCCTAATCAATGTTTGATCAGGAGGTTCTACGTGGCCAAGAGGTCAAGGCATGTCAGATCTAATGACGGTTTCCCCTAGGAGATGCAGGTTCAAACCCTGCCAGAGTGCACATATTTTCTGACAAGATTTCTCAAATATTCAAGCTTTTATTTATATTTATATATATATATATATATATATATATATAGATGTGTGTATGTATGTATGTATCAGAGGTTAGCAGCCTGTACTTAAATTTACATGTGTTCAAGTTACAAAATTGTATGATTACATGTTTATATTTCAACAAGAACAATCACTTGGTTATTTTGTGTGTGTATATGAAAACGTATGCACATGCATACAAATTCAAACAATAAAAATTTAATTATAAACCTAACCTACTATAATTAACACTCAAATACGGAAAATAAGGAAAGCAAAATAATGCCCAAGTGAAGACATATAGAAATATTTACCTTTTAAAAAAAATTTTTTTAAATTATTTACGTAAAAAATGAAATACAATTTTCCAAACTCAAGGAAAATAGAACACTCAAGAATTAGTAAGTCTAAATGTTTGGAAAACCAGATGTCAAAATCACTACAGCTGAAAAAAAGAGAAAAGTATGAAATCAATGAGGAATGGGTAATAAGTGGCTAGAAATATGATGAAAAGGAGCAATAACCATGACATTCTACACAGACAGGGCTTTGGGGGGGTCTCCCCCCCCTCTACACACATACACACTATGAAAGGAAAAAAAAAAGAAAAAAATCTTGCACCAATGAAAAGTGGATATATAAAAAAAACGAGAAATATAAACACTCAATTGCTGATATCCACCTGACAAGTGGACGGAGAAATTGCTGGAGGGTCTGTCTACAAAACTTTGAAGTCGGGATGCTGAAGCTAACACAATCAGCTAAGTGAGAAACTTTATATTTGTATTAACTAGTGTGTGTGTGTGTGTGTGTGTGTGTGTGTGTATATATATATATATATATATATATATATGTGTGTGTGTGTCATTAAAGACGACCGAGAAGGTACTGCAAATAAGCTTTTTATTTAATTTTTCTTGTGTTCATACAAGTGTTTTCTTTTCTAGACACAAAGTGTGCAATAACTGACACATACATAAAAAAAATTAACATTCAGTTAAAAATAAAAATTGTCCTTAATAATGGCTAAAAGAATAGCCAAAAGCACTCAGATATACAGAACTTTTGGACAGTTTTTACACACACTTAAATAAAAAGCTTAATCGCAGTACCTTGTCAGTCATCTTTAATGAAACTTGTATATAAGAGGATTGCTGTCCATATATATATATATATATATATATATATATATATATATATATATATATATATAGTCATCCACAGACCGACTGTTTCGCAGCTCAACTGTGTAGCTAGACATCCTCTAGCTAGCTTCAAAACCCAGCTGAATTGACGTCAATCGGAGAATCTACCCATAAGCTGTTGGCCCATGACAGAGACAAGGGTCAATTTAAGCGCATTTATTTTTAGATAAACACGCCAGTGACTTATCAAAGAGTATTGCATTAGTAGCAGTGATAGTCACGGTTTACAAACTCACACATTCTTTCCAGAGAGCTCAACCGATAGATATACGTATATATAGTGTGTGTGTGTGTTCTATAACTTTAAGGTCCATATTACAAGAAAGCCAATAAATTCTAAGATAACAAAAACTTTGTAGACTTCCAGTTCTTTTTAAAAATCATTAAAAAATTCCACCACCCAATTTATTCTTTCAAACTGTTCCAACAAATGAATAGCAACACCTTAGCCTGTTTGAAGTCACATGATTAAAGTCAAATTTATAAGGTTAAAAAAAAAAATTTAAACATACCTGCTGTGAGAGAATAAATGCAAAAGACACTGTCGATTATCATCAAGATTCATGGCAGAAACAAGAAAACATCTTATCAATTCCCAAGACTGGCGCAGTAGATATGTATTTGTAGAACTACATTTTAGATTTGATAGAGCAGTATCAATAGCCTACAAAAGAAGAGATAGACAGTCAATAAACCATTGCAACTCATTTTTCTACTGAAATTTCTTATTTAAACTTACCAAAATTAAGCCAAACATAACAGTCTTGTCAATCTTTGTGGTTGTATGCCTAAATGCTTGTTTTCTTCAATATTACCAGCTTGAAGTATGTTTATGCATGGAGATATTTCAAACAAAAAACAGCCTTTATAGAAATTATACTACATAACTATAAATCTGTTTTAATTTCTTTTATCATTAACTTTTCAACATTAGCGAAATACTTTTTTTCAGTTAAAATATTGCAAAATTAAATGGCAAGATATTAAAAAGATATTAATACAATCTCAATATAAGAAATGTTATTTTGTCATGAGTTTGTAAATTTCCACTTGGAACTTCACAAAAGGAAAAACAAAATCTTTAATGTTTGGTACAGCTTAAGCAGGCAGCCTGTAACTTAAGGCAACCCAATCTGAATGCACCAGTTTTAATAATTAGATATTTATTTCAGGCGTACGATAACCTTAACTCCACTTCAGAAAGTCATCTTGGAATTTTCAATATTACAAAATTAATTGGGTTAAAAAGAACAAAACTAAAACAAGTTATTGCAATCAATTTTGTATGCAGATGTTCTCACAATTTAAACAAATCTTTAAAAATAAGTTTATAAAATCATGTCTAAAGGTCATTCAATTTCTTTATCACAGATTTATTTATGTAAAATATATTTCAGATTGATTCATTTTCTTAACCCTTTGAAGGTTATTTAAAGCCAGAAAATATTTTTGTAAATTGTAAGAAATTTTTTTAAGATAATGGTTTAGTGATACAAGTCTTACTAATTAACCCATACAAGGAGATAGAGGAAGTGAATTCATACTTTTCCCAAGGGTATTTGCACATAAGTGAATATAACAAACCCAACTGGAATTGTAACTGCTCTCAGATTAACAATCCTGAGCCATTATCCATTATACTCCACCCACACATCCAGGCTTACAGCAACTGGAATTACTAAGTAGTTACCCATCTAGGTACTGATCAGGCCCAACATTTCTCATCTGGTGTTTCAATGTGATGTGATCATAAACCTTTCAGTTTATTTGTTAAATATAAAAAATATAAATTTTAAGTAGTTGTACATCACATCATTAAAGTCTTTAAATCGTACAAATTTTAACAAATTAATTTTGAATGTGATTCTTGACAACTGCTTCTGTAATTCCTATCACATAAATATCTAAATGTTGACAGTGCTTCAGTTAACAAAAAAAAAAAAAAAAAAAAAACACCTACTTCTAATATTACATATGTAAAAGGAAAAATATGGTGCAAAAAGAAAAACAAATAATAACTGAATTGAACAAGTTACAGGTTAAATTTGTCCTTTTGCAAAACCAAGTTCTCACAGGTTGTATTTAAAGCAGCATGTGAATTCAACCAGTCTCCCTTAAGTCAAAAGAGATGAATTCAAATCTAACCAAGAGCTTTATTTCTATTTCTGCACTGTCAGTCAAAATTTAACAGCTTGAATAAATTTGCAAGAAAAAGCAACTGAAAGTGAATATTAGTGTTAACAAAAAAAGAAAAACAATGATTATTGGCATAAAGTTGAATTTCTCTCACCTAGCAATTTACATATTACTTCAATAAAACAAATGGATTTCAAATTTTAAATAATTTTTAATATAAAGTTTAATATTAAATTTAACTCCAATAACATTAGTTTTAGCTTCAATTTACAACAGAACCTACTTTTCAAAATATTTGATGGTAAAAAATAATGAAAATTGACATTGTTAGCTAAATGAGGAGCTTCAAAAAGTTAAGCTATAGAATTTTCTTAGTACCATATATTTTAGTAAGAAGGAAAATAATAGAAATTTTACTTACTTTTTCGACAGGTAAGTTAATTGGAGTTTTACATTCTTGAAAGTGAATCACCACACAAGGACCAACTGTTTCTTTTTCATTGAAATTCAACTGAAGTGGAATATATACATAAACAATTTAAACAATGACTTGATACAAAATTTTAATAAAGCTTTGAATAGTACCAATGAAAGCCTCCTAATACTAAAAAAGAAGGCATCTATGGTTTTGAAGGGATTTTCTTTTTATTGGTTATTTATTTTTCATGGAAGAGGGATAGAAAACTCAGCAGCACTGGAATCAAACCCTAAATCACAATGATACTGGGTAACACAAAAAAAAAATCCTTGGTAATGAACAGCAATCTCATTGTGCTGCCAATGCTACATACTGCCAAGTTCCCCCTCCTCCCAGATAATGTGCTTGCTTTTATGGAGCCTAAAACTTTAGCAGTTGACTAGCAAAGGAATCATTTGCATAGCCAACACTGCTCAGCTCCCTGCCCCAACTATCTTATGGGGAAGCTGGTAAACATTCCAGAGTTCGCATCAGTTGTGTTCTGTCATGGCAGCCATGTGCTGTCTTTCTGCAGAGACAGCACACTAAATGTCGACTCTTTGACCAATGAGGGCGGGTACCACTATCAGTAACCACTGACTGCTTCATCTGTATTTTGTTTCTGTTATGGGTTCATTAGACGCCTTTTTAGTATTAGTGTGTGTATATTTAGTGAACATTTTTAAGATTACAAGTATCTTATGCAGATAAAAAAAATTACATGGGAAAGATTAAGAAAAAGACTTAAAGTCACAATATTGTAATTAATATCTTCAACAAGTTGTCAATTCTTTTGGCAAAAGATGGTTTTCTTCAAGAGATTAAATTTTGAGCCATCAGGCCAAATCACCTCAATTGTGATTACAGAGTTCCAAGCATAATCATTGAACAAAATTCCCTGAAATTCCCTAATTTTGGGACATTGTGTAAGAGAGAGACAGTATTAAACATATAGTTGGCTTTGCTTTCAGCAAAAGTAACACGAGGTGACGAGGATCATCGTTCACTGGAATGACATATGAACCAAATTCAGGATTAAGACTTCAGTCCATCCATTCAGGATTGAAAGAAGTAGACATTTCAAATTTTACTAATACTAGAAAACATCATATATATATATATATATATATATATATATATATATATATAAATAAAAGAAAGAGCATTTTCAAACAATTTTCAATCTAATAAATATGTCATTCAATGCATGTCAAGTTGCATTAGATAATTCCCTGATTTCACTGACATTAAACCAAAATTCTATGTTCATTACTAGATTTCTGTGTTTTCCAGGTTGTTTGCAAACTTTGGATTAGGTATTTCATATCTCATGCCTCCAAAAGTTACCTTGAAAAAACATCATTCCAATATACTACTAATACCGGACTATCTTCTAAATAGTGATAGTGACTGGAATCAATTCACCCTTAGATATGGACAACAAATATTTTCCAATTAAAAAACTTATCACAGTTTTGAAACAGCAGTGAAATTGCCAAAAGCAAAATAAATAAGTTTTTCTATTTAAAAAAAAAAAAAAAAAAAAAAAAAAGAAGCTATCCAGTAGTTCTTTTTCATCCTAGTTTTTAACTCAATGACTAATTTTGACAAACACATGCACAATTGTGCACTTATTTTAGCAAGAGTAAACACGTTCCAAATTATCAATGGTCTGTAAAAATTAAATTAGTTCTATTAAACAACAGGTACAAGATCCTAATGATTCAGTCAAGTTTAATCTCACTTCTCAACTAACATATCTGCTTAAATTTATAAATGCAGTTTTTTGCCATTAAAATTTTAAAAGGCTGTAAAAAGTTTTGTTTTTTGAATTTGCTTAAAAGGAAATTTATAAAATTAACACAGAGTGACTAAGATTCTTCTGTACCAGTTGTCCTTATTCTCCTTAAAAAGAAATTTGATAAATTTTTTCATACCTTTTGTGGTTCTCTAACCATTTTACGATTACCACCACCAAACTTTCCAAGAAGTCGGAATGCCACAACAGCAATGTTATCAGCTGGATTTCTCAAAGTACGCCAGAGTGCCTACAAGGGGGAAAAGTTCTTATTATAAAATATGGATTTCTAAGGCTATATTTAAAAACAAAACATGCAAAAATTTCATTTCAAATAACCATAAAGAAATAAGCATTTACTTTTATAAATAGTTTATACATTCTATAAATTTAAAAATTTGCTTAAACAGAGAAACAAGCTGAAAGCCAATTTCTATTTTCTAATTTTCAGCAGTGAAAATGCATTAATGAAACATCTTTAACCGATATCCTGCTGACATCAGTTTAAACTAATGTCTTTTTTCATATGTCTAAACTATAATTTGCATCCACTTACAAGCTAATATCCTTTGGAAAGGTATGTATTATAACAACATCAATAATAATGATGATGATGATTGTAAGCACTTCCAGTCCCACCAGGATATGCTGGAAGCAAGACGGATCCAGCAGGCAGTTTGAATAATAAAGTTGTTATCACATCTCTTGTAGCCTTTGCGTTGCTTTGACTTTTCAGCAGCCAGTCTCATAACTTATTTTTCTACCCTAGGACCAGTGAAACAATATGAATTCATCTCTTTCCCCTAGTTATGGCTAAATAGGACGGACTAGGCTCTGTAGCCTTGATTGACAACCAGTCTAGGAGAAGGAAAACTCTGAATTCAAACCACCTTCTTGCCTCTTTAACTTCTGAAAGAAAGGACAGGGTAGCCTCAATATCTCCAGTGGAAAAGGAACCAGCAAGCTATTGCACTATTCTGCTTTGAATGTCACCATGAACTACAATTGTGAGATGGAAGGCAATGGTGACCACAGTGGCACAAAATGTATTAACTGAACAAATGAATGAGGAATTTTTGAAAGTGAAATTTTTCAACATTTCATTAAAAAAAAGAAGAAAAAAATAAAAATAAATCAAACTTTAAGCAAAATGATCACAATGAAAAAAAAAAAAAAAAAAGGCAGCATCAGTTTAAACAGACAACAAGAGGATATGGGTTCATTTTATCAAAACTGTAAATGTATGAAATAATGAAACAGATCACAAAAGCTGAAGCTGATAACTAACTTCTGAACATCCATGAAACATATTTAAAGCAAATACAATATAAACATTTTACCTGCATCAGTTCTGCTCTAACTGGTTGAATATGTTCATACAAGAACTCTGGCTGTAAATTATCTACACATAATTCCAGAGTTCTCAAACCCTGCAAAGAAAATGTTACACAATTGATTCATATTTATAAAGGTATTTCCAATAATTTATCTCTCTTAGACCCCATCCAAGTTATTTAAATTAATTTACAAATAAAAGAGCAAAAGCCTCAATGAATAGATTAGCTAATTTTAAGTTTCTTTACAGTGATACATTCATATAATTTTCAATTTAAAACATCTAACAATAAAACATCTAACAATAAAACATCTAACAATAAAACATCTAACAATAAAACATCTAACAATAAAACATCTAACAATAAAACATCTAACAATAAAACATCTAACAATAAAACATCTAACAATAAAACATCTAACAATAAAACATCTAACAATAAAACATCTAACAATAAAACATCTAACAATAAAACATCTAACAATAAAACATCTAACAATAAAACATCTAACAATAAAACATCTAACAATAAAACATCTAACAATAAAACATCTAACAATAAAACATCTAACAATAAAACATCTAACAATAAAACATCTAACAATAAAACATCTAACAATAAAACATCTAACAATAAAACATCTAACAATAAAACATCTAACAATAAAACATCTAACAATAAAACATCTAACAATAAAACATCTAACAATAAAACATCTAACAATAAAACATCTAACAATAAAACATCTAACAATAAAACATCTAACAATAAAACATCTAACAATAAAACATCTAACAATAAAACATCTAACAATAAAACATCTAACAATAAAACATCTAACAATAAAACATCTAACAATAAAACATCTAACAATAAAACATCTAACAATAAAACATCTAACAATAAAACATCTAACAATAAAACATCTAACAATAAAACATCTAACAATAAAACATCTAACAATAAAACATCTAACAATAAAACATCTAACAATAAAACATCTAACAATAAAACATCTAACAATAAAACATCTAACAATAAAACATCTAACAATAAAACATCTAACAATAAAACATCTAACAAAACAATAAAACATCTAACAAAACAATAAAACATCTAATAGAACATCCCAGATAATAATGAGCTTATTTCAAACATTATCAAAAAAATATTTTCAGTCATCAACATTCAAAGTAATTTAATAATTTCCAAACGATTCCCAAAAAATTTGCAAATTTTATTTTGCAGTTTTCTTGGCCATTTGACACCATTAATTAAATAAATGAACTAAAATTTATTTTCATAAATTCAAATAAAAATTCCATTTTAAAAACACTTTTCAAGTGAATTAAGTATACTTACTTGGCTAACTAAAGTTTGGGATCCATTTAATGCCGAAACCAAAGGGTCCATCAACATGGGAAGATAAGGCAGCAGAGAACTAAGCCTTACAGGAACTGTGAGGCAGAGCTCAACAAATAAATCCTTTATATGCTGCTTATGTAAGCCACTTTGCAGACTGTTCAAACCTGTTTGTACAACCAAACAACAGTTTTAAAAGGCATACAAAAAGAACAGAAAAAAAAAAAATGTCTCCAAAATTTAAGTCTTCAAGACTTTCTTTTTCATAAATTGAGATTCCAAATGTTTTAAACAAGGATATTTTATTAAAGCATGAATACTTCAATTTGACAGTGGCCTGAGGGAAGAGAAAAATTTCTCCTCTGAATCAGTGATCAATTACACCACCTAAATTGTAAGATCATTTACATAAATACAATCACAGATTGGAACTACCTTTAAAATTCAATCTTTTGTG
Organism: Acanthosepion lycidas; assembly: GCA_963932145.1. Lineage (NCBI taxonomy): Eukaryota > Metazoa > Mollusca > Cephalopoda > Sepiida > Sepiidae > Acanthosepion > Acanthosepion lycidas. The sequence goes on from OZ010613.1 coordinate 851,667, forward strand.
AAGACGTGATTTAACAAAAGGCAGTTTATAAATTGATGATTTCACTTGAAGTCTGCAGAATAAATGATAAAAGCAACAAAGAGAGATCATTAAAATGTGAACATACAGCCACAGCCTTCTAGAAGGCTTTTACCAACTAAACACAATGTGTTTCAGGTCCCATTTGTGTCAGTCAAGGCCTATAACCAAGTATACATTTCACAAAAGTACAGATGAAATTGAGAAAAGAAAATACAAATCCAGTTTCCAATATATATTGGATTCTTTATTCATGCATTCCTCTGGCACAGTCTGGTGAGGTAGGTAAGTGACTTTTGGGACATCTTCACTGCTTTCTCACTACAATGTAACAGAAAAGATCTTTCTTTCAATCAGTGAAAACTGCAACCGTCTACATCTCAACAGATGATTTGTCACTCTGCTTACTTTAATCATGACTCCCATCACTGACTGCCTGTGTCTACACATCTCTATTGACAGCTTCTTTCAGATGACCCTTGTATGCAGCCTGACTTACAGAATCCCCTGCATCCAGCCAAGTGGCACAGATCCTGATGTTTTCACTTCTTTCTTTTGACTTATTTCCTCTTTGCCTAATTGGGGACATTTTGAAGCTATCACATTTCCATTTTACTGTTGGTCATCATAAAAACGGCCAGTGCTTAAGACCTACATAAAACCATTGATAGCACATTTGACTTCATGTGTGTCCTACTGGATTTAGCTTAATCCAGTAGGGATCCATTGTTTCAGAAAATAAATTAATAAATATGGAACCCTATTCTAAGACAACAAATTTTAATAGATTTAATTCAGAATGGCAACCAAATATGAAAAATATAAACTTACCTTGCAGGAGATTAGGTAACAATGGTAAAAACTCTTGATAGAGAAGATCATAACTACCTCCTCCTATGGATCGGAATAATGAACGCAGTAGGAGAAAATAGTTGAAGGGCTCTTTAGCAGTTGTTGCTAATGACATTGATCGGTTTACAATGGTGTGAAGATGTGTCTGAAAGATAATTTCTTTTTTTCAGCTGTATGTATAAAATGACAAGGTAAAAGTTCCTAATCTTTAGAGTCTTAAAAAAAAATAAATAAATAAAAAAAGAAAAAGTTTGTTATTTTTTAAGTAATTATGGAAGAAAAAGTTAAATTTACAACACATTGATTTTTAAGTTAACTATAAAAATGTTAACATTTATAGGGATCAAAACAAAGTTTTTCAATAATTTCCAAGTCACCATAAGTTTATGTCACATCTTTCTTGCTTTATTTTAGCATAGTAAAAAAAAAAAAAAAAAAAAAAAAATTTTACAACTACTTGTGTCACTAAATGAAAGCAATAATTAATTCAATATGTTTAATAAGTTTCATTAAGCTATCCATGCTAAATAAATGAAGTTACTAAATTAAGACAAGGTTCCAGCATTGTATATTTTGTTGATACAAAATATTAAAAACTTTCATATAAGTTATCAGACAACCAAGAATGAGTGTTGGTTACTTGGATTGTATAGGCAATAGAGCAAAAAATCCTAGTAAACCAGAATTTAAAAATTAAACATGAATTATCACAATTTCATTTAGGCTCTTAGAACTTCACAAAATACAATCCATTTTCTACAATATAGTCAAGTATGGGCTTAATTAACAAAAATAAAATCAAACTTCAACTTACTTTTAACATCTGCTCATTGTCAGCCGCGAATAGAGAAACAGAGCCAAAAACTAATTTAAAAAGTTTCAAATACAAATTTGAACGTTCTGTATTTGAAGCTGTGAAAAAAGAAAATGAAGTAATAAGAGTCAAAAATCATTTCTTGAAAAGGTAAGAAAATAAATATGCACATTGTTAGCCAGATCATTCAAATGACAATGATATTAGTTAATAATACACATCTTCATACATTGGCAACTCAAAATCATTGAAAGTAAAAATACTTTTTTTAAGTATGAAACAAATATGAAACACTAAATAATTTCCACACAGAGGGATACGAAAAAGGAATGAGAAACCCAAAACACTGTTTATTAGTTGGAATAGTGAAACTAACATTGGAAAAGTATTTTATACTTTAGGCAATTAAAAATGGCATTAACCCTGAAGGCCATCTGAAGTGGTTGTTATAAATGTACCTGAAGTGGTTGTTATAAATGTACCTGAAGTGGTTGTTATAAATGTACCTGAAGTGGTTGTTATAAATGTACCTGAAGTGGTTGTTATAAATGTACCTGAAGTGGTTGTTATAAATGTACCTGAAGTGGTTGTTATAAATGTACCTGAAGTGGTTGTTATAAATGTACCTGAAGTGGTTGTTATAAATGTACCTGAAGTGGTTGTTATAAATGTACCTGAAGTGGTTGTTATAAATGTACCTGAAGTGGTTGTTATAAATGTACCTGAAGTGGTTGTTATAAATGTACCTGAAGTGGTTGTTATAAATGTACCTGAAGTGGTTGTTATAAATGTACCTGAAGTGGTTGTTATAAATGTACCTGAAGTGGTTGTTATAAATGTACCTGAAGTGGTTGTTATAAATGTACCTGAAGTGGTTGTTATAAATGTACCTGAAGTGGTTGTTATAAATGTACCTGAACTTAGCAGATCTTTTGTAATTTAATAAAGCAATATGTGTGTTTGTGGAGGCAATTTCAACACATGGTACCTTTGAAAAGGCGCTTGAAAAACCATATAACAGATTAAACTAAGCCTTGTGAGTGAGATTGGGTAGACAAAGCTGTTTGGAAGCCATCCATGATTGTGCTAGCACAAAGTCACAAGTCGTCATGACAAAGAATTTGAGTGTGTTGGCCTTGTTACAAAAATTGATCACAACAGATTATATGCTCTCCTCTCCCAGATACTATAATTAAGGACTGTTCAACTTAGTTGCATTATAAACCACAGGTGGACTATGTGGGTTGAGCAGGTGCCTGTAATAAGAATTTGCTAGTTGTCCTGACAGACAGGTGTGTTCAGAAATGAGTTGTAGCTAGCCACTGATTGATGAGTTTGCATTCTTTTAAGATTTTGAGGTTATGACAGTGCACATGTTTAATATACAAAGAAATGGCAGTTAAATTGATCAGTAAGTCAACTTTTAAGAAGATCTTATGGACACAAAATTTAATTAATGCTATATGTTTATTATAATGAGGAGAATTAGTTTGATATGTCAGTTGCTCAGCAACGGACAAGAGAGCTCTCCAAAGGATTATAGATATTGTCTAGAAAATAATGTGGTGGGTCACTGCTCTCCTTGGAAGACATTTCCAATTTTCATTAGAACAGAAAACAATGAAAGACAACACACATCCTGGGTACAACTTGTTTGAACTGTTACCCACAGAGTTCTCGAACAAATTGCTTGATGGATAGCTTTTATCCCCAAGTCAAGCAGAAAATGAGTGCTGTCACACACTGACAATTTTCAATGTATTTTAAACATATCTTTATTTGATGCTGTGTGTTTTGTGTGTGTACACCTGGGGACTGCTGTGAGCTCAGAACATCTTAATCAGCAATGCATATTGGCCTACCATGAGGGGATGTTTTGCATTTTGAACTGTTCACATTCAAAATTTAATTTGAAAGTTTAGAAGATCATTTTTATCAAATCTGTATAACCCTGTTTAAAATTGTTGCTGGGTCTCAATGTGACCTGTTTATAATATAGATATATATATGTTAGTATATTATTAAAATATGTGTACATCTTCATTTTGCTTTCTTTCTTTTTTGTTTGTTTTATTGCACAGCAGTTTTATTTCCTTGATCAAACTGAGAACCACACAGCCTTTTCTATTTTTTTAAATTACTATATCCTTTCTTCCTGACTATTGTCATCTCATTTTGATAAATGTTTGTTTTATAGCATTGATTTTTTTTTTTAAGAACAAGCCCAAAATATATATAATCATACATTATCAAAATCTCAAATTTTAAAAATTTGATACATAACTCTGTACAACAATGTGAATACATTGAAATTTTATGGAATGTAACTGAAAAAAATTTGAGATGGGAACTTATCTACATTTTTTTTATTTTTTTTTATTTGTCAGGCCCTTTAAAGAGCTAGGTAGTTATAGTTTTCTCCAACTTTCTGTCCTTTGTTGACTTTTTACCATCCTTTTGTCCCTATTCTGCTATCCAATCACACAAGCTTAAGTACTTTATTTGCCGTTTCCCCTCTACTGCTTCTCTTGCCTCCAATCTCTAATAAGTGTTAAATTCTCCAAGCACTCTTCCGTCATTATATATCTCAAAAATTTCACCTGTCTCTTTCTGATCCAAACGCAAGTTTCCTTATTGTCCCCATTTTCCTTAAGATACCCTTGACATGTCTCGTTAAATAATTTAGTAATCTTTTTCAGCAGATGTAATTTTATTAAATATTTTTTATTCAGTGGAAAAAAACCTGCTTCAATCATTTTTAAAAATGAGAAAAATAAGATATTTAATCAGCTGAAATCACTCAACAATTGCCTCGGTTTCAAGAATATGAGTATATGTTATACAATCAAGCAAAGGGTGAAAGTATAATATTAGAAGGAAATAAGATGAAGCAAGTAGAGGACTTCAAGTACGCTGGCACAATGGATTCAGTCAATTGCCTGGGGTGCACTAAACAAAATGGAAAGAGTATGAAAAGCAAGCTGTTCTATGATTCTGAAAGCTGGATTTTAACAAAGATGATGATGATTGATAGGCTTGGCAGAACTAAGTCTCTGTGAATGATCATCCATTTCACTTAGTGACATTATCAGCTAATTTGAATGACTTTCTCTTTAAAAGGTTTGATTGAACCTATACAAGGATGCTAAAGGCTATATTTGATGTATCATGGATAGAGCACATAAGAAGCTCTACAGAAAAGCATGACAGATACACTAAGGATTAGAAGACTGCAATAGATTGAACACAACTGGCAGAGGAAAGAAGAGCTAAGTAATCTTGTCGGAATCTAACCATGGAAAATAGAAAAGAGAGAAACTAAAGTATATGTGGGATCAGTTAAAAAAATGATTGAAGAGTGAAGAACTAATAAAGATCACAGGAGACAAAGATGTTTGATTTGATTGATATGTTTTTTAAGGCTTATCAACCTTTGCAAGTTATTTAAAGCCAGAAAATATTTTTAGATTGTAAGATTTTTTGGGGGATAATAATGGTTTACTGATATAAGTCCTAATTAACTCATAGTTAGAAGTGAAGAGATGAACTCATAACTTTCCCAAGGGTATTTGTACAAAAGTGAAGATCACAAACCCAACTGGAATTGGAACTTGGCTCTCTGATTTACAATTCCAAGCTGTTATCTATTACACATTCTGTACATCCAACCTTACAGTACCTGGTATTCTCAAACAATCACTCATCTAGATACTGACCAAGCTCAACATTGCTTAACTTTGTTGATCAAGAATTGGTGTTTTAAAGTGAAATGGCTGTAAGTTCACAATGATGTTTGAGTTTATCCGAAATAGAAGTAGTAACTGTAGTCAGTTTCATCTGGCTTGTAATAAAGTTTCTCTAATCCATTCATTTCCTTCAACCAACAGAGCAGTATAAATAAGTCAAACAATCCAACAACATGTGTCTCCTGTTCACCACAGTCACATTTCTGTCACCTCTTTAAGCACTTTAATGTCGTTTTTGACGTATTTTTAATGTCAAAAACCGACATTTTTGCACCAACCTAATAGATTGACAGTTAATATTTGCATATGTTAAGAGATTCTCATAAAAGTCTATCCAAATCCAAGATCTCTTTTAAATATGCAAAATGTCCGAATCTGTTTTCCTGAGCTAAACCAATTTCTCTAGTATTACAGTAACAATTGTCTTTCGCTTGTTAGCACTGACAAACTAGGCAGATATTAATTATTTTCTTACAGTTTTGCTGCAGTTGATTTTCTGCAACATTAAACATTTTTTTAACAGAATATTATTTTGTTTGAATCTATGAAAAATAGTCATCGAAATACTAAATATTGCTTATAATCAAAATTTTCTTTCAAATTTTTTAAATTAGTTAAATCGTTTTCCATAAAACATGGGACAATGTTTACAAGATTTACTAAACTTCCCTTAATCTGGCAGAAGGCTACAAACATTGGGAGCCCAGTGAAAATCAAACTCATTAATGATTATCTGAATGATTTGCTAACCATTGTTCCATGAGAAGGTGCTTAATGCTAAAACAGAAAACTTAACATATGTCTATATTTCCAAGATTGTAACTATTTACATTATTTACATTGTTGTCCTCATCTTTATTGCCATATTCACAATGTTTCAACCGTTGTACACTCCATGCTTCTTCAGGTGACATTTGTTGGAATTTCATACCAAAATTGCCAAGTGGATAAAAGTATTGGTTGACTGATCCAAAGGTGACTTGACCCAAAGAGTTATAAGTTCAATACCAGGCCACAGCAGAGGGAACAAAAACTTGAAGAGTTATCCAGGTGAATTAATTGAAACCGAGATATCTAAAGGCATAGCACGTGGAATTAGAACAATAAACCCCATGGACTAAAAACAGAGTTTGGTTCAAAATTCCAACAAATATCACCTGAAGAAGGCTGGAGCATACAACAGCTGAAATGTTGTGGAATATGAAGACAACAATCTGAACAATGTAAAACAATGTTTATAAGTATTTTGAAGATAAGCAATCAGAAGTATTAACCTTTTCATACTAACTCTTTAAGGACGAATAGTAAAGTTTGTAAAAAGAAAGAACAAAAAGTCAACTTACATCCCATTTCTTCCATTCTGGCAAGTAAGAATTCTACTAAAATAGTTGCAAAGGTTGCTGAAGTTGTCATATTTGAAAGGAAGGTATTAGCAATGATCTGGAAAATAACATTTTGTATTAACAATGTATTATAAAGTCTTGTTGCAGTCCATTTCTTTCAATATATAATTAATATTCAAAAGAAAAGACGAACGAAAGAAAGAAAGAAAGAAAAGACGAACGAAAGAAAGAAAGAAAGAAAAGACGAACGAAAGAAAGAAAGAAAGAAAAGACGAACGAAAGAAAGAAAGAAAGAAAAGACGAACGAAAGAAAGAAAGAAAGAAAAGACGAACGAAAGAAAGAAAGAAAGAAAAGACGAACGAAAGAAAGAAAGAAAGAAAAGACGAACGAAAGAAAGAAAGAAAGAAAAGACGAACGAAAGAAAGAAAGAAAGAAAGAAAAGACGAACGAAAGAAAGAAAGAAAGAAAGAAAAGACGAACGAAAGAAAGAAAGAAAGAAAGAAAAGACGAACGAAAGAAAGAAAAGAAAGAAAAGACGAACGAAAGAAAGAAAAGAAAGAAAAGACGAACGAAAGAAAGAAAAGAAAGAAAAGACGAACGAAAGAAAGAAAAGAAAGAAAAGACGAACGAAAGAAAGAAAAGAAAGAAAAGACGAACGAAAGAAAGAAAAGAAAGAAAAGACGAACGAAAGAAAGAAAAGAAAGAAAGAAAAGAAAGAAAGAAAAGAAAGAAAGAAAAGAAAGAAAGAAAAGAAAGAAAGAAAAGAAAGAAAGAAAAGAAAGAAAGAAAGAAAGAAAGAAAGAAAGAAAGAAAGAAAGAAAGAAAAGAAAGAACGAAAAGAAAGAACGAAAAGAAAGAACGAAAAGAAAGAACGAAAAGAAAGAACGAAAAGAAAGAACGAAAGAAAGAACGAAAGAAAGAACGAAAGAAAGAACGAAAGAAAGAACGAAAGAAAGAAGAAAGAAAAGAAAGAAAGAAAGAAAGAAAGAAAGAAAGAAAGAAAGAAAGAAAGAAAGAAAGAAAGAAAGAAAGAAAGAAAGAAAGAAAAGAAAGAAAAAGAAAAGAAAGAAAAGAAAAGAAAGAAAGAAAAGAAAGAAAGAAAAGAAAGAAAGAAAGAAAAGAAAGAAAGAAAGAAAAGAAAGAAAAGACGAACGAAAGAAAGAAAGAAAAGACGAACGAAAGAAAGAAAGAAAAGACGAACGAAAGAAAGAAAGAAAAGACGAACGAAAGAAAGAAAGAAAAGACGAACGAAAGAAAGAAAGAAAAGACGAACGAAAGAAAGAAAGAAAAGACGAACGAAAGAAAGAAAGAAAAGACGAACGAAAGAAAGAAAGAAAAGACGAACGAAAGAAAGAAAGAAAAGACGAACGAAAGAAAGAAAGAAAAGACGAACGAAAGAAAGAAAGAAAAGACGAACGAAAGAAAGAAAGAAAAGACGAACGAAAGAAAGAAAAGACGAACGAAAGAAAGAAAAGACGAACGAAAGAAAGAAAAGACGAACGAAAGAAAGAAAAGACGAACGAAAGAAAGAAAGAAAAGACGAACGAAAGAAAGAAAGAAAAGACGAACGAAAGAAAGAAAGAAAAGACGAACGAAAGAAAGAAAGAAAAGACGAACGAAAGAAAGAAAGAAAAGACGAACGAAAGAAAGAAAGAAAAGACGAACGAAAGAAAGAAAGAAAAGACGAACGAAAGAAAGAAAGAAAAGACGAACGAAAGAAAGAAAGAAAAGACGAACGAAAGAAAGAAAGAAAAGACGAACGAAAGAAAGAAAGAAAGAAAAGACGAACGAAAGAAAGAAAGAAAGAAAAGACGAACGAAAGAAAGAAAAGACGAACGAAAGAAAAGAAGGAAACAAACTAGAAGCAAAAACAGTTTTTGTATTTTTTTTAAAGCTATTTTGGTTTTTGATACATGGTAAATATGTAAGATAATTTGGAAAACTTCTATTTTTGCATGTTTTACCTATGTACTGGCTTCATCAGACAAGAGAAAATTCATTTTAACAAAATCGTTATTAAGACAAAACCAGATTCATGTTAAGCATCTAAATGTTTGATTTTTACTTTAAATTGTTACAGAAATTAGATTTAACTCATTTCAACTTGGTTTTTATTCTTATTTATTCATTTGAATATTGCTTTATTTTAAAGTTTTTGCATCCCACATTGTTTCCGTACTAATTTAATAAGAACAGACAAACTGAAGTAGTCCAATCATATATTTATTGTAGGGGATTCATACATCATGGCACTTTCAATACATTTTCATCTGAATACATTATACTCATTTCTTATTAAAATAAGTAAAAATTGTAGATTATGAATGTTTCTGTGGCATACAAGTGCACTGAGTGTGTTGTTTAATTTTAAACCTCTTATGTACCTATATTCTTCAAATTCTGGATATTTTATCAATGTATTGGGTGGGGACACATTGTTTACATTATATTTAGAACTGTTTTCGAAGTGTTTCTGATAATTTTTATAATGGAGATGAGCTAAAAAGTATTTTCTTTTCATCAGCAAAATGTAAGGGCCCTTAAATAAAATCCTAAAACGATTTTGTTGTAATGTGAGTAAAGATTTATGAGATTGCTTCTATTTGTTGACTTATAGTAGACATTTAGTTATAGCCTGAGTCAGTTTGGATTAATAGAATATCAAGAAAAGGTAAGGTGATACCTCCAAAAATTATCAATTTTATATCAATGCATTTTTTAAGCATTTAGTTAGAGCCAAATAATAATTTTTAAAACCAAAACACTAACTACCATATAAAGAGAAGGTGTTTAGTATCTTAAAGAAAATATATAATATATATATATATATATATATATATATATATATCTTTTAAAAATAAAACAAAAATACTAAAGAACTCCAGATTTACCTAATGTATTCCTTCCTATTTTTCTACATATTTGCACATGCACATATATATATATATATATATATATAAAGGTGTTCAGTATCAGGCCTGATGATTGTGTTTAGCATGAAACAGACTGTCACCTCTGGGTGTTGAGTTCAATGTCCATTTTTATACTTACATAAGTTCTATCCTGATATTGAGCACTTTAACCCATAAATATAGCAGACCTTAAAACTTTATCATACATACACATACAAACAAGTTTGACTGAAAAATCCAGCAAGGTAAGTCTGTTTATTTTTTTTTTTTTTTTTTATATTTCTTCAATTTTCGGATAAAGTGTTCAAAATTCATATTTTGTTATTTGGACAGTTTATACACAACTTCAATCACAATACTGTACACGTTATATATATATATATATATATATATATATATATATATGTGTATGAGAGATAGAGCACTTTATATAATAAGGTGTATTTTGGCAGCAATAAGTCTTTCAAATATATTTGGTTAAATAATATCAACAAGTTCTCTATCAAATTTTTTTATTAAGTTTTTCAAATTTGTTTTTTTATTTGTTTTTTATTAAGTTTTTCAAATATGTTTTTTAATGCTATCAGTAATTTTGGCAAAGTTTATATTTATCTTATATTATCCACTGCCCCCTGCCCAGTACTTCTGAATGTTGCTACATTTATTTTCAAGGATCTTTCTGTGTAATCTTATGCAAATGTTTTTATTCAATTCCAGCATTCCCGATTTGATGGAACCAATTTGAAGTCACTCAAAGTGACATTATCTAAATGAACAAACTGAAATTTTCTTGTGCATTTAAAAAGAAAAAATATATAGTTCCCTGTGGAGAAAGCTAGCTTATTTAATGTTAGCTGCTGCTTTTATTACAACAGCATCCAGAATTTTATGATAAAAATATAGTTTTAAGGTATGATATATTTATGGGTAAAAGTGCTAAATATCAGCGATAGAGCATATGTCAATGATGACATGAAACAAGCTGTGCCACTCATTGTTGACCCTGGTGTCCACTTTATTAATTATATATATATATATATATATATATATATATATATATGAATAAAAACACATGTTTTATGGAGAGCTGCAAACATGGAAGTGAAATGACGTCAAACCTAAGATGTGCTTTAAGGACTGCTTCAAGGATGCAGTGAAGAAATGCAACATTCCTTGTGAGCACTAGGAAGAATGTGCATTTGATTGCAATAATTGGGATGCGGCTGCTAGTAGTGGAAAGCATCACTTTGAACATGAGAAAAGCAGGCACACAAAGCTTAAGAGATGTGCATAAAGGCATCCCTGTTGAACTTCCTGGATACACCTGCTGGCAGCCCGATCTAACACATACAGATTGTGGTAGAGTGTGTTTGCCGATGACTGGTCTAAGGAGTCACTTGAGAGTGCACTGACAAAAAGTAGCAATTGACTATAAAACTGTAAACGTAAATGTGATATTTGTGGTAAGGTATGTGGGTCCAGAAGCAGTTTCATGTGACATTTTAAATTGCATGATAATGTACCACTCATTGTTGGCCCCCTTAAATGCCCTGTTTGTGCCAGAATATGTAGGTCCCTTGCTGGGCTAAAGAACTACATTCATTCAGCACATCAGTAGATATTCTCCAAAAAGATATGTAGTAATGGCCAAACTCAGACATGAGTTGGCAACCACCACACCCACACACTACATCGTCACTCCACCACTTTCAACTATCTAGGCATTTGTTCACACTAAATTTTGTCAGATTACAGTTTTATATTTATAAAAGATGTGCATTTAACAAATACACAAATGGAGTGATTACTGAAAATCAGTGACTTTATCAATCTTTACCAAATGAGCCATGCCATTTGAAATATACAAATTTACTATAAAACTTCAAAAGGAAAACTCACCTGAAGTGCATAATTATGATGAATTCGATCCACCATATACTGTAAAAATGATATTTGAAAATCATTCACAAACTCACAAAATTCATCACCGATGTCCATATAACAAAATATTATAATCTATAAAAATTTATGTAACCGAGTATTTCTTTCTTGCCCAATGAAGCAAATTAAACATTAGTTTTACATGAAGAAAGAACAATGTGTAATCAAATGAAAGATTTTAATTTTGTAAATTTGTTCTCCCTCCACCCAATTACAAGCTCTTAATATTTAAGAGTAATAAACACCCGTGTCCATAGAACACTTTTATTTTACTTCTATAATAATAAAGAAAAAATCAATACAAAATAAAATAGCACTACATTTTGTACTCTTTTCAAAAATTTCAAATTAACTTGGAAGACAGTAAAAAGTACTTATAATCAAAATTAAGACATACATCTGTTTATATTGAAAGGATTACAAAGTAGACAAAAGTCAACAAAGAATAAATATGATGGCCATTTTCTCAAGTTTACTTTATCGATAAATAAAACTTACTTCAATTGTAATAGAAAAAATTTCTTTGAATGTCTGTGGGTTCATCATTGTAAACTGAAACAGAAAAAAAAATTATATCTACATAAAGAAAAGATACTCAGAACAAAATATATAGATATTTTACTAGGATTAATCAGAGAATTTTGAGTCAAGGAAAAAGATTTATAGTAGGTTTGTTATACATTGAAAGAAAATTAAACACCAGAGATATTTTGATCACTTAGCTCAGGTTTTCAGACTAATTTTTATCAATTAAAAAACATTCAGAATATAAATAATTTAAAATAGGTAATATTCTTAATAAAGCAATATTTTAAGATATGTTAATGAAATAATATTTCAATGAACAAAGTTTTAGCAATAACATTAAAATATTATTTTACAAGAAAGAAATCCTGTCTTCTCCCCCAACACCAACAAATTGAAATTCATGACTTGTCATAGAACCTCTTTTTATCCATGAGATCAAAACAAACTGTTTTGTGAGAATACACATGAAGAAAGCATATTCAGTCTGTTTTATCTAGTCAATATAACTAATGTTATATAAACTCTTAATAAGCAGTTTCAACATCAGCCCAAGGGGGTATAAAAACAAGTGAACCCTTAAGTAGCTCTCTCTTCCTGCTTTCCCCCTTTCAAAGAGTGCACTATCAACTTTTTACACTGAAGCACAAAGAGGCTGTGGATGCTTCACACACACAAACACCTAAACAGTCAAATCCCACTCAAATATATTCATTAACAATTTTCGTTGTTTAAGCAATTTACTTCTAAGAAAACTCAAACTTTCCTTTGGTTATTTTGTTGAATAAATGTTATTTTGCATTGCAAATCAATTGGTCTTATTTGTGTATGCACGTTTTCACCACCATTATTTCATACAAGATATTCTTAGAGACCTTACATTAATTACAGAAGTGGCCAACACACTAAAACATCTTGTTGAATACTTCTTTGATGAAATATGAATTGCAAGGGTTCTTTACATGACTGATGTTTTCTGCTACCTGAATGAGCTGAATTCTTCCATTCAAAGACAAAAAAAATCCTGTTTGACAAGTTTGAAAAAATTGAAACCTCCATGAAAAAATTAATTTGTGGATAAACTAAATGGAAAAGAGGAAAAGATTTAGCTTCATTGCATAAAGAGATGAATCACTAAGTGCCTTTAAATTGTGAACAGCTGATAAAAGTGGATGAGGAATCCTTACTGGGTTTTTGTTGTGGAAGTCATGATCAACAATGCAGAAGTTATAGCAGAAGAATTGACTGGCATTCACTCTTGAAGGACAGATTTTATTTTATTTTTTTTTTTAAATTTAAAACCATTTATTAATATCATTCATAATTTTTATAGAATATCTATTTAGAAGTTTCAGTTTATAATCAGGGTATGATGAATAGACTAGTGAGTATAATACAGCAGAATGTCTGCTTAATGAGTTTAAATAATAAAAGTGATTTTGAAAAGTGAATATGTGAAATGCTAAGGAGAGGAAAAATAAATGTTAAACATTTAAAGTCTGAAAAAGATGACTGTGTCACTCACATACAGATTTTCGAAATAAAAAAGTTTACAAGAAAGGAATGTTCAAAATTGGAAATGAAATATTACTTACAACCCCAGCAAAATGTTCTAATACTTCTTTTTCTTCCTTTGTTCTCACACTCTGACCACTTAAAAAGAGAAACAAGAAAATTAGTTTTATTTCTCAAACATGCCCACTTTTGTAGATGAATAAATTTAGTATTGATATTGATTGACAGATTATCAGATACTTTTATTTTCCATCTTTATTTTTTGATCTTTGAATGTATAAACATTTTTTTCTTCTCATTACAGATGCTATCCGCTCATAAATTTTCAGCTTTTTATGTTTGTTTCAACGCACATGGTCATAAAATTTAGTTGATTGATTCATATTTTATGTCTTATCAACACTGCAGGTTATTTAAAGCCAGGAAATATTTTTAGATTGTAAGAAGTTTTTTTTGAGATAATACAGGTCTTTCTATAATTAACCCATAGCTGGGAAGAGAAGAGGTGAATTAATACCTTTCACAAGGATATTTGTGCATAAGTGAATTTAATGAATCCAATAGGAATTGGAACCCAGATCTCCAATGAACAATTTGGAGCCATTATCCATTATACCACTTGCACATCCTAGCTCACAGCATCTGGTATTCCAAGGGGCCATCCATTGCAGTACTGACCAGGCTCAACATTGCTTAACTTTGGTGATCATATAGGAACCAGTGTTTCAATGTGATGTGGCCCCAAGCCTCACAGAATTTAGATCGGACTACTGTCCTCATCTTTGTTGTTATCAATACATTGCCAATTGCCCTCTAAATATCATCAGGTGTATATTGATCTGGGTAAAGACATTCTTTCACAGTCAAATGAAAGTAAAAATGTTGAAATTATTCTTTATTCTATTTTCAGGATTTTCTTTTAATATCACATCTTGTCAAAGTATATTATCACAAAATGTTTGATAGTAAAAAATTTTGAAATTAACTTTGTTGAGCAACATAGTGTAAATAACAAAACAATAACTATTTACATTCAGACTATTGTCCCTATCTTTGTTGTTATCACGTTTCAGCCATTGTGCTCTCCAGCCTTCATCAGGTGCATATCGATCTGAGTAACCTACTGGAAATTCTGAACTGAACCCTTTATTTAATCTGTTCTTATTCCACTGTCCGTAGATTAAATAAATAGTTTAGTTCTGTAGGTTACCTAGATCAATATACACCGGATGAAGGTTGGAGGCCACAATAGCCTAAACATTGTGATAACAACAAAGGTGAGGACAATAGTCTGAATATAAATAGTGTAAATAATGATAACTCCACATCCCAGAAATGTTTTGTTTTGTTCCATCCACTGTCTTTTGCCATTCAGGCAACTTCACAATTCTACCCTACTAGAATGTTTTCTCAACTCTTTTTGCAGTCTTCCAGAAAATTAAGAATTTTTTTCATCAGGACAATTCTGTAACAACCAGAAAAAACTGTAATCCAAATGTCAAATAGTTGCTGAACACAATAAATGGGTGAAAAATGTTCAGATAAGGTGTAAAACTTTTTGCCTGTTCACAAAAATAGTTCATCCAACATTTTCCTCTGAGGCAATTACAGGACAGAGCACCCAATGTAACTAACCTCTTAAGTTTTGATGGAATTTGGCATATAGGTAGATTCTTGTGCTCAAAGAAGGATTTGAAATATTTTCAGCTTTCAGGAAATAGCATAAGGAGTGAGTGATCTTTTTGAATAAAACTATTTAAAAGTAAATACTCCTTATGTAATCTCACAAAAGCTAAACATTATGGGGGTAATAAATGAGTAACAGTTACCAAAGTTTTACCATATATTGTCTTATATTTTCTTATTTGAAAATAGCAATGATAAGAGAATACTTACACGGCTGGTCTGACAATAGCTTGTCCCGTTGGGGACACATTGACAGTATAGATATCCAATGATTGTAAAGCATAACGAACAAGACGAATGAAAACGAGTATTTCTTTCGGCAAAAACTGCTTGTTCTGTACCAGCTGTAGGTCAGGTCCGCCTTTGCATGCAATAAGTCCCCAGGTTATTGTTTTAACTCCACAAACAAGTGTTTTTACTAATCCACGACAATCAGTAACTGAATAGGTATTGTACTGAGTTGCAGTCACACCAAATCGAGTATGCTGGACAGAAAAGAAACAAATATTAGTGTGTCACTTTTTATTACACAAAATTTTTCTTTAATTTGGAGCAAAAATTGTAAATAATTTTTTTCCATAGTTTATTTATAGTATTCTATTTCTCTAAGTCAGTGGTTCCCAAATGACATAGCAGAAGACAATAGCAGGTGAGGCAGAATGATTGAAAGATAAAGATTTAGAAACAGTTTCAAAAAAATTCATATGACAAAAATAAATTCCCAGTATGAATAGTAAATAAATAATTATTGACTGATTTCATCACTCTGATAGGTTTGCATTATATCAAGTATTAAGAATGTAGTAACTAGGGTTTGCAAATTCGGGGAGAGACTTATCAATGATAATGTTCAGATTTCGATATGCGGTTATCTCCCTTTAACATTCCTCACTTTTTTTTATTTTTAAATGCACTTTTTATCACATCAAATTTGAGGTACAAGCAAATTTTCATTCTGAAAATGTGACCCAGAAAAAAAAGTTAGACACCTCTGCTCTAGGTGAATGCAAGAAAGCATAGATTTACATATACAATGTATTTTTTTAAAGTTGTAGGCATAAGAAAATAAAAACTAACATTTAACTTGTAAAATGGAATTAAAATATATTACTACCTCTATCCCACAATAGTTGTTACATCTGTGTTTTTTTTTTTTTATTATTGGCAACACTTATTAAAGCTTATGTAGAAACAATTTGAGGCAATCTTTATTTGTGCCCACAAGAAGGCCGGAGCATACAACAGCTGAAACGTTGTGATAAATATGGTGATAAAGATGAGGACAATAGTCTGAATAATGTAAATAACGTATATTAAGTTAATGTCTATATTTCTGTCAAAAATTACTTTATACCAAGATGTCAGTCAAGAGAAAAATTCAAACCACTTTTAAAACCTTCCAATAATTAAACAGCCAACATAGAAATTGGATTTAATGAAATTAAGTTAATTTGCTGAATGCTTAACTGAATTATAAATTTTTTTACATTTTAATTAAAATAAATTCAAGTCAATTTATTATCCAATCATTGATTTGTGATAGATTGTTTTTTTAAAATCTGCCTTACATTCAAGTGGATTTTTAATGGCATCAACTCTTTAGGGTCTTTTTATGCCAAAACTGATTTATTTTGGTTTATATTTAGGGAAAATGGGCAATCTTTGTTTTGTTTGTTTTTTTATATTCTCAGATATAATCCAACTGATTTCAGGAATCTTATTATTCTATTTATTTTAATATTTTCGAATAGTTCTTTTAGGCTGTTTGCCTTCAAGAAATTGTGTCTTTTGGACTCCAGATCAATGCATTCAATAAGAAAATGTTTTACCGTATAGTGGGTTTGGTATGTAGGTCAACATGGTGGTGGTTCTTGTTTCAGTAAGAAAGAATGCATAATTTTAGTGTGATCTATTCGTAGTCGTGATATAGTAACCTCTTCTCTTCAGGATTTTCTATAATGGCAGGGTTTTTTTTTTTCCTGAATTTTGGTAAGTTAATCTGGCTTAAAAATTGTCTAATGCCAATTATTATTTGCTCAGAGTAAACAACTTCCCAAATTTGTATTATTTTCTTTTATCAATTTTTTTAGATATTTTTTTTCATTTTCAGTTACTTTTTATGAAAGCTACAGAGGACAATTGTAGGGTCATTATTTAATAAAACTGATTAAGAAACCAAAAATAAACTTTCTGCAAGTGGCTCTTAAAATCCATGTGGATATGTTAAAAAGCAAATGAAATTAAAATGAAAATAATCCTAATCAAAAATTAATAATGCTTTACCTAACAAAATTCAACAATTCTGTAATGTACACTATTAAATCAAAATTTTCATTAATCTTTCTTATTTATGGCATAAAGACTATAATAAAATTAAGTTTTATACAGGTTTGGGGTAATCTCCCCCCTCCCCCAAACAAGATACATGAAGGCATCAATAAAATATGATTCATTCACTCACACACACACACACACATATATATATATATATATATATATATATATATATATATATATAAATAAAATAGTATTCTTTGACTTCGGGATTATATAATTTGAGAATCATTATTAACCTCCACTGCCTGAAGAAACCTTACCAGTGGAAACCATGGTAGCATTAGTATTCCTTAGTATTTCTTGACTTTGATATTTAATAGCTCTGCACACTTTTCTTTTTTACATTGTGGATTGAGCACTCTTTTATATAAACGTTTTCCAGACAAATCTAACTTTCACAGGGAAAAATACAATTGAAAAGCAATTACATTTATGAAGGAATATGTGAGCTAATGTAAAAACATAAACACACCCAGGTCCCTAATGGAGTTAAAAAAAAAAAAAAAAAAAAAAAAAGATGCACATATGAAATATGAGGAAAAAAACATTCATTATAATCAGAAATATTTAATATACAAATTAACACCTTGAAAAGTGGACGTTACCACAAAACTTCAGAGTTGGGGAAAAATTACAGTTAAGTAATTCTTTTGTATATAATGTTTGGTTTATTTTCCAAAAAGGAAGAGTCTCCATCTCCCCTGCCCACATTTCATTTTGACTGATCAAGATTATGGCATTATTTTCACCTATGGCCCATCAAGACAAGTTATAATTCTGACTTTATCAATAAAAGTTAGTTATGGTGTTTTTGATTTGTTTAAAATATGAAGCAAAGACAAATTTTAACTTAAAAAAGAAAATAATTTTTACCTATATTCATAAACTAAAAAAAAAAAAATAAAACAAACTTACTTTTTCATCTTTTTCTCTATTATCCAACAGCAGAGTTTTAGTATCTGGAGTTGTTTCTTGTTTGACATCTGGAGTCTTTGAATCTGGAGACTTATCATTATTTTGTGTACTTGGTCGGCTTTTGGGGGTGGAAAAACAAAAATTAGATAACTTTGCCCCCTACTATTATATAATATTAAAGTATTTTATATTTACATAAAAGCATGAAAACTACATTTTTTTGCTAAATTGTAAACAGCTATAAAAGTCAAATGCTAGACAACTTCAATACTCCAGTTGTTAAAATATACAGTTAATCTAGATATTTTTGTGTTAGTATGAAATATCTTTGGATTACAAGCTATGAAAATTTATAAAGAACTTTTTTTCCAATATAGCAATAGACAATTTTAGGAATCAATGTACAAGATATAAATTAAGAACATGAATGTCTTTTTCGTTATTAGTTTTTATTCACAAAACATTAACATGAAATTAAACCTATTCAGTTGCATATTTAATTCTAACATCTAAAATTACAATAAGTAACTTGTGAAATCATTCTCATTTTTTTTTTAGTTTTGATTCATTTGTGAAATCTCATCTTTAAATAGGCTTGTAATGAAATAATTAGCTTGCTATATAATACACAAAGTTTTTTGTCAAACTTATTCCTGCATTAATGTTATCTTCCATGCACTAAAAACTTCAATATAATAGTAATGACAAACTATGCCATAATTTTTGACAGCATGGATAAACTAGTTTTTAATCTATTTTTACTTTAAAGAGAGTCTGAACTTACCATTTTTGTAATATCTGTGGTAACTGAGATTTTGAAATGGTCAAAAATTTCAAAACAAACACTTCTAGCATACGCATAAACAATTCACGTCCCTGCAATAGAAAAAAAATAACACATTTCTCAAATTTCACAAGGAAAAATTCAATCTAAAGACGAGACATCATCTAAAGACGAGACATCATCTAAAGACGAGACATCATCTAAAGACGAGACATCATCTAAAGACGAGACATCATCTAAAGACGAGACATCATCTAAAGACGAGACATCATCTAAAGACGAGACATCATCTAAAGACGAGACATCATCTAAAGACGAGAATGGAACAGAAACTGCTTAAAAATAAAAATATATATTAGCTATGTTTTAAAAGGACATTTTCATTTGGAAAAACAAATACTTTCGTTATTTTAAACAGAACTGATTATAACCCAAAACTATATTCTTCACAACAAAACTAAGTTTAAAAGAAAATAGACAAAAACATCACTATCCTCCACTAGACACATACTAATCTTATTACAGCCAACAATGCAGAAATCATATCCTTTAAATGCCACAAAAATGTAAGTCATTATTACTCTAGCTACACATATGGGATTGTAAAAACAACCTTACTTTACCTTTATGTTTTAGAATATTTACAAATTTCTGTATATTATTTAATTTTAAACCAACTGATCCTACAGCACCTACCGAATATTATTAACCCTTCAGCATTCGACACTCAAAGCCACCCTGTAAATATTGGCTGTTAAAGTTTTTCTGTTCATGGTCAAAGTCTGTTTGAGTGACTTCTTGCATTATTTGTGATAATGCCATCATCTATTACGGCAGAGTATACATGGAGCAGGTTATGGCGAGTTGAATATTGAGAGCACATATTCATGGTGTGAGTTTTAGTGGGTTATATGCTTAAGTTTCTTCAAATACTGCACTCACATAAACTTAATGACACCCTAACCTCATTAAAAGTTCTTTACTAATATCCCTGTCAAACTGTAGATGTAATAATACAAAGTATATGTAAACACTCTTCTCTCCCACTCCCAAATATTAAACAGTTCTATGTAAATTTCTATCTTGCATGACAAGTTATTTGTTACAGTCACTGTGACAATATTTAAACACAAAATGAAAACGCATCTACAAGGGCTGCCTCTTGATCATAATTTTCTGATTTCTATATGGCACACTTAAAAAAGAATCTTTCACCAAAACCATGATACGCGTTTGGTATATTGGTAATATACTCATTCACCTTAAAGAAACAACCGAGGAAAACTCTATACTTAATATTGATAATAGAATACCTTTCCCATTTTAACACCTTTGCTATTTTAATACTTCACTTCTTGTCTACTTAATTACAAAGTGAATGTCTGTTCAGATATAAAGAAAATGAACAACAACCCTAAAGAAATTTCTTCTTTACACATTATTTTATAAACAACTTAAAAACATCAATAACAATAGTTTTCCAAACTATGCCATCTGCAAGTAAATAAAATTAGCTTTAAAAAATTTTTTAATATAAACAAAATTTTTCTGTTGTAACTCGATGCATCCTAACTATAAAAATGATGAAAAAAAACTATTAAAAATATAGTTCTTGAGTACATATTGTAATAAATACCTAATATTTATCATTTATTACAAAATGTTTAAAACATCTTAATCATTTGCAACACAGGACCTCAAAAGTTGCTCATGTAAAAATGTTGTTTATGAATTCTCATGCCTTTTGAAAGATTGAATCTCTAAGACTAATAATAAATTAAATTCTTACATTGGTCACACAATCACTACACTTTCTTGTAGATTAACATGGAACTCATCAAAATCTGTACACATCAATCATCACAAACAACCAAAATACAATAGCAAAAAATATTAGTAGATAATACTAAAATATTATACAAAACTCATTGTAAACAAAGATTCAAAATACTTGAAGCTATCATTTTACAAAAGAAACAACCCCCATTAAACACAAGGGACCATATTTTGAAATGTTGGAAAAGAATTTTTGTTTTGTCAGATATTATCAAGTATTGTGATGGATGAATTACGAGAGGAAAAAGAAAACGTAAATATGATGTCACTTGTATAGAATACATTTATTATAAATGTAGTTCTAAAATGGCAGAATGAAGCTAATAAAAACTTCTGCCTATAACACTGATAATATTAAATTTCCTGAAAATGACTAGAGATTATCAAAATTACTCAAGCAAAAACATTATGCACTAAATGAATGACAACCTAGGAGTAAATTGAAAAATGTAATAAAAATTTGATTAGTTTGTGTTAATAAAACTTAAATTCTTGCAGCTTATGTTTTTATATATATATATATATATATATATATATATATATATAATTACTCACATTCCCACTTTCTTGATCACTCTTGGTCCGAATGCATTCAACAAGATTGAGAAGTAATTTGCATGACATCGTTTGGATACTGCTGGGAAGCGATTCATCATGTACATTCTTGGCAAAAACATTCACAGCCAAAGAGAGGTCATTGAGAGGTAAATTCTGTCGGACGTGGTGAATTAAGTCAGCAAGAGTGCTGTATGCCAAAGGTCTGAAAGAGAAAATACACAAGCATTTTTTTTAGAATGCTGCTTGAGCATATTGATGATTTTATGCTACACTTATTTCTTACATAACAAAAAAGAAACAGTAATTACATAAAAAAAATTAAAAAACATATTTGTAGATAATCTACTTAATAATTTAAAATCATCTTGATATCATTCCTATTTTGAGGCATATTCATATGAACAAAATCAATTATACTTTCTTATTAATAAAACATTCAAGTGCTGCTTATCAAAGTTACTTAATGTAGGTATCCCAACACTCAGCTTACAGCTGATAAAATTCTTAACACTAAAAATGCATATATTCAACTCGCCATGTTATTTCATTCAATATCTCCATAAAAACATAATGCATACCAAATAAAAGCTTATTTCATGAACTTTGTTTCTATCTTATTTATTTTTATATGTACTACAGTGTGCGAGGAACGTTGCAGTTTGAAAATAGAGATGTTTTGGTGATTTCGCAAAATTTTAGCCATTTTTTTCACTGACGGCAATTTAGACTTTCTCACAATTTGTAACTTGCATACTCCACAGGGTTTATTACAATTTTGGTAATACGTTAGTTCGAAAGTTAACATTCTAAGCTTTATTTTCATATATTTTCTATTTTTTAATTTTAATAAGAAGTTCGTAAATAATTCAAATGAAAAGTTTGAGCGTAAAATTCAAATGCTTCTTGTAAAAGTAAAAACACGGAAAATATATCAATAAAACGCTCATTTAATAATCTATGAAACTAAATCAAAATCAAATATGAAACAATAGCTCCATTTTGCACGTGTGCGATTATGTGTAACCATGTGTGACTCGCTCAGCCATCATTTCAACTTCACGCAAGACTCAATACACACCATCAACACGGACACAAAAGAATCAACCAGCATGTTTTTCTATGGACAAAATTTTCAAGGAAATTGATAGGAATTTGTCTTAAATATTAATTTTCTATTATATGTAAAATGTAAATGGGATTTAAAAACTGTCATAAAAAATATGATACAAAAATCAATTTATTTACTTTACGCTCAAATTCAAATCACAAAAAAAAAACAAAAAAAAAAACAGATGACTTATTGATTGAAAAATGTTCATATTCAAAGAATGAGATAAAAAACATTCTACAAAAAAATTCTAGAATGTCTTATGTTTCTGCAGTATTCTCACAGTAATTATCAGC
The DNA here is from genome assembly GCA_963932145.1 of Acanthosepion lycidas. Classification (NCBI taxonomy): domain Eukaryota; kingdom Metazoa; phylum Mollusca; class Cephalopoda; order Sepiida; family Sepiidae; genus Acanthosepion; species Acanthosepion lycidas. The sequence goes on from OZ010613.1 coordinate 874,854, forward strand.
ATTTCAGTTACCAAGTAACATTTTGTTTAAAGTTACCCCTTCAAACAATTTTCTTACTTTTTAAATTATCTAATGAATGGATTTTAGTTACAATTTATTGCTACCTAAATACAAATTTATGATTTAATATTCATTTTTCTAATTTATTATTATTTCTTAGTAATATTTATTTCATACAGATTATGATTGTTTATTTTATTCTAAAATATTTTAATGTGTCAGTTTTAAGGACCACTGTGGAAACAGGTTTGTTGAGAAAATATTTTAGTGCTTCCTTATTTGTTATTCAGTTGTATGGATGACTAAATTTATATTTATCCCTGATTGTATTTAGTGCAATTTTTTATGAACTGCAAATAAACTCAAATTCAGTAAGAAAATGTAGACAATAATTTGTAGATGACTACTAAGTGTTAAGCTTCTCTCTGTCTACAGTTCAGAAATTGTAGATGTTGAGTTGTTTACTTGTTCAGCATCTGCTCCATATACATTCTAATTTGTTGATTTTAGGTCATTTTAACCATGATAAATGGAAAGAGCACCCCCAGGAATGGCTAGATATGAAATTTGGTGTCTAGTGTAAGAAGTATTCATTTTATGACACAATTCGAGCAAGTCTAAAATCGCCCTTTCAAATACCTTGTGACAAAAGGTTAAAAAGCAATTTTTTTCAATTTTGAAGTGGAATAATCCAAAATATATCCATTCTATCACTCCTAAAAAAAATTAGGCATGTTACTGGTATAATCATAATGCGATATTTGAAATTTGGGATGAATGTGGGTCTTATTTTCAGTTTTATGAAATGTCAAACCTCAGGTTATGAGTTGTTTGCACATCGTTGCAGAAGTTTTGATTTATAAAATTTGCATTTCAAATTGAATTTATTTAAGAAATATACAGTGATACTATCTGTAATTTTATTATTAATTTCTTTGTTATGTACCTAACAAGCTAGTATAATTTTAACTGTTGTTCTTAATTGATTTTTAAAATATAGGAGTCCAAATATGGTATTTTGTCCTAATTCATAATAGACAAAAAATGTCGAGCACATGTATAAAAATAAATCTGCCAAAATTAAACGGTTTGAGATATTTTGATGAAATAAAAACTGCTAAATTTCTTTAATCATATAGATTAAGAAGATGTAATCAGATAACACCTAGTACCTGTTTGAAATTTTTATCTGTGATACCTACTTAATGTCTAATAATTGTATGTTCAAATAAAGTTTGTTTATTATTGATTTGTTTAACGGTATATCAACTCCTTATGGGTTATTTAATGGAGAAATTTAATTTTCCTGGGAACTTTGAAGTAATAAAAAATATGTTATTCTGCTTTCACAATTGAATACATGGTAGATGATACTCAGCTTTTATGCATATTCATGTTTGTATGGGCATAATTCTTAGGAGGCAGTGATATGGGTGTTTTATGTTGTAGTTTTGTTGATGTTTTGGAATACAGTTTGATTGTAGGATATTATATGGATTAATGTCATGAAAGAGTTCTTGCATGTTGGTTGTTTTGTTGATTTTGTTTAGCAACATATCAACCTCTAAGAGTTATTTAATGCCAAAATCTAAATATTTTAAATGCAATTGTATGCCTTTAACTACAGAAAAATGCATTATTGGTAATTCTACTATAAATAGGTATTGTTAGTAATTTTTTTATTGCTGGTATTTTTATTATAAAAATTTATTTTATACAGTCATGTGCTTTTTTTGAGGAGGGAAGGTCACTATTTGCCCATAGCTGGGACCCTAACAACTGCTACCATCCCGGATCGGGTTGAATCTGACAACAGCAGCAATTAAGAGGTGGTTCCACACTCCTCAAAACCTCCAATCTTCTGAGAGGAGGCCTTGCTGCCAGATGTAGTTTATCATCATGCCCAGGACTTCAACTAAAGTTAACTACTAAATTAGCCTTGACTAATCAAAGATAAGGACATTAGTCCAACCATAAATAATTTAAACAAGGTTTTTTTTTTTAATCTATGAATTTTTATATCATTAGCCTTTAAATTCTCAAGTTTCAAGATATTTTTATGAAAAATATTCCTTTCATTTTACCTTGCCATTCTCAATTACATCACATATTAAGTTCCATAACTCAATAGGGTCCCAGGGGTACCACATATACTGCAGCCATAGCAGCAGTGATGTGTCTAAGGCAAGATAGTTTGATAGCACCAGTTCTTCAGGCTGGTTTTGAATGGTTTGAATTTTCCTTCTTGACTGGTTGCCATCTCAAGCCAAGAGAGCCCAGTCAACCTTGCTACTTAACATTTAACCCAGTAGTAATGCTCACAAAAAAATTAAACTTTAGATTTTGCTATAAAAATATGATATTTATAAAATATAAATTGATCAAAGACTTTAGGTTTTTAAATTACCAAAATCCATCCATAACTTTTAGAAATATTAGCATTTGAAGCTGAAAAGAAAAAAAATCTAAAAACCTCCATTTTCCTGAAAATATTTGTTTTCGTTGATAAAATTCCGTTTAAAACAAAAAACAAAAAAACACTATTCAAGATAAAGCAATGAAATTTGGCATATATGTAAAATTTGCTGGTTAATATCATGAAACTATTAAAATGAAGATAAGCTATTTGTGCAAAAGGGAAAATAAACCTGGCTGGAATTTGAACTTAGCTTGCCAATTTCTCTTTCAGAGTTATTAACCATTACACTATACACAAATCAAAGTACATCTATGACCAAATACAAATTATGGTATATATTCAAAATTTATCAGAATTTAGTATTAAACTTTATTTAAATTGCAAGAGAGTCAAGATTCTAATAAAAATGTAGCAAAATATATATTTCCTATGAAGACAATTTTTCCTATAGAAATTTTAAAAGCATGAATTAGTATGTATTGGTTACACTGATAGTACAAAACAGCATATTAATATGCAGAAGATTTAACATGAACCAACCTGTGTGATTCCTGTGCAGTCCATCCGCTGCCAATAACCACATTTTCCTGAAACATTTTATCTATGCAAGGCACGAACTCTACAAAAGAAAGTTTTGTTTTTTTTTAATCAACAAAGATAAAATAAAATGCTAATGTGCACCTAAATGACAAATCCAAGAGAGCTATTAGCAAAAAAAAAAAAAAAAAAAAAAAAAAAAAAACTTAGCTACAAGATAGCTAAAATTTCTAAACTTTGTACCAATGAACAAATTGCTCAAATTAGAAACTGAAATATTAGAAACTTCAATATCAGATTAAATTTAGTTACTTTAACAAATTTCATATTTGTTATTTTTGTTCTCCAAGACTTATATACTTAATGTCACAAAAGTTCAGGAAGGAAGGAATTTCAAAATTAAAAATTTTTACAAATGACCAAAGATTTATTTGGGATACTTATAAGCAATAAATCTCATTTCCACCAGGTTTTAAGAAATGAGAACATGAACACTATTCACCAGTGTGAACTGCAGCCTAATATTACAGTATTCAAACCTTTTTGAAATTATAAATCAAAGAACAAGTAATCAACATTAAACAGTGATTAAGAATTTAATTGGCCTGAAATTAAAGTTTCAATTACAAATATCAAATGTGCACATTAGCATGGCAGTTATTAACATGAAAAATGGAATTCACATGCAAAATTCAAATTCTAGCCAAGGCCATTGCATTAATCCATTTCTCTCCCTCCCCTCCACCTTGCTAAGAGTTAAAAAGCAGAGTAAATTGGGCTCTTTAGCTTTGGTTGGCAAACAGTCTCAAAGAAAGCCAACTCAGAATTCAAAACAAGTTGGTTTTGGAGCTGGAATCCCCACCACATAAAAAACCTACTTGCTACAGAAACTACAGCAGCAACAACACTTAGTGCAGTGAAGACTGTAGCCCAACAATCCACGGGGGTAGTCTAATTGCACTAAAGTGGAGTAGGAGGAAACTTTCAATAAAAATTCTTAATGGTAGGAGACACCAACATCCCTTGGAGATGAGATGTAATCCCAGAACAGATTAGCAAAATGGACTGCTTGAAATTCAAACCCAATCCTAACTCTTGCATGCATCAGTTAATCCCAATGAAGATTCCAACAAAAGCATAATGCAGAACAAAGCTGAATTTATTGCTTCTTTGAGTGAGAAATATCCATTGTCCTCATTCAATCAGGCCCCATTATGCTAATCAGTGTACACAAGCCACTTAATTTGAACTCATCATTTTAGTTCTTGTATTGCTGTGCCTTTTCTTATTCTTCTGCACAGACTAAGTTGGGGTTTTGTGTTAATTTCATGATGATCATTTTATTTAGCCAGAAAAAAAGAGATTTTGGTAAATTTGTTCTACTGAATAACTGTCATTACATAATTGTAATGATAGTTATTCAGTTTTTCCAAATTCTTCAGAAAATTGCAAATGACAGCTCTTGATTTATTCAAGGTTTACGCAATGGATTCGTTTTTCTCTTAAGTCAAAATTTGTCTTTTTGTTTAAGCTTGTTGCTTTCATCATTTTCAAAACATGAATAAGATGTTTGTGTGATAATACAGTCTTCGAATGACTACTTTTTGAATCTCTTTAATTAAAGTTATATCAACAGAATGTTCTAGAAACTTTTAGAAAAAATTGTATTTACTCCTCCACACATGGGGATAGGATACAAGATTTTCATTGTGGGAATGCCATGTGAACATTGGATAGCAGACCAAAATTTCTAGACCTGTCAACACTTGCTTTTGGACACATGCTAGGTATCAAGGATTGAGTCTAAACACAATGTAATGAGGAGGTGCAGCTTGAACAGGACCTTCCTGTGATTAGAGGATTAATATCACTTGGTCACAAATGAGTAAGGAACAGATAGTCTACTTTGATCCCTGGAACTTATGGAAAAGATCAAAAATAAGTTTTTTTTAATATACAGTAGCGGCCATAATATAAGGAACGGAAACAAAGGCATAAATATGTGTATTACTTAAAAAGCAATGCATGATTACCAATGAAATTTTTACCGAATAAAGATTAGGGTGTAATGCATAAGTATTATACAAAGTTACAAAAATTTACGTAATAGGTTTTTTTTTAAAATAAAGATTAAATGGAACAAAGAAAATAAGCTACTGGACAAAAGTTAAGGAACGATGTTAATAATTTGCATAAACTTTTAATTTACATTGTTAAAAAACTCAATGGAGCTTTTCAACAATAAGTAAAAGTTCATTTATCATTAGGACTTTATTTTTAAGCAATATAGCAAATTCTACACGCAAAACGCTCTCTTTTGAAGAAAAAAAACTCATTATCGCTATCAAGAAAAAAGTCAATTTCAGAAATTTCTGATAGTGTTCATAGGTCTAAAAGTGTCGTTCATCGTGTAATTAGCAGGTATAAAACCGATAAAACATTAGATGCAAAACCAAAAACCGGCAGACCTCCAAAAACATCGCAAAGAGAAGATCAAAGAATTGTTAGAATATCTACAAAAAAACATTTTGAAACTGCTACATCAATTGCCTGTAAATTTAATGAAGAGACAGATAAGATCTCAAGGAAAACGGTTGCTCGCAGGTTAAAAAATGCAGGATTGCATGCCCGTATTCCAGCTTCGAAGCCTCTCATTTCAAAGCGAAACCAAAGGGCACGCCTGGAGTATGCGAGAGAACATGTTGTTTGGACTGACGCACAATGGGATACAGTTCGTTTCAGTGACCAGTCCAAGTTTGCTATATTTGGTTCTGAGGGCAAAACTTACGTACGCCGTAGAACAGGTGAAAGACTGTCTTCTCAATGTGTCAAGAAAACCGTTAAGTTTGGTGACGGCAGTGTGATAGTGTGGGGAATGATTTCATCTGCAGGAGTTGGCCCTATCATCTGTGTACATGGCAATATCAATGCTGAGATTTACAAAGGGCTTCTTCAGCAGCATGTGGTACCAAGATTACACCATAATCTTTATGAATCTCCTATTTTCATGCAGGACAATGCACCCTGCCACAAGTCTCACAAGGTTATGGCTTTATTTGAAGAAGAAAGAATCGCCCTAATGAAGTGGCCAGTGAAGTGAGTGACAGTCTTTGATTAGAAAGCATAACATTAATGTAGAAGCTTTGATGTTGTGTCCAGAAGTTCTGCTCAAGTATTATGACAAAAGCATATAAATCAAACATCACAGATAGCTAGACATTCTGGCATTGACGTCTCCTTAGCTTTACATACACCAAACAATAATCAGAAGAGTCAGGGCTCAATTGTAACAATTATTTCAATATGTGGCAGGATCATTCAATTTAGTTTTGGTGGGAAGTTGGAGCTTAGCTCATTTCCATCAATTTTTCTAAAATAACTTATTTGGTTTGCCTTTTGTTCAACATTTCACTTGATCTGAGACTTGTTAAAAAGTTACAAAATTTGAGTTGTGATTTTTTTTCCCCTTTATTTTTGGATTATAACTACCAGTAACTAGTAGATGGTGGTTTAACAGGTATTTAAATTAAATATGGTCTTTTAAAGACTTTAGGCAACTTAAAAATTTTAACCCCCTTTAGAGAGTTTCAAAGATTTTCAGCAAACCAAGAATGAAAGGGAGGGCCTCATTCTTGTTGCCAACACATGTTGCCTCATCAGGACTTGCTTTTTAGGCAATAGCAGTAACCACAGTTGTTTTTTTGTTTTTGTCTTAGATCAGTGGTTTCAGTAAGAAAAACTCTACACGAGAAAACATAAAAGTACATTGTGTGTGTGTGTGTGTGTGTATATATATAAGGTTGGTGCAAAAATAATGTCGTTTTCTCACGTAACATATGTGAGAAAACGACATTATTTTTGCACCAACCTTACACACACATGTATGTATGTGTGTATATATATATATATATATACATACACACACACACCTATATATTAGACTAAGAGTGTGTATTTGAATGACAAAATGGAAAATACAGTGTTACATGTTTCATCCTTCAAAAAACCTTTTCAGATGAATATGGAGTCATATGTCCGGAAAGTGGGGGGACAAAATACAACAAACACCAGTTACAATTCTACATCAAGAAACACTGAAAACTCAGGGATGCTTAAACTGATAAAGCATCACTGTATTTTCAGCATTTATCAACATAGGTTTGTAACTGGCATTTGATGCATTTTGTTCACCACATGTACAAAATTGGTTTGAAGTCCTTTTGTAGGACAAAACGCATCACACTCGAGCACCATATTGTCAGCCATGATGCTAGTAATGCTATGCTGAATAACCAAAAAAGTACATAAAAATAATTACCAAACAACAAATGACAGATTTCTGTTGCAGTTAACGGATTAAGACACTCCAATTTTAATCTTTAAGGAATATTATTTGTATGCCTGAAATATAGAAACATTCTCAAAAGCCCTATCTTTCAAAATTGCTTAACAATGTACCTGAAGACATCAAACCCACTTCCTAACCAATAAGAAGAAATAAAAGTGATTAAATAACAAAAAGTAAGCATACTATTTCTCAAATCAGTTGTAAGTATATGGCGTGCCGCAATCAAAAGCTCTTTTCTAAGATGAGCAACTTCTGGGGGACAAAGTGTGAATAATCCCAGAAGGCCTTGTACCAGCTGTTGAGAATTGTGGGAAACCAGATCCTGAAAATATAAGAGGAAATAAAAAAAATCTGTCTGCACAAGAAAAAAAAAAAATATTAATTTTATTCTAATAAATAAAAATAATTCCAACAGTTTTGTTAAATTAAAAAAATTAATTTTAAATAAAAAAAAAAAAAAAAAAAAAAGATTTTAAACAGCTTGCAAACAAAAGGGAATATAAAAATACATTCAATTTGTTGCTAAATCAACTGAGAAGATGAAATTAATTTATAAAACCATTTAAATATTTAAAATAAAAAGATGTGAACACTCACCTGGTAAGATTTGATGATGTATGCAAGAAAAGACAGAGTTTTAATTTGGGCTCCAATGAAATCAACAAATACCTCTTTGTTGAAGGAAGGATTGTTACTAAAATTAAACAATGATTCATTTAAACTCCTATACTTTATTGCAAGTCAAACACATAATTAACACAAAATTTTTCATTACTAATGACAACACTAAACCAAATCTGAGAAATGTAAATACTTCTTGTATTCAAAAGATTATGTCTGAACTGAAAAAATATGACGCACAACTAACAAAATATAGAACAAACATATTCCAGATAAAAAACAAAACTATTATTAAAAAAAATAAAATAAATAAATAAGTCTTGGAAATTGGATACTGTCTTTGCAAAAACCAATTCAAGTATATCAAGATATTTAGCTTAGCTATAAATCAAATTATTTCAGATAACTTGGTTTAGTACGAGGTCAAAGGTAATTATACAAGCAATTTGAATTCTTAAAACAAAGGAACCTTGTAAGCAAATCAGAAAAAAATTGTCTAATTCTGTTCCAAGTTAGGTAAAAATGCACAAAAACAATGTCCAACATTTACAGGTAAAAGTTGAAAAATGTTAAAAAAAATAACAAAAAAAAAAAACTCAATATGACGTATTACAAATTTTGTTTTAATAAAGCACAATTTATTCTAATTCATAGCATTGCAAATGAATATTGGCTAAAAACCCCAAAGAAAAAAAATCATAGCAACTTACCGTAGATGACTTGGTGGCTGAAGGGTGATAGTATTCATAATGAGGGGGATAAGTTCAGAAACATCATGATCAACATTGGGTTTGTAAATCTGATACATGAGGACAACTATGATGGGTAACTCTGCCAAAACTTTGAGTGAGAGCACTGCACGGGGAATAATGTTGTACTACAAAAAAGGAAAAGGAAAAATTATAAACATCAAGTCTGCTTAGTCTACAGATGATGCAAAAATTTTGAGAGAGAGTCTACCTTTTTAATGTAATATTTTATAAAAGGCTTATTTTAGGCTTTAAATATTTGCTTAAAATTTATTGTTTCATTAAAAATGAATGACAAGGTACTTCTGTTAAGTTTTGTTACTGCTTTTTTTTTCTCGTGTGCAAACAAGATATCATTTTTCTTTTTTTAAATACAGTGTTGAAATAATCCAAATGATTATTCATCCCAAGTACTTTTGGCCAATTAGCCATTTTCAAAGATTTGGGTTGTGCTATTGCAAATGGTGTGCAAGGTGCTGACAGGTAGTCATTTTTAATTCATGAACACAACCTCTACTTTATAACTATATTCGTAGTCAATGCTAATGGCTGATTTTTATTTATATTGAGGGCATGTATTTTATATGTGTTGTTGACAAGTATGTCGCATATCTAAGTCAGCAAGTTTTCATATTTTAGTTTAAGTGAACCTTTACAGATCTATGATCCAAGAGACAGACAATTTCAACATGCACTAAATTCAAAAAAGAAATCTTGTCTGAACACACAGAAAAAAAAAAAAAAAAAAATTAACAGAATTTATTTTTTAATGAAATATAAATTATACACAATAATACATAACTATTAGAATTTATTATATACTAATATACAGTAGAACAAAAATAAAAAACATTTTTAGATGTTACCATTTAAAAACCAATTTCTGTTTAGCCAATCTTTTAGTTTAGCTGAATGCATGGTACAGATCTATGTATGTCAAAAAATTTAAAAAAAAAAAAACACCCTCCAAAATGATAATGGTTAAATAAGCCATTTTCATGAAGGAAACATTTGGCATTCATTAACCAAACATTATTCCTGTTAGCTGAAATTTATAAAATCATTTCTTTGAAATGTTTTTTCATGAAATTAAACTTCAGGTCACTCTTTCTAGTACTAATGGAGTTTCCTTCAAAATCTTTTGTTTTTGATAGTGTGGAAATTTAACATTTTGATTATATCATCATCTCTTCTAATTACATGTGCCATCCATTTTTGTTGTTGTTGCTGCTGTTGGAAGCATTCAAGCAATGTAGTTTTTGTTATTTGTCAAAGCACTTTGCAATTCTGTAGTACCAATCTATATATAGGGTATGATGGAGGATCATCTGCTTTAAGACAGTCAAGAAAAATAAATGCTCTCCATTGACTGAGTGTGACATTTTATTGCTGGTGTAAAATTCTACCAATGCAGTAGAAAAACAGAATTCAAATTGCCTATAATGGCAAGAGGAGAATTAACACTAAAAATATACCTACGAAATCATTTGGAATGGATGATGAAATATCCTTTAAAGCCAAAAATTATTTTTAGATTATAATAATGTTTTTTTGGAGATAATAATGGTTTAGTAATACAAGTCTTACTAATTAACCCATAGCTGGGAGGAGAAGAGGTGGATTCATACATTTCCCATTTAAAAAAAAAAAAAAAAAAAAAAAAAAAAAAAAATCACACACAAATCAAACATTTCTCTTAGGCAAATTTGAGCCAATTGTACACCTTGGATAAAAGCTAATCAAGAGTCTGCTCATTCGGTTGATTTATTCATTTTCTACTGCTTGCAGGTTATTTAAAGCCAGAAAATATTTTTGTAGATGGTAATGGTTTAGTGATACAAGTCTTACCCAAAGCTGGGGAGAGAAGAGGTGGATTTATACCTTTCCCAAGGGTATTTGCGCATAATATAATTATGCCAACTGAAATTAGAACTCTGCCCTCCAATTAACAATTCTGTGCCATTATCTATTACACCACTTGCACATTCAAGCTTACAGCACCTGCTATTCCCAAGTGGTCAGCCATCTAGGTACTGACCAAGTTTAATGTTGCTTAACTTCGGTGATCATATGGGAAGTTTCAACATATTGCCATAAGCCTCTGTATAACAAAATATCTCAGTCATGTCATTAAAGCATACATTCAGTGGTTGTTGATGAAAAATATTAATAGGCACCATTTATAAATAAACTGCACCTATTGCCAATTTCAAAATACCACTGAATCTGAATGTCCTTTATCAAAGATTGAGCTTAAAAATCATTCTAGATGCACACCAAACAACCAAAGAGTCTTCCTCTTTGAAATTACAAATACAACAAAACTTGCAATTGCATTCCAAAAAATTGAATCAGTTGGCTTTTATACAAACGAGCTCTAGGCAAAAGAAAAATAATATTTATTATTCTACATCATCAGCCACTAAAGCAAGGAATCCAAAAGTATATATTTTTTTTTTTGTTTTAACTATTATTCAAGCTTGGTTTACAAAAATATATTACATAGAAGTTTATGCTATACTAATCACGGGATCAACAGATGCTATGAAGGCCTTCTTAAGCCTAGCATAGAAATAAATATCACATGGCAAACATTAATAAATATAAATGATAGTAAGGCTTCAACAGCAGTAATAAAAGAGAAAAGTTGGTGAAGGTAGTCAAGTATGATAGCAGCAAGCAAGCAGTCAATAAGATTTTTGCTTACAAGCAAAATCTAGATTCAGGATTGTCTTACAATGGACTAAGACATTAGTTAAATGTTAAGTGAATTGAAGTATTGGTTCATGAATTTGGTAGCATAATAATTACAAATTTAATCTTTATGTAGTACTATTAGTTAGAATAAAATTGGACTGGGTGAAAACGGAGTAAACAGAGCAATGCTGCCTAAAAAAAATTAAAAACAAAAAAAAAGAGACAAGAATGATCTATGCCTTTAGATTAAATAAGGGTTCAGTTAAAAATCCCCTCATGATTACCCTGATCAAGAAACACCTGAATAAGATCAAAAGACACAACAGTCAATAAACTGTAATAACAAAGACATTTGAGTGAATGTAAATTATACATCTAATAATCAAAGAAAATTAACAAGTAGAAATGATGTCTTCAACAAATGTCATTATTTCTTTTCAGTTTCAACTTACCGATACACTTTGATTATCAGCATTTTTTTTGTCTGTGATGATGGTGGTGATGGTGAAAATTTCTTGTAAATAAACATCCACATTTACTTCAGTGATATCTTTCACTTTGATTTGTTGCCTGAGTTCAAATATCTTATGTAAATAATTTGGAAGATTTGCATATATATTTTTTACAAATTGAAGAAATCCTTGGATCTGGAGAGAAAAAAAAGAAAAACATTCAATTAACTCACTAAAATTGTCAGCCTCCTCAGAATTAACTAAACATTTTTATTTTATTTTTTTTACCATTGTTCATTTGGTGCAAGGCCTAATTGGATATAAGGGAACACAAGTTACATATTATGGGGACATGCAGGATATATAATGGATGCCTGTCGACTTAAAGAGGTTAAGTCGAGTGATGAGCATCCCTTTGGGAGTATTTCATATTGTAGCAGTTCTGCGGAAGAACTTCCTACATACCAATGGAATATGAAAGGAATGAGCATGAGTCAACACAGTGTATGACACATGGCAGTTCCTAGCTGTGAATGTTAGGATTAGCGGAACCAAGAAATGTAGTTTGCCCAAACATCTTCCATGAAAATAGCAATAGAAAAATGCTAGCAATGTTTTGTCTATGGGAGAGGGTTGAAGGGTGGAAACCAATTTCATCACCCACAAGGCCACAGAAACACTTTCAAACTCAATTGAGGCTGTAAAGTGAGTATTGGGCAGCTTCATCAATAATGCAGAGATGCTTCAACATGTCATGGAGCTCTACAAAACCATCTGACACTGTGAGAGTATTTGAAAGGGTCTGTCAGTCAATGATCTGATGCATGCATGTGTAGAAATTTATGAGTTGATATGTTAAGGTACAACAATGGCCTTTTGGATATTTTACCTTGTTTTAGTTTGGGGAACCTGCCCACAAAGTTTACTTTAGCTTTGACCTGTCTTTTGATTAGTCAAAAGAGACATACCCATAAGGTTTTAAAATCTGGATCCCCACCTCCTTAAATCTTTAATAAGCAAACGTATTGTTTTCTGTTTTCAAAAGTAAATCATTTTCATCAAAAGTTATTGAATATTGCCTGATAACAGGATAAAAAATTTAAAGTCCCAAAACATAGAAATTTCCATGTTGCAATGTAAAATATTTTTAAATAAAATATATATATATCAATCTTATTGCCAATATTGTTATCATTGTCTTTTTATTCCACCAATTTCATTAACAGGCTTATTAAATCTACATATAAGAAGCACACATGGACCATCTTTTTATATATATATATATATATATATATATATATATATATATATAAAATTTAGACAAGCAGATATATTTGTTATCATATATAGAGGTGCCTGTTCTCCTGGTTTAAGCAAAACCTTTGGCTTTATTTGTATTTTCTTTGTCATTTGGCTGTTCTACTTGAATTATGCAAAAACTAACAACACTTATCACTGCTAAATTTTTTCAGCAGTTCAAGTCTTCAAATATACAATCTAATCAATACATATCCCTTTTTTAATATACAAAATACTTATTTTTGTCTGGATTAAAAAATTTCAATTTTATTCAGGTCCTAGCAGATCAATAAATGCACACCACAAACTGCCTTAATTTTTAAATTAAGTTATAATCCAACATTAATGCAAAAATTACATTACTCCTTTGTAGAACACACAAAACAAAATTAAAAAAAAAAAATTAATATATTTAAGTAGATACTTCCATAATATGTTTGTATGACGACCAAATACATGTCTTTTTATAAAGAAAAATTGTTGAGAACAGTAAATGATATATTAAATTAATTAAAAAAAATGATCAAAAATAAAACAAATTAATAAAGGATAAAGCATAATAAAAAAAAAAAAAAAAAGAACAAACAAGAAGAATAAAAAAAAAAAAAAATCAATCAAAAATCAGGCCTGAATTGTAAAACACAAAAGCCAATAAAACTAAGACATTGAATTAGAAAAGATTTTAATTGCTTTTATGAATATTATATGTTAAGATTAAGGATAATATTATATGAAGCCAAAAGATTTTCCAATATAAAATGAATTTTTACAATAATTTATAAAGTTGTTAAATCTTAAAATTCAGTTTCAATGTCCTGCTATTAAATAAAAATATGTTTACTAATCATAAATCTAAAAGCTTATTACAATATACAAACAACCAGTATTTAAAAAGAATTTTATATTGTTTCTGGATAAACATGTCATATATATATATATATATATATATATATATATATATATATATATACACACACACACATTACCAGTTTGTGACTGGAAAGGATAATTCCAAGGAAGATATACATCCAGAGAGAGCTCAATGTAGACTACAGAGCATTATAATGATAAAAAAAAAAAAACACAGAGACTTTAGTTATCCATTTTGTTTATAATTTTTTATTTCATAAACACTCATCAGAACGAATCTACATATCCACATGAGTGTACTCCCATATGTGCTACTGTCCTTATCAACAAACCACCCCAAATCCACACAGTAAGCATTTTTAGGGGATTTTAAGTTTCTCTTTATGCTTACATTTGAAGATAAGCTTGTTTTGTTGGTTTAATAACTGGTTAGCATTTGTGTACTTTATTATTGTAATTTTTTCCTGTATACACAGATCGCATCTGTCCCGGAAGTTTTTGGGGGTTCTGGACCGATAGATGATTTCCCATTTGATCATTGGGGTGAGCTTATTATCCTTAATTTTCCAATAATGTTTGGATAAAGCGGCTTGATTTCTCAGGTTAATATTTGAGAAGGAATGTCAGTGGGTGTATAGCCTTTGTTTCCAACTTCTGGCAGATATTCCTATGTATGTCTTTATGTCGTTAGTGTTCTCTCTCAGGAAAATGGTAACCTGGTATACCACGTTTTCTGAATTATAGGTGCCTTTGGACATGTATGTGTATGTGCGTACATGATAGTAAATATTACACAACCTGGTTACTTTTTGCAAACTTCTACACATACGGTGGGACATAAGACTGTCTTGCTGAGGTACACCTTACCCATGTTTACAAACTAACATATTTTATGACATTTCCATAATCCATAGTTTTTTCCTTAAGTTTGCTATTTGTTTTTGAATGTCTATCCACTGATTATATCTGACAATATTATAGTGATTTCTAATTCTAATTATTATTTGTATTAAGGACTACTTCATAATAATCAACCCACTGTATAAACTTATTTACATAGTTCCAAAAGTTAAGAATTATCTAGACTAAAGCTACCACTACTCCGCCTTTTCCTTCACACCCTCTTCTTCCCCTGGCCTTCCACTTCTTCTATATACCCACTCTCATGTTCCCCTCAACTCAATGTCTTCACTATCAGATTTTGGCCTAAAAACAAATGCTTAAGTATTACTATATTAATACTGAATTTTATTTAGATCAAGATCCTTTTAATTAAATTAATTTGAATCGACCCGATTTATCCTGCATAAAAACAGCAAACAGCATCGGCCAAAGTAACATACAAACCAATATTAAAATCTAAAGTAAATTCTTGATTGAGGAATTCGGCTACTACCAACCACTAATCTCCCAACCCTATCTTCACCCAACCCCTCTCTCACCTTCCCTCTCCATTACCAATCTAAAGTATCCATCCAGTGTACTTTCTCCATTTGTGGTGAAGTTTTCATTCTGATGAGCTGAACATAGTCTTCATGAAATAAAAATTATAAACGAAACAGATAATTAAAGTCTTCATCGTCGTCTTATCATATATATATATATATATATATATATATGGATGTCCATACATGACATTAAAAAAGTCACATGTTTTTAAAGTTGTTCCAAATTTCCTAACTGACATATAAAAATTAATAATAAATACCATAAAATTTCATATGTACATAAAAATTATAGATACCTCTCTTATTTATGAAATTTCATGTTATATTAATTTTTATATTATCTTAGTTCTGGAAGTTTAATTTTGTTATATAGTATTTTAAATTTTATTATTTTCTCAGAAAGCATCTTCAAATGTAAAGTTTGAAAGCTAACGTGGATAATAATTAATAAAATATTAGATTGCTTAAAATATTTGTTAATTTGTAAATATTACTGGATAGTTAAATAAGTTCCCTTAAAATTTGTCACTTCTGATCATCCATCCAATGAAATCTCCTGACCTCATCTGTCAATACCATCAATCAACTCCTGGTAAACACGTTTTTCTTATTTTCTACTACATTTTTTCTGCTAAAAATGTAAGTACAGTTTGTTTCAAATTAGATTAAGTAAACTTTAAATTTTCTAATTTTAATCAAATAACCTTTTAAAAATAGCTTATTTTTATTATTACAAGATTTTTAAAAAACAGAATTTAATTTTTGTTTAAAGTTTATTCCAATCAATATAAATAACTCTGAAATGTCCAAGTGCTAAAAAGGTACAGGTTCATTGTATGGGATGAATGTACCATGGTAAACAGGGTAGCTCTGGAAGCATTAGACCAAACCATGAAAGACATTAGGGATTGTCATTCGCCTATGGGAGGTATAAAACTCCTGCTATCTGGAGACTTTAGACAAACACTGTCTGTCATACCAAAAGGGACCAGAGCTGATGAAGTCAGAGCATGTCTCAAACCTCTTTGTGACAACATATTTGAACATTGACTGAACACCAACATGAGAGCACAATTATTTGGAGATCAGCTGTCAGATCAGTTTTCCTGCAACATTTTTAGACTTGGCAATGGCAAAATACCTTTAAATGCCAATGGAGAATAACTATTAGTCCAGCTTACAATGTTGTGAGTAATGCTGATGAGCTTATGGCCAAGATTTTCCCAAACCTTCAACATAATTACAAAGAACAAAGCAGTTGTCAGAATCAATAACAAACTGTAGCAGTCCCTCCTGGAAACATATCTACAGGTCAGTGAATGCCATTCCAGATCAGGTGGTCAATTATTCAACAGAATTTCTGAATTCTATAGAACCTCTCAGATTACCTTCACATAAACTGGAAATCAAGACTTTGTAATGGCACCAGACTGGTGGTTAAGAAGTTGATGCCATGTCTAATTCAGGCATCGGTTCTTACTGGGCATGGAAAAGATGAAGATGTCCTTATTCACAGGATTCCCCTTCTTCCATCAGGGTAGGATATTCCATTCACATTTAGGAAACTTCAGTTTCCAATACAAGTTTTGCTATGTCTATTAACAAAGCACAAGACCAGATTATCAGTTACTGGACTACAGTTAGAAGAATCCTCTTTCTCCCATGGACAGTTGTATGTTGGTTGTTCCTATGTGGGAAGTAAAACCAATTTGTTTATGCTCCACAAAAGAATATTGTTTAGGTTTTTACAATTTTAAATTGAATAATTTATAAAGTTTTTAAATCTTTTAAGATTAATTTTCAATGTAATAATTTTTAGGAAATATTGTTATTAAGTAAAATTATGTTTACTAATCATATATTGTAAAGCTTATTACAATCTGACGACCCCAAATACTTTTAAAAGAATTTCAATTGCTCTTTGTATGTGTGATTATGTGCAGAATTTCTGAAGTACAGATGTACAAACTGATAAATCTAGCATTAAAAAAAGTCACATGTTTTAAGGATCCCCCACCCCACATGGTGAAAAAGAAAAACTTTATCACCTACTCCACCATACTTAACTATGAATACATTTGGCTGTCGATTAATTGTCAATAAATCATTTACCATGTCAGAAAAAGACTCTGTAATTAAAGAATGTTTGTATACAACATTCAATGCTATAAATAATTATTATGCAATATTTGTTTCAAATTAGATTAATTTAACTTTAAATTTGCTAATTTTCCTCATATAATGTTTCAGAAATATATATATTTTTGCAAGATGTTTAAAATCAAGAATTAACTTTTGTTTACAAATGTCCAAAAAGAAAAAAAAAAAAAAAAAAAAAAAAAAAAAAATCAATTATGATCAATATAATTTCGGTTTCAAAATACACCACAGAGTATTTTCCTTACAGGAAATAATAAATTTTAAATCCTTTAGCTTTCAATCAAGCAAAAATAGAAAGCTTTTTCATTTTTAAAAATTCATTTTAAACTTTACATATACCAAATTAGTTATCACAGTATTTTAATTACATAGAATCATTCTTAATTGCAACGGGAAATCATAATCTGAGATTATCTAGGAATGGACACAAATGTACACAAGTTTCTTTTAAACCCCAATTATTTCCATCTGAAATAACTTGATTCCATAATTAAATAGAAAAAAAAAATTCATTATAATATTACAAGTTTATGGCTTATTGGAAGACCATGTATGCGCTGTCAAGAAGAGAAAGTTGAATTGTATGGCCATGTCATAAGAGCTAAAAATCTTTACACTACCATCTTATGGAGTGCCACCTTAGGCAAAAGTAGACAAAAGAAAAAAATGGGTTGACAATGTCATTGAGTGAACTGGAAGTCCATTCAGAGACTCAGATATTGGCACAAAACTGGGATACATGGAGAGAATCAGTCAGGTGCTCAGCTGCGCAGTGAGCCAATGGCCACACCCAATCAGGGAAAGCCACATATATCTTGTTGTTAAACATAAGATTAATGTCCATCATTAGATCTGTCCTGCACATCTATTGACTTTAATTTTTATATTTTTGATGCAATTTCTTTTTGTTGCTTGAATGTAACAATATTTAATTTCTTAAAGCCACAATGAAGAGTGACTTACTTCCTCATTCATTTGGGGTCTGTATTGACGATGAAGCTCCATGATGATTCGTAGACACACCAGCACATTTTCTTCATTCTCCACCTGGACAAGATAAAAACATGTCAAATATTTGATGAGAAAAGATCAAAACTGTAGAAGAATATATTACTATAAGAATAAAAATAATAGTCAACTTGCAAGTAAAATATAATGGTTTCACAGGAAAATGACTATGTTAAAAAAGCCTTATAAAATTTATAACATTTTATGACCATCAAGGAACAGGTGCTATTAAATCATTTGTAGAAATTATAGTTGAAACTCAAATTAATGGATTCATTCTTTTTAGAATATTAGCCAAAAGTATTCAACATTTTTTCATTTTAATTCAACCATAATTTTTTTTAATAAAATAAAACAGAAAATTTTTTTAAAAAGTTACCTTTAAAAGTTTGAACATCAAGGGAAGGATTTGAGGAATATATTTTTTTAGATGTTCATTGCAGGGTATTCTGTGTATAATCTCAAGTAGCAGTTTTCGCAGTTGCTACAAGAAAAAAAAAATAAGATACAATCACTTTTATATTCATGATTTTTTCTTTTAAATAGGAAAATATTTAGGCATATAAATCGCAAATTGATGCCATTCAGATGCTAAAAAAAAAAAAAAAAAATCAGTTTTTAACTATATTTTTAGCATTAAAATAATTGACCTATGATTTTTGCATCAAAGTAAAGAAATCTGGACATTGATTTATTATTCATAAGGAAATCATTTTTAACCTGTCATTGTTGGAGACAAAAAATAACTCGGATCACAAGCAGCTCTGTGCTTTCATTATGCTTCTAGATCTGGGGTCCAACACATGATAAAAAAGATATTAAAATAAACAATTATTATAAGTTAATCAAAGATACTTTTTTTCTTTTTCTTTAATTTCAGTCAACTTTCACTCAGGTCCAAATGTGATTAATCCTTGACATCAACAATATCAAATTCTGGATCTGCAAGGCTATTTTTAAAAAGCAGAAATTAAATTTATGCAACCTATAAAAGGTTTTTGTTAAGTATATTTTTTGTTAAAAAATATAAATTGGCAAAACCTGAAAAGTTACAAGAAAACACTGATCTTCTCAACACTATAAAACATTAGAAAAATAGAAAAACCCTTCAGAAACAAATTAAAATAGATTGAAATAAACCAGGTATTGCTATGAAATTTCTAAAAGGGCTGAAAATTATTTTAAACAATCTAAATGTCTTTGAACTTAAATTTCAGTTCTATTTGAAAGATAATGGCTAAAAACTAATCCTAATTAAAAGAAAAATTAATTCCCATACATAAATAAATTTTTATGCATTTTTAAAGCATTGGCACATTTTTTCATTACTCCTCGAACCGCTATTTTATATGGAAAATAAACAAATTTAAAATTCTCTTTAAAATCCAATATTTGTCCTAGAGACATGTTTCAAAATCTATTAGCAAATTTAAGAACTAAATGGATTTTCTAAAAGTAATGTTTACCTTTTACTTAAAGTAAAGTGAAAATAATGTTTTATTTATGCATGGTAGCCTGTAGGATCAAAGGACAAAATAGAAATTGTAATTCTACCAATGTCCAAAAAAGTATGCAAAAAAAAAAAAAAAAAAAAAAAAAAATGTAGCTCAAACTTTAGTTTTATGTCTATAAATAGAAAAAAAAAAATTTTACAAAAAAATATTTTCAGAAATTGACTTCAAAATGAAAGTAGCGATAAAAAAAGTTTGCTTGAGGAAATATTAAACAGAGAAAAGATTATTTTTCTTCTTCTCCAGATTCCAACTTTTTCCATACCTGCATATTCTGTTCTGCAATGAAATGAGGTTCTCCCTCATCAAGAATCTTGAGAAAGACTCGCAGTGCATCCTGCAGAAACTGTGGGTATTGAGGAGAAATGACAATGCTCTGAAATAAAGAGGAAAATAGTTTGGGCAGGATTCATTTTTCATCAATATATATGAATACACAATATATATATATAAAAAAAAAAAAAAAAAAAAAAAAAAAAAGAGAAAAAAAGAAAGAGTTATTAATCATCTATATTTCACAAAGTCAAAATAGGTCAGGCTAAAATGGCTACAGTATTTATTTTTTGTGGAAAATTAACCTTTTTTCTCAGTTTTCTCATTCAATTTTGTGAAGTCTGTGAAAATGTTTGTAAAATGGATATTTGGGTAGCTCCAGACATTTTGCTCACAGATTCAATTTAGCTCCGTAAATTTGTATCTGATCCAATGAATACTATTCAGTGTTCATACAATACACACAGAACACTCTTCAGGTTTATCGAATTCATCTTCTATATGTGCTGTGTCCACTCAGGTGATTATGGCTCTACACAACTTCCTGTCCATTGTAGCTCTTAATAAACTTTGTCTTATTTCTCCTAAGCCCTGTTCTGCCATCCATTTACTCAAGCTCACTATGTATGTTATGCATCGTTTTCCTGTCCCCCTTGCTTTCTATCTGTCCTGTGAGTATCAGATTTTCCAAGCCCTCCTTCCTCATGATGTACCCCAGAAACCTCAACTGTCTCTTCCTGATGTTAAGTATTAGTTTCTTTTTACTTCCATTTTCTTCAAAACCTTGTCATTGCTCACATATTCAGTCGATGATATCCTCAGCATCCTTCTGTAGAACCACATTTCTGTTGTTTCAACTCTCCATCTTTGAGGAGACCTTCCAGCACTCACTGCCATACAGGACGACAGATATCACATAGCAGTTTAGTACTCTTTTCCTGGTTTCTAGTGAAATACTTAAATAACTGGATACAATTTATTACAAAATGGTGATAAGCTTTATCCTTTAAGACTTCAGAGTAAAATGGTGTTTACATATGTAAACTACATATATGCATGAAGGAGAGGAGACACTGAAATTTTAAGCATTTTTTTCATGTTTGGGTACATACTCTAATCAATTTCATATTAATTTTTCTAGCACTGCTTTAGTACATAAAATTTTATATATTTACATTTATCAAGAATAATGCCAGCCTTTGAAATAAGTCATTGAGAAAGTCTTATAAATCATATTGAAGACAGACTTTCTTACTCCCTTCATCACAACAGAAAATTTACAGCTCTGTCAAAATTAAAGGATTTCCTTCACTTGTGACCAGTTTACAAGCCAGTTTTAATGAAAGATTTTCATCTTCAGAAATTCATTTTACCTAAATGCCAAAAAATAAATGGAAAATACAAAGAACTGACAAAATGACCGAAAACAAAGAAGCAACAACAAAGTTTTAGAGACAACAAAAACAAAAGACATTTATACTTAACATCAGGAAGAGACAGTTGATTTCTAGGACATATAATCAGGAAAGAGGGCTTGGAAAACTTAATACTCATAGGTTGAAGGCAAGAGGAACAGAGAAAAACAATCATAATCTACCTGATGAGCTTCAATGAATGGATGTTCGAACAGGGTTTGGGGGAGATAGCCAAAAGACAAAATTTATTAATAGCTACAAAGGAGTAGAAATCATGGAGAGCCAAATCACCAACATCCTGAAAGGACACGGCACATACAAGATTAAAGTGAAATTATCTCCACGAACAAAAATTTTCTAGTTGAAAATTCTTAATCTATTGCAAAAAAGCCATTTGTTTTTTTGACATGAAATATTATTTTAATTCATCTGTCCGGTAATTATGGAAGATGCAGCCTTGACCACTGCTCAGGCAGTTGATTTAAAAGATAATTTGGTCACAAGATAACATTAAAGAAAAAAAAAAAATCCAGCCATTTAATAAAGTACAATATTTTGATTAACAGAGTCAACTGAATAAAAAAAGCACTCACCTCAAAGTTTTCACTTAGTTCCTGGGCAGCTTTTAGCTTTTTCTCAACAACTAAATGAAAAAGAAAATTAAAAAGATATGAATTATTTTTTAACCTTCACATAAAATTAAAGGCAAATAAATTCAATGTATTTTTTCTTTCATCCTATTTTTATTGCTTCACATTTTCAACTTAAATATAGAACACAGATCAGAAATAAAGAAAATCCTTGAGAGCCTGTCAAACATGGATAAAGTTTTACCAATTCAAAGAGAACTATCAATAGATAAAATTCCTCCTAGAAAAACATTCCTGATCAAATTCTTCTTTATCCCATATTGTTTGTTTACGTCGTAATAATAGTGCTACAAATATAGGGAAACAAAAATAAGATGAAACTAAAAAATAAAATAATGAGGCTTCATTGAAGAAATCTGGACAAATTCAAAAATAAATATTTTGCTGGGTGTAATTGTTCTGCAATCTTTAATCCTCTCTGAAAACACTTCACATTTTACATCTGAAACACCGACATTTTTTTTTTTAGTTCAACTCATGAAAGGCAGTAAAGCCACTGAGATACAAGGTGTTACTGGAAAAGTTAAAAACAGAAACACTAAGGAGTGAGAACAAAAAAAAAAAAAAAAAAAAAAACGTAATCAGGATAGCAACTGACATTGCATTTAAATTTTCGAAGATTAAAGTTAGAAAGCATAGAGCCTCTAGACAAATAGCAGGAACACCAGACTATATGTGGCAGCAATATTCTAAATATGGATGAATGGTAGACTTATACATAAGTAAAGATAAATTCTGGAGAGACAAATTACCCAGCACGATAGAGTAAACCAACTTTCTTAGCAGCTGACCTAGTAATGGAATCGATATAGTCTTTCCATTTCATGTCAGCTGAGAACGTTAACCCAAGAAGGCACAACATGCTTTTAAAATTAAGAAGTCTCCAAGCAATGTTATGATCGATTTCTGATATTATTTAACATCCAAAAATATTTTTTAACAACCTTATGCTATTTTCTTGCAGTTAAATCAAAATTTTAAAATATTTAAATTTGTATTTTTGTAATACTTTTTAAATTTTCTTTTATTATTTACATACTAAAGTCCTCATATTTGTTGTTGTTGTTATTACATTTTTAGCTACTGTGACCTGACAATCCAGATAACCTGCAGGGAATTTCAAACTAAAGCATTTATTTTATGGAAGCAGCTTGTTTTTGCTCTGATGTCCATGTCTAAGGGTATCTTGTTTGAGACAATAACCTCATGGATTAAAAAAGTAATTAATAAATTCCATGATATATATATATATATATATATATATATATATATATATATATATATATAAATCTCCCTCACTACTAGATTAAATAAATGGTTCAGTTTGAAATTCCCTGAAGGTTATACATATCAACAGACACCTAAGAAAGCCAAAAGGCACTGAAAGAGCTGAAATGTTGTGATAATAACAAAGATGAGGAAATGTAAATAATGTAAATAGTGATAACTTCTAATATTTTTTTTACTGAATTACCGTAGAATACCGATCCCCACTTCCTATACATAGATTCTAAAAAACAATCTCAAACTTACATTTTTATACCCTTTATACATATTTTGGTGTTATCTATGAAAAATATGAAAGGATTATCAGATTTACAATTATTGAATATGAACAAAAAAGTTGAATATATTTTGTGTGATACAAAAGAATAAAAACTGTGAGTGTGTAAATCATATATATATATATATATATATATATATATATATATATGAAGTATGTGCTGAAAATGTTCAGCCAAATTAAGAAAAGACTAAAAAAGAAAAATTCTAATCTGCTTTTTCATTAGATTTTAGGAAGTGAATCAGAGAACTTTTCAGCACTTCATATCAGTGAGAGAAAAAGACACAGGCAACAAATCTTTTATATATTCAGAAGTGTTTTACTTTTTCCTTTCTTTTGGTGCTTATAGATGGTTTACTTAATATCAAAAGCATTTTGTAGGCTCCCTAAATTTTAGACTAGATTCAAATGCAATTCCCCAACACTACAACCAATGTGATCAAACATAGTCCAAAAAATTAAATGAATATAAAAAGATTATATTTAACTCCATTACTACTGTGGGTTAATTGAACACTTTATAAAATGTTTTTCATGATTAGTCAAGTTGCTTTCTGAATACTTATGCCAAGTAACAAAGAGTTTCTGATTTTAGTCAATATCTCTGTGAATTACAAACATGACCGTAAAGTAAGGATCTTGCTCATTCTTTGAAATTTGAAGAAACAGTTATTGATGATAATGATCATAGATTGTTTTAAAAGATCAGGCTTAAAAGATCAGGCTTAAAAGAAAATGAAACTTGTTTTTGCATATTTTAATTTTTGAAAATTACGAATTCATTTCTTTATATGGACTTTTTAATTTCATTGATTGTTCAAAATAAAACCCTTTTTTTTTTGTTTATTCTATACAAAACAGAAATATTACTCAAGACAATATATAACAAGGAAATTAAGAATTAAATGATATCTCTACATTTTAAATATGGTATTTGGAAATCCCACAGCACTTCAGCAAATATAACACTTTAATCGCTTCCTACAAGCATATAAACAGTGTCAAACCAAATTAGCAATATATCATTTCTATTTCCAATACAATATATATATATATATATATATATATATTACTATTACATAATTTATATAACTTAAAAGTTTGTGCTTAATTTCAGTTGCAAAAATTGTCAGATTTTGAATGATAGCGGTCAGATCTTATCAGCCAAGAAATCATTGTCACCTCAACCAGAGTGTTTTGTAATTCTCAACCTTTTAAGGGAAAACTGAACATAACATTCTCCAGGAGATAACTCAAATCTAGTTTACATCATTCCGCTACAAGATCGCTATCTTAGAAATTAATTTCTCAACTTAGGAGACTCATTTTACAGTGATGGTTCTCATTGAAAAAAATAATTATGCAGACATAATGTGATTAGGATTTGCAATTTAGAGGAGAAAACTAATGTGTCAGTTTATAAAATGAAATGCATGAATACAAAACCCCAAAGTGAAAAAAGTAAAAGTTTTTAAATATTTCCTTTTATTTTCCATTGACCCACTTTTTAAAAATTTCTCTCTCTCTCTCTCTATATATATATATATATATATATATATATATATATATATATATATATATATATTTCTCCCATAGAGAACAACAAATGAGAGTTCAGTAAATTCTAAGTTTTTACTCAGCAACCTGTACAAATGAATTGATTAAAGTGGTCAATTGCCTGTGTCCTGCAAGGCATAGTCTCTATCATAGCACCATTTCCAGCACAAGTGTACTATATATCAGATGATACTACAACCACAGGCTTTTTGAATAGGTGTTTCTCCATCTCCTAGCCACATGCTGGCTATTGGTGCCTATAAGAATATCATCTCCCCTTTGCCATCACTCTCCAGGCTGGTTTGAATTCAGTTTTCCTTCTAGACTGGTTGCCAACCAATGGTATAGGGTCTCAGTCTGTCTTGCTATTTACCAATAGTTGGGTTGGTGGGGTATTGATTCATACCATTCCCAAGGCTATTTGCATTTAAGTTAATGTAATAAACTTAAGTCTCTGATTTCTCATTTCAAGGTGTTATTCATTATACTACCCATACATCCAAGTTTACAGCATCTGGTATTCCAAGCAGTCACTCATGTAGGTACTGACTAGGCTCAACATTGCTCAACTTCATTGATCGGATGAGGACTCATGTTTTAACATGATATGGCCATTAGCATCATATAATAACATACATTATAGAGAACTAAAATTCAAAAATTATGGTTTCCACATTTGATCATGATAAAAGTTGCAGTAAATATTCATAGAAATTTGATTTTTTGCATAAAAAGCAACCAAAGATAAAAGTTATAAAATAAAAATTGTTTATTGTAAAAAAGTGTAGCATCAAAAATTAGCAAAATTTGTGAACATGTGTGTAAATGGACAATGCCAGCATAATGTTGATATGGAATATTAATAAGATGTGTACAGACAAAGGATTTTAATTACTTCTACACATCTATGACTGCGGGAGTTCATCTGACACAAAGATAAAAAAGTACTCTGTGATTGTGGCACTCACTGTGAATGACAGTGTCTCAGATATAGGTAACTTCTTGAAAGTGACCAAAAGAACTGAAGGAACAACAAGTGACTATGCTGACACACAAAGATATGCACCAACTTCAGGTCATCTCTGATGGCCCTGAGGGTTCTGAGCAACAAAGGTCATATGGTACCCCCCACTTCTTCCCAGTTATTGATTGAATGATTTGTTTTGTTTTTTTTTATGCCATAACTTTTTTCAGGTTATATAAAGCCAGTAAATATTTTTGAATTGTAAAAATTTGTTTGGAAATAATAATAAAAGTCATATTTAATTCATAGCTGACAGGAGAAGTAGTGGATTCATACTTTACCCAAGGCTATTTGTGCATACACACAGTCAATGTTACTACCTACATCAAAGTGCTGAACACAGTGGTCAATCCCAGAACTGAAAAGTAGCTGGACAAGAATTTACACAATCACATCACCTACTAACATGTGGCCTCTCTGCTTTCCCAATTTGAATTGCTTCTTGGTCTACTACATTTGGGACAATGTCCAAAGAAAAAAAAAAAAAAAGACCAACTAGCAGCTCCACAATATCAAGGACTCATCAAAGTCTGCCACTGTGAACATGATAGCCAATATAAACAAGAACCACTTGATCTTAAAAACTGCATTGAAGTCATCCTTGAAGTTGAGAGTACTTTTATTGAATAACCATTTTCTGTTTTCCTTAGTTAAACATGCATACAATTTTTATTTTTAACATATGTATTTTTCTATTCAGTTTCTTTATAATTTGTTCTCAATTACCTGGCAAATCATATGAAAGGACACCAAAAATTCTCATGTACATCTAACTGCATGAGGGTTCTTGGGAAGTGGTGAAACTCTTGTTGAGGTACAAGGATAAACTTAAGCAAAAACCTAAGTTCTATTGACACCCCACTATTATCCTTTTGTGGAAGTGTCTTCTGATTGTGCCACTTGGAGAAGTATGTACATAAAGGGAATTACAACTTTTAAGCAATCACACATTGAACATCTACATATTACAAAGCAGAACATTAAACACTAACATTCCTGCAGCCTTCACAAGGGGTGCTGTTCATATATATATATATATATATATATATATATATATATATATATATATATGTATAAAATAAAGGGAGAAGTACCACAGCAGTATAAGGATGATTCAATTGTCCATTTGTATAAGCTCAAAGGGAACAGGTGATAATGTAACAACCATAAAGGAATATCTCTTCTTTTGGTTGCTGGCAAAATCCTTGCTCATATCACCCTGAATAGGCTTAATGAATTTGTCTCAGAATCGGCATTACCAGAGACCCAGTGCAGTTTTCAATCTGGTAGAGGAACCATGTATATGATCCTTTTGTCTCCGGCAGGTTCAGGAGAAGGCCCAAGAACAGAACAAGGATCTATTTGTTGTTTTTGTAGAATTCACAAAGGCTTTCAATACTGTATCTCGAACTGCTCTTTGGAAAGTTTTGTCAAAATTAGGTGTTCCAGAAAAAATGCTTCATATTATTAGCTCCTTTCACGAAGGAATGAAAGCTTTTGTAAGGTCGGGAAGTGAGCAATCGAACGCCCTTTTCATCTCCAAAGGTACAAAGCAAGCTTGCTCCTCTTTGCACTTCTCTTTTCTGCTATGCTTTAAAAAGCATTCTCTAAATAAATGAAGGAGTCAATGTTGAATTCAGAACGAGTGGAGGTCCATCCCTCACAAATCCCTCCATATTCATTGATGGCACGGCATTAAAAATTTTTGAGGTGTCACATATCTTGGCTCAACAGTCTCTTCTGATGGAAAAATGGACAGAGAAATCCAATCCAGAATAGTCAAAGCCAGAACAGCATTCGGCAATTTTAAATATAGGTTATGAAACACCAAAAACATGTCTCTCAGAGTAAAGATTGACATATACAAATCAGCCCTTCTCTATGGTGCTGAAACTTGGATTCCGTATCACAAGCACATAAATCAACTTGACGCCTTTCACATGCACTGTCTTTGTGCCATATGCAATATAAAATGGGATGACTATTCAGTATTGCACTATTCTTGACAGTGTCAAGAATAGTGCAATACTGTGAAACTTCTCAACTTTGAAAACCTGGGAAGCCAAGCATCAAACCGAAAGGAGTGGCATAAGACATGATTCATCAAGTAAAAGGGTTTTGAAGGCAGTAGAATGAAGCACCGTGATCAGCTTCTTCAAGCTCTGAAGCAGAGATGCCATCAAAATCCTGCTTTAACAAATTTCATCTGTCAGGGTGGCATTGTCATCCACAACAAGGCTGGGCTATTATCACACTTAAGAAAGCACAAATGAAATATGTCTTTCCTTTACCTAATTTTCTCCACAATAGTCCCTGCTAGCATGCATAAGTGTAAAATGAAAGGCATCATCCACTGCTGATCCTCATTTATCATTCATGATAGGAGAGTCCACTATATATATGTGGAATGTTGTGCAGGTCTCAAGCTGGCCTTAAATTATGGAAGACAAATACAAATAGAGTATCAAAGGTGAAACATGTTGCTAAACCTCCATGTATAGGAAAGAACAAGAGAGACCATCATTATGTGTGTTTGGTGGGTGTGGCTATTACATGTAGGTAGTATAACATACCAGTGCAGAAAGTGGAACTGGAAAGCCAAATTCAAGTCAATTCTACTTCATCCATTTTGTACTAATGATCCTGGAAAAGGTACAAACCCATCTTTCTCCAGTTATGGATTAATTAGTAAAGCAAGCTAGACTGTCTTGCCTTAGGTGGTAGCCAATATAATTGAATACAAACTATGCCTTTCTGGTGGAGGGTTATGCTTGAATAGACATCCCCATTTTTCACCCCACTATAAAAAAAAAAAAGTGACATCAATGTCTACCAGTCTCAAGAGATCAAAACGTACCACTAAAGAATACATGCCTCCTAACAAGAATGAAATCTGTATTGTCTTTCATGGAACCTCAACTTAGACCAGTAGACATTAATCTCCCTGTTAAAAAAAAAAATTAAAAAATTTGGGGAGGTCATGTCAACACATACATATTGTTGGATTAAAAAAATCCATTATTTTACTTGCATTATATATAAGTAGGCATCCCTATCTCACAAGAAGCACCCAGTTTGGCAAAAATTCAGTCCTTTGGTGATGTGATGATAATGACCTCTCCAGGGAACAGACATGGATGATGGTATATGAAGATTGTGTGCTACCCAAACTATATGGCCACCCTTCCAACTGTAACAACAATGTCTTAAGGAATACAGGGCATTACATTTAGGGGCAGCTTAACTGCAGGTATTGCCAAAATGTTGTCAGTGTTGATAGCCAGCTACCTTCAAGGCTCCACTAAGTTTTTTCTGCCTGAATTTATTTCTCTAGCCTTTCCCCAATTTGGATATGACCACAAAGCAGCAGAGATTTAATAATCAAGGTTTTCCATCCCCTAAACAAACTGTCTTCTGGGGTTATAGAGCTCAATCAAAGCAGCTGGTTATGAAGTGCCAGTTGCCCACCTTTGCCCATTCCCTGGCTTGGAGCTGAACTTAGCTGTCAGAGGCTATTTGAGATGCATCCTATAGAAGCATTTTATAGACAGCAAGAGATCATCCCCACTATTACCTCCGGCTATGACAACCTTTATAACATATATGTACATGTATGTATATAAACATCATATATTTTAGAAGATTAAAAAAAAAAAAAATAAAAAAAAATAATTTTTTTTAAAGATATATACAAAATAATTGTACATAAATAAACAAACACAAATATCAAAAAGTTTTAATTTTGGAAAAAGATAGGTGAACACATGAATTTATAAATTGGAATTTAAGCTTAAAATACTCAAAGATTACAAAATCATTATACAATAAAATAATTTATACTACTTTTTGACAGTACTAACACCTAAAATACCAACTGATAAAAAATGAACAAGAGTAGAAAAGGCAAAGTTGATAAATATAACTTCAGGTAAGCAAAAACAAAGTAAAAATAAAAAACAATCTTCAGGTTAGTTATACAAAAACAAATAAATACTAACATACTGTTTATATATTGTTTTATTCCTAGTACTTTTGACATTAATACAATGTCATCTTCAGTGTGTGTTTTTAACTTAATTTTCAGATGAATAGAGCAATTTTGTCTTTGAAAATAATGAACACTAAATTTTTGTCTTAAAAACAGACCCTAAGGATGACATGGTGTTAAATGTCAAAAGTACTCAGAATAAAATAATATGTATCAACACAGTAATTTTCTCTTTTAATACTGCCACCAAAAAGCTCATCTGAAAATATGAACGGATCCTATTGAAAATAAGTAGACAAAATTTGTCTATATTATTCAATGAAATTTGTCTCAATGAAAACGTGCTGCCAAAATACACACACAATAAAAACTGATAATTGTGCATGCTTCATCACCAATAGACAAAGATAAAATGAAGGTGAAAACCAATATAAATTACTTTTAACCAAAACTTATTCTATTCAAATACTGCTTTGACTATAATTCAATATTTTATTTTCAAGTTAAAAAAGGAGGTAATGCATATCACTGCTATTTTGTATCTGAGTGGGCATTCACTATTAAAGTTATGGTGGTAAGTATTTCTGCTAGTGAATTTTTTATACAATGAGGTGATAAAAGTGTTGTTGCTATATTCTATGAGAACATCTAAGAATGGGAATTTACTTTTTGGACTAAGTTTGTAGGTAAAGTTAAGGACAGAGTTTTTTCAAATGTGGTCTTGAGAGTATTTCTTTTGTGTTATTCACTAAAATAAAAATGTCGTCTATGTAGCAGACATATATTTTAGTCTATATCATTTTTTCTACATAGGGCATGTAATAATTGAAGAACCACCAGCCAAGTGAATTTCCCATACTAACACCATTAGTTTGGGTGTAAATGTTGCCATTATGTTCATAGAATGGATAGTATTAGAATAGTCTACCCCAATTGACCTGAATTAAAAAAAAAAAATCAAATTAATTATCTGTAGATGTTGTATTTGTCATATTGTCTGGTCCTTTGTAGACTAACTTCCTTTCTCCACCCCCCCACCGGTCTTTCGTACACTGCATATTTATATTTTTTTTAAATCTCGTGGTCACCATGATTTTGCATCAATTTGTCAGCATACAAACAATATGGTTTCTCCACAACGGCTTCTTTATGTACGAATGTTCATAAGTTTTTTTTCAAACTACATTATCTACTACAGAAAATTTAAAACAGATAACCTTATCCTAAAAAATAACAAACCAGCAAAATCAAAATTACAATGAATGAACATTATTTATGAGTTCAAATGCCCCTTAAGGAACTGTGTGCCTGATCAAACCAAATTCATAAATAATTACATCAGTCACACTACTACATGCCTATCCAGACATTTAAGTTACACCTATCCAACCACACCTCTATTAGAACCCATTTAAACACACACACAAACTTACCAGACTCTGTCCGAAACATACTAGTACAAAATACAAACATAATAACCTCATCCACATGTAAAAAAAGATTAAAACTAATGGAAGCTTTAATTATAAATAATAATAAAAAAGAAAAGCTAGCACTCAACAATATTAACTATGAACACGTCCACAATATGCTGTGTTTAGAAAATAAAACCTCTAAAAACATACACACAACCCATACACCGAATTAAAAAACAAAAATAAAATCATCTTTAATAATGGCTAAAAGGATAGCCACAAGCACTTAAAATTACCAAACATTTGGAGAGTTTCTATGCACTGAGTCCAGAAAAGAAAATACTTGTTCGAACAGAAGAAAAATTAAATAAAAAACCTTGTTTTGCTGTGTATAAACAAAAGATTGCTGCCTAAATACAATATATATATTATATATATATATATATATATATATATATATATAAAAATAAAGAAATATAGTTTAAAGGTGTGCTATATTTATGGGATAAAGTGCTCAATATCAGAGATAGAGCATATGTAAATATAATATAAAAGTGAACATTGAAGTCAACTGTTTCATGCTAGACTGAAATCATCAGGCAGCCTGAAAGCCTGTCACCTCTGAGTGTTGACTTCAATGTTCACTTATATATATATATATATATATATATATATATATATATATATATATATAAAGGTAAACTGGAACTTGATTTTTAAAAATTTTGCCAAATCATTTTTCTAGACAATAATTACTTAAAGAACCAAAAATAAAGGCAATAAATGACAAAATTAATTTGAATTTCTCATTTCGTAATGAAATTATGAAGAAACAACCAGTTTAATAATAAAATACAACATACTTCCAGGTGTGGGATCTGCAATTAAAGAGATGTACGATTTCACAGTTGTCATCTGAGCACCCACATCATGTGGACTCATTGCTGATGCTAACATCATGGTTGAAAAGTGGAGGGCAACACACCACCTAAACAAAACAAAAAAAAATAAAGACTTTATTAAAATAAAAATTCATACAAATAGCACAGATGACAAATATTTGTTTTTGATTTCAAAATGACATATTTGAATTTTTTTAAAACTAAAAGTAGTATAGTATAAATAAGTACTTATTGGTGTTTTCTCTTCAAGCCACTTTTTTCTGTAAATAGCCAAAAAGAAAAAGTTAGCCAAATAGTTAAAATAAGAACTTCAAAATAAATTTATTTTTATGACATCAACTGTAAACTTTTAGACTGAAACAAAAATGGTCATTCTTTTTCTATGGATTAGTATGATAGTGTTTTCTTGAACTGTTAAACGATTGATATGAAATATCAAAGTATATATTTTTTTTAATCACTACAAGCCAGGCAATAACACCACTAAGATGCAAAAGGTTGCTGAGTGTGAAAGAATACAAGAAAACACTATTTATTAAAAAAGAGAGAACAATAAATAAACAGGAATTAAGACAAAAGATAATTATTGAGATTGCATTTAAATTTTTGAAAATCAAAGTTGTCTGGGAAACAAGAAGGCAAAAGAGAATTTCACAAGGGAGAAGTGCGAGAGAAGAGTATTAGCATAGAACTTATGTTACACCTGACTATTTCAAGTGTAAAATGATGAGACCTAAATATCAATCTAGTACAGTGCATAAGTTCCTGAAGTTGAGGTACACAAGATGAAAGTTCATATTTATGGAAAAGACACAGGAAAACTATGTTACAATAGTGGGAAAAGTGACTGAAGCCAAGGAGCCAGATAAGGACAGATAACATTGCAGATTCTTTGGACTTCTTCACTAATTTCTAAATACATAACAGAATCACCAGACCAGATATGGCAGCAATATTCAATGCATAGATAAATGGTAGACATATGAAAATGCAAGATAGATTCTGGCAAGAAAAATTACCTAGCACAACACAGTGAACCAACTTTCTTATCAATTGATTCAATATTTCCACTTCACATCAACAAAAAATGGTACCTTGAGAAGGCACAAGGAATCACTCTCCTGCAAGTTAGCTTCAGCCATGCTGATGAAAGGCAAAAAAAAAAAAAAAAAAAAAAAAAAAAAAAAAAAAAAAAAAGGTTCAAGACAATTAAAGAGAGTAGTTTTGTTTTAGAGGTGTCAAAATTAAAAAGCCATTTCTTGATTGGAGGTCATTTTTGAGATCAGCAGCCAACTTGACCTTATTGAACTGATCAGACTTAGCATTAAGGCAGGAGTAAATAGTCGTCATCAGACTAGATACAGAGTTGAGAACTGATGACATCTGGAAGGTCGTTGATAAAAATTAGGAACAACATAAGTCAGGGGATAGAGACTTAGAAGACACCTACATTAATGCAAAAAGATCTAGAAGAGTGTCCATTCTACACAACTTCCATTTCACAATTGGATAAGATTGAATCAGATCAAAAATTTGTCCAGAAATATAACCATTTCAACTTATGAAAATCATCAGGTCAAACCCTGTCAAACATCTTTAAGGTGTCCAAAGCAACAGCCTGAGCATCACTGTGCTTATCTAAGGTTTGATAGACTCTTTCAGCAATAACAATTAACATACCTGCAGTTGACAGTTGAGAAGCAAAAGTCATATTGCTTATCTGAAAGAAGAATCTGTGAGGTGAGATGCTTAACCAAGCCAGAGTTGATTAGAGCCTCCAGTACTTTGCCAAAAAGAGGTAGAAGGCTAATAAGGCCAGTAATTAGAAGGATCAGATGGTTTGCCCAAGTTCTCAAAGACCAGAACTACAAAAGAGGATTTCTAACAAGCAGAAAAGCAAGCAGCAAGTCAGTTATTGTAGAGTTTAAAGAGAACAGGAGCCAGTTCAGGAGCACATTTCTTAAGGACAATTACAGGAATACTATCACATCCACATGCATTTGTGGAGTGGAGGGTCTAGCTTTGAGATGATAGCAGAAACCATGAACAAAATCATATAGATATCACACAATTGAGAGATTGTCCTAAATGGAAATTCAGACAAAGATACTCCACATGAGTCAAGAGTAGAAGAGAATTTATAAGCAAAACATTCTGCTTTATCATCAGATAACACCTCAAACTGAGTGAAAAAAGGAGGGATAGAATATTTACTCTTATTTAACATAATATTACAGAGCTGCCAATAGTCACAAGAATGAAACTTGTTAGATGCTATATGGTGCCTCATTCTGTCAGTATACAAAGACTTAGCCTCTTTGAGGATATGCCTACAATTACAAGCAGACACAAAGAGATGTCTGTTTTCATCGGAACTATCACGTTGGTACAACCAGAAAAAGGTTGGTTGGGTTTTATGGCATATCAACCACTGTAGGCCATTTAATGCCAAATTTAGCGTGTGTATATATATATATATATATATATATATATATATATATATATATATATATATATATATTAAATATATAGTACTATTAAACATATAGCTGGCAACATTACTTTTTCAAAAATGTTATCACAGGCCTTGCTGTTGGACGTAGTTTATCACCATACCTAGGACGCGGATGTAGTTTATCGCCATACCCAGGATGGGGGTAAGGTCTGGAAAAAACTGGGAGTTCAGTATTTGGCCATAACTAGAACCCTAACAGATGCTACGACCCCGGGTCAGGGTGGACCTGGGAACACCAGCAATTAAGAGGTGGTTCCACGCTCCTCAAAACCTCCTGATCAGAGGCCTTGCTGTTGGATGCAGTTTAACGTCATACCCAGGACAAACCAGAAAAAGGTATACTTGTGGTCTGTAGCCACACAACAGGCAAGTGCAAACCAAGATTTTGGTTTCACCTGGTATTTACAAGAATACACAAAAGCATTGATAGCAGATTTTATTCAAGAAGAAATCTCAGTGTCACAATTCTCAATAGAAAGGTTAAAAATATCAATTGAAGGAGCATCGTAAAGAAAAATCACAAAATTAATCCCAATCAGTAGGCTAATAAAAAAAGAAGCCTTGTGAAAAGGAGGTTCATGTCTAACAGATTACTCAACAGACATTACAGCTCGATAGGAGTTACCCAAAGGACAGAGTTGTGATGCCCAACAAGAGGCAGATGATGATGTAAAGAACAAATCAAGTAAAGAAGTATGTTGATCAGAATTATTAGGGAAACAATTACAAAATCCACTATTTTACCGAAAGACTGACCAACAGAAAAACTGAAAGTCTGAAATACTGGCAACATCAGAATGGTTAAGCCATTTGACATGATGAGCATTAAAATCATCAAAGATGCTTGCATTTGAAAATGGAGAGAGAGAGAACCATTTGTATAGTGTCAAATATTTTGTCTAACATGATACAATCCTGAAAAGCAGCAACATAGGAAAAAGAAATAGCTAACAGTGCAATAAAGAAAGTCAAAAGGACATGGAAGAATCATCCAAGGACTCAGAAGACAATTCCCTTGACAAAAGATTTTCCTGAATATAAATACCAAAGCGATGTACATGTATCCTAGAATCTTTTTGCAGCCTAGAACAGAATTTATTGGCAGTGATAGAAGAGTTTAAATTTGTTTGGCAAAGTGCTAAGATATCTGGAGAATATTTCAAGAGAAAAGATTCTACACTATAGAAATTTGTACAAATACCTCAAATATCAGAGAAAGAAAGGTTGAGGAGGTAGGTGAATTTTTTTGT
The DNA here is from genome assembly GCA_963932145.1 of Acanthosepion lycidas. Taxonomy (NCBI): domain Eukaryota; kingdom Metazoa; phylum Mollusca; class Cephalopoda; order Sepiida; family Sepiidae; genus Acanthosepion; species Acanthosepion lycidas. Next base: position 911,526 of record OZ010613.1, read on the forward strand.
TTACTGATTTAATTATATTTCTTTTAACTGTAACTGGCATGAGATTATTTTAATTTTTAAAATTTCTAAAATATATATGTTGTGCTAGACAATTTTTTTCTTCTTAGAATCTAACTTGCACATTAATAAATCTACCATTCACCAACGCATTAAATAATGCTATCACATTTGGTCTTGTGCTTCTGCTATGTATTTAGAAATTCTTGATAAAATGGAAAAGAGGAAAAGGAATCAAGGAAAATTTGAAACAGAAAATCAGGGACCCTACTATAACAGTTCCCCCCTGTGCCTTTTCTATAATATTAAGTAATTGTTCTGTTGAGATTATCTCTTTGGTACTTTTACAAATTTTACGCGCAGTACTAGATTGGCGGCAAGAATTTATTTTACAGTTGAAATTGCTAGATGTAACTGTAAGTTCTAAAAAACAGTTTTTTCTCTTGCACTTATCCCCTGTGGAACTCTTTTCTGGTTTCATACTTTCCAGTTAACTTTGATCTTCAAACATTTATATGCAATGTCAATCATCATCTTATGTCTCCTTAATTCCTGTTATTTTATTATTCTAGCTCATTAATGATGTTTTTTCTCAGATTTTTTCACACTCCATAAACCCTTGCATTTTAGTGCCTTTACCAGTTTGTTGGGGTGAAATGATAAAAAAAAAAAAAGTTTATGAAAAATGGAATATGTGAAAACCAGTTGGATATTATACAATTTTTTTTTTTTTTTAAGTTTTGACACTTAGCTACTTTATGTGAGTACTCTCAATCAAAATAAATAGATTTGCTAAGTGTCCAATTCACACTCCTTCCCAGTCTTTTGAACAAGGGTAGATGTTTATCCCTTGTTTCCTGTTTAGGATTGATTGGGTTTCCAGTTCCTTTTAAAGTCTACTTCAACTCTATACTTCTAATGTCTACACCTAAACTCTGAAATTTCATATGCTATTTATTTTTTCCTTCAGTAGTAAAAGATAAGTTCGCATATCAACTGGTTCACCCAGCTCACAGGTCTTTTGAACAGGAGTAGAGGTTTTTCTGTTCAGGATTGGGTTTCCAGATCATTCTAAAGTTTCCTCAGTCTCTTTCACGGCCTCTTGCATATTAATGGAATCATCACCTTTGCTCAGAGGGTAAAGTGATTAAAAACAACAATTTGTGTTTTAAAAATGTTCATGTAAAGTAGCAAAACATCAACATATAAAATATTTTTTAACCTCCAACTGGTTTTCACATATTCCATTCTTACATCTTTCTATAATTTTAAAGCTTTTTATCTCTTCTTGCAGATGTTGTCTGAATCTTTTTATTTATTTTTTTTTGTTGGGAATCAAATCAAAGATGAATAAATTAGATTTTCATGCTATTATTGCTCCAGGTATATTTACCCAGTCTCCCCACCAAGACTGAATGTGATACAAGGCCATTTTAATGTAGGGAGCACCAGAGACCATACTTATGCATATGGGCCAAGGACAAAAAACTGTTTTTTGTCCAGCCCCCCCATAACCAGTCATGCTGGCATCAATATTACACCAACCCAACCTCTTTCAAGCAATGAGGAAGGTGCTACCACAGGGTTGGAATCCTTAGGGCTGAGCAACTTCTATCTAAAATGAGGAGAATTATAACTCCACTTATAACAAGGGAACTATACCTCAGTAAGCCCTCATTGGCAATGGTTAACTCCTGTGAAACATGGTTATTCCATTGCTAAAGTCAAAAAAAAAAACTTGGTAACAAGAGCAAAGATCGTGATATTTCTTATTTGCAAGATAATTAGCACAAATCTATAAAATGAAGAAAATGTAGAAGTTTGTAGCCCATGATTTGAATGATGATTAGCAGTTTACAATTTGACACTTACTGTAATTTGCTTGTTCATTAAAAAAAAAAGATCCCTTTTTTTCTGCTGATAAAAAGTGATTTCTGTATGATAATCAGAATATAGCTTTCACGTCCACTACCTTCCATCCTCAAAACAAATCTTCACTTGACAGTTTGGTATTGCTGGAGTGATTTATTTCAACTTTTAATAACCTTGCCAGACTATCATGGCAATGTCCTATTGTCATGATTTGAAAACTGATGCATTAAAATTTGCAAACAGTGGTGAATAAGAAAGAGGCCTCATCAATTCATACTTTCCACACACACACACACACACACACCCAAAAAACAGACATTGATTTCCTGTTCTTCTCTTCTGATTCATTAGACATAACCTCTACCAATTTACAACTTTTCCAAGCCTTCAATGCATATACATGCCAGAAGATATACACCAATTTGGACCAACCACTATTTTGCCGATTCTCAGAATGCTTACTACAACTAATAAAGTTGCATTATTTGAGTCATGTCATAGTTTAAAGTTTGTGGTTCAAATAAGCCATTTTGTTCCAATCTTATAACTTCACTTTCTTACAAATAATGTAAGTAAAAAAAAAAAAAACTTTCACAAAATGTTCTATAAAATTTACAATAAAAAACAAATTCATGAGTTTTAAGCATTTTTTTTTTCTAGCCAACTATAATTCTTAAAATAAAAACTTGCAATTTAATTGGGGTGGGGTAATCTGATCTTTGTCAGGGAGAAAAATTACTTTAAGTCCTTTTGCATCCAATATCCATTCCCTTGCTATAAATGACATTAGTAGCAACTTTGATCAGGATGACTGGTAATGGGAGAGTGCAAAGAGATTGGGAATTGATTTTAAGATATTATGAAAGAAATCAGACAAATCTCTACTACCATAGTATTACACTGGATTTATTATGACTGTGATATCATTAATTATATTTTGAACTAATGTTTCCATTTTTTCACTAATATATATCACATTTCAACAGTTGTGCCCTTCAGCCTTCTTCAGGCGTTTGTTAATCTGGGTAATAGTTTTTCCTAGAGGAAAATTAAAGAGTAACCAATAACAAAAAGTATAATAAAAATAAACAATGACAAACTGAAAATTGTTTAAAAATTTTAAAGTTTTTTTTAAATTTTTTAGTTTAAAAAAAAAAAAAAAAAATAGTTTAAAAATAAATGGTTCAATTTCTAAAATCGTCAATAACTTATCAATAAGTTCCCAACAAACTTAATTTGTCTTCTACCAGTCAGTGGAAATTAATAGTCAATTTAAAAAAAAAAAAAAAAATTCCTGGAAATCGCGGATAGGCAGAAGGCATTGCTATGAAAAACAAGGCATTTTATTAAATGCGTGTCAATGCTTGAATCATAAATGAGCGCTTGTTGAGGATTTTGAAATTGAAGCAATTTGACAGCCATATAAATTAAATTAAAATGTTAATTTAAAAATGTTTGCAAACAGTAAAAAAAGACCTTTATTTTTAAACTAAAAGTCTTTACAATAATTTACTGACAATCAAAAACACCTAGCAAGGAATTTAAATACATCATATTTTTTCTTGCCAGGTGCTTTGACTGCCAGAAAACACAGTAACACACCTATCATTTGTTACTTACTTGTAAAATGAAATTTAAAAAAAAACAAAAACGCACAAACCAAAAATATTTGGAATTAAAGTATATAATCACTTGCTTGACTTTTACAACATTAATTTCCAAAGATAGTTGAGTAGACTTTTACCTTCGTCAAAGTAAAAAAAAAAAAAAAAAATCAGTTAGTAATTAATAATAGTTTGTTTATGGTCGTAATAGTAAAATTAAAATATTTTTAATTTTCTATCATACGAACCAAGACCAATTTTTTTACTAGTTCTGTTATTTCAATTTTTTTCAAACTTAACTTATTGTGATAATTAAAAGTAGTTATTACAAAAAAAAAAAAAAAAAAAAAATTAAACAATTTCATTCTTGATATAATTTTATTTAATAAATCATCCAGTGCTACTCCGGTAAAGAAAAAAAAGAAAAGAATACCTTTCGGAGTCGGAGGTAATCATTTTATATATTATTTATATATATATATATATATATATAAAATTTTTGTTTTTTTAGTCTTCTTACCGCTTTTAATTTCGATTCCCACGTGCTTGTTTGCTAATTTTTCGAAATCGAGCAAAAAGTTTTAAAATTTAAACTTCATTAACAAATTAGGATATGAAATTTATTAAATTTGTTTTTACAATTTTACATTTTTATTTTTTTTTATACTTCATTATTACAGAATCAGTCATTTGTCAACACTTTGTTGAGTCTTAAATCGTTCTTTAAGACAAAGACAAATCCCTATCCTAAGCATGCTACAAATAAATAAAAAAACTGTTAAAATGCTTACTTCGCATTTATTTTTCAAAAGATTTTTAAAAATCCAAACAAATTTATGAATCCCTAGTGCTTTTTATAGTCTTCTTTTCCATCGCAAAAAAAGAAAACAAAATAATTTGAATTCGAGACTATTTTTGTTTTGTTTTTTTATTTTTTTTAAATTTCATGCTTTTAAAAATTTAAATAAATAGTATTTTAGGTATATAAATTAAATATAAAAAAATAAACGAATCCTTTAAACTAAATCAAATGAACTGAGTTGATTATTTTTTATTGTATATGTATGTCAAACTAAAAAACCAACCATTCAGAATTTAGTTAGAAAGACTAAAAAAAAAAAACGGAAATCTATTTGCAAATAAATAACATAAACATTAAAAAATTTTAAAGATGAAATTTAGAAAATAAATAAAAATCCTATTTTTAAATTTAATTTAAGAAATGTTTTTAATTAAAAAAAAATAAAATAAGTGTAATAATTTCCTGTTTTTAGAGACCTTAGGTTTCCCCCCTCCAGACCCGGAATCTATTTTCTTAAAATTAATATTAAAAAAAGTTATTATCCAGAAAGATATATTTTATTAAAGATGATAATAATAAGACAATAAACAAACAAAAATCATTTAAATCAAATCAAAATCATACCGTGCAACTTTTTATTTTTTAATTTTCAGCTTCCTAACTTATTGCGTTATTAGGTACAAATTCGAGAAGGGAACAAAACTGCAACTAAATTTTGTTAATAAAACAAATAATAGTTAAATATTGAAAGCTTAAATGCCTGAAGACTTTTCAAGAAAATAATGATAAAAAGAAAACTTTATTTTGCATCGTACAAGAACAATACAATGCAAAATGTATATTTCCACTGCCGGCTTGCGTTGGGAAATTGTTTTCAGAAAATTGCAAAGTGCCTAGTCCTTTCGTGTGCTTATAAGACAATCGTAATTTCTCCAAGCATAAGCTACTAAGTCAGGACAATTAAACTAGTAAAAAAAAAAAATAATTAAATATTCGGGGAAACTTACAATTTTCCTTAGCTTCACCTCGCCATGCGATGTACGAAGCCTACTGGCTTCAACAAATTTTACAGGATGAAAAGCGGAAGATGATTGTGCGCATGTCAAAAACTAACATTTCCGCCTACATTTTATTTATTTATTTTTTTTTTCATTTTTCCATCATGGCGTGGTTATACACGTGGGAAAATTATTATTCAAATAAAATAGGTGTTTTGTTTCCTAAATGTGTCACTGTAGCCAATTGATATGTCGAAATTTGTACCCATATTTTATTTATAAAATCAAAAATAGGCGACTGCTTATTTTTTGGACGCTTGAAAGTAAATTTCCGATAAATGGATTTCTTTTAAAAGTTACTGTCAGTAACTGCGCAAATTTCCAGTTAAAATCAAGCAACTTATGAATGCTGCATTCATAAGTTACTGTAGTGTACAGAGTGTGTAAAACAATAGTTTTCCTTTTCAGCCATTTTCGTTCTCTCGATTTACTTGAAGTTCTCAGGTTTATTTGTTTATAATTGACTGATATCTTGCTCCAAACAAATTAACAAAGCACTTGATAAATAAATTTTTAAAAATCCACAAAAATATTTGCACAAGAAATATCAAGTAGTATCAACTTTGAGTAGTAATTTATCTTAGAAGTTCTGAAATGAGGAATTATGACTTTATTCAGACCAACATGCTCATGTTGGTTGTTATACTTGCAAGTTTCAATTGTACCCTTCTTCAGGTGTTGCCATCATACTCAATAAACTTATTTGAATTTCACACTTCCTTATCAATGTATAATTTTGTACATTTTTGTGCAAAAAAGTAGATCAGAGCCTTCTCAGCTTAGTAAATATTTTCAGAAAAGATGTGATGTTCAGAATTCTCGTCTCGACCATGACGGTCAGACGTTAAAAAGCATATTCACGCATGCACGTACGCACGAACTTTTCCAACCTACATTACAAACACGCAACAAGAACTTTTCTCTTTGAAATATTCTTCTAAAACTACAGTTTAATAATTAATTCAACTTTTGTGAGTGCAAATAAAAATATTTCCAGTCTAAGAGACAACTCTATCAGAGCTTTGACTTCTACGCATATACATCAACACACAAATAAATACAATTGTTATGTTTTAAAACCATTTTGTTCCTTCTTGTATTTCATGCTTTGTGGTATAATTTTACGTTTAACTTGTGTGGTCATGTTTACGCAGCTGTAAACAGACACCTACAACTGTCCATTCTTATTACCAAGTCATTACATTATGGTAACTCCAACTTCTGAAGCAACTAGACCACTACAAAACCTTTTATTTAATCTTGTTTTCTATTATCTTAACTACATTCTACAAGAGTTGGTGACCATATTTTCTCACCATATATGATCAACCAGGCCTGATTTCAGTATCTCTCAGACTACAGAATTTCAGTGTTCGACCATCACTTTTAGGAGGTGGCTTGTGGAGTTACTCCATTTAACTTTACTAATAATAATGTAACTAGAGGACACTCCTTAAGCCTATAAATAGGAATGACCTTCTCAGTTACTCTCTCTTTCCACTTTTTCTCTGGGACAAGAAGATGTAGTTCATACAAGGTACAAATGTGTCCCTCTCTGGGGCATGCACATTTACTTCATTTTCAATTACTTTTCTCTACACAAACTTCATACACACAAATACATTCTCTAGTTTAAATGTTTTCTTTCATATTCATTGTTTTTGTCACCCACAACAATCTTCTATTGTCTATGTATACTTTTAGTAAAAATACATTGTTGTTTGTTTGGATATAGTTTGTTTGTTTTTTTTTGTTACTTTATTCATTTATTACCCAGACTCACATTCAAGTCAGTAATGATTATTGTGGAAAAAATATACCAGGAGGGAGACATATCATAGCCCTTTGCTACTCCATTCACGTGATCATAGGCAGCTGTTATATATCTTCATGACCATGACCTTTTCTTCATTGCATTGCCACATACACTTCTATTTAATATAACAGGTTCATTTAGATTCATAATTTCAGGAACATTTTTATACTTTTTATATTTTGTAGCAACCCTGAATTTATTTTCTTTAAATATTAAGTAGGTATGCAAGCCCAGTTAATGTTTACACTTCCTTATCATATAACCTGGCGACTTCTCACTGAAGTCACTGAGGACAAGAAGGAAGTGAAATGCAGGCACCCTGGTCTTTGTGACCGCAGGGGTCCTGGATGAATTATGTATTAATTTACATGCTCATTTATTTTTGTTCTGCCAACCATTCTTACTTTCAGCATTCATAGCCTTTATCATTTCCAGCTACCACAGACCCATACATCCAGTATTACTTGCCTTTATTATTTCTGGCTATCCTAGATCCTGACCTAAACTAACCAGACATTGATGCAACGTTGGCTAATATTTTTCTGCTTCTTCATCATGGATTTCATCAGTGGACTTAACCAGCAACTGTGCAATGCCAACACCCTCTACTTCCAGCTTCTCTATCTCAACTTAACTCACCTGGTTGAGTGGCATTAATGGACCTGCTTACAACAGCCTTGAACTCCCAGCTACACTTTGGTCCCTACTTCTGGTATCTCTATCTCAACCTAACTCACCTAGTTGATCGGCATTAATGAACCTACTTACAATAGCCTTGAACTTCCGTCTACACATTGGTCCCTATTTCCAACATCTCTACCTCAGCCTAACTCACCTGGTTGATCAGTGTTAATGAAACTGCTTACTACAGTCCTAAACTTCTGGCTACACTAGGTCCCTGCTTTCCTATCAATCTAACTCACCTGGTTTAGGAAAGTGATGTATGCATATCGTCTAGACTCAAACAACCTATTCCATACACTTTGGTTAAAATACTACAGAAGGTTCATCATTGGACTTAACCAGCAAATTTTCAACACTTTCACTAAACATGTGAACTGAACTTTCAAACTGTGGACTTACATGCCAACTTAACTTACATGGACTCTACTTTTAACATTTAGTCACAGTTATATTATCTAGATCTTTTAGCCAGTCAGTATTCTTCAATTTACTTAATTCTGCCTCTATTACATTGTTTGTTCATGTTCCTTTAATCCAAACACATACTTTTGGATACGATGTAAATAAATTTTGTATTAATTTTGTCATTTGTTGTCCTCTTGTTGACCTGTCAAATTTCATGTCTTTTATTTTTAGAATATTAGTAGGCTTCTTGCGACATCTATTTTTTTTTTTTTTGGAGTGCACAGGCCATATTATATCACGTCCCCTCAAGGGGGTCCACTACGGATGTGTTTTCTACCTAAATACAACAAGCATTCCCACAACAGGCACTGTGCAGAAGAAATCCACTTACTTTCAAAAAGTCTGAGGGTGTGTACCTGCTAATGCCATTGATTCCATGATGCAAAGAAATACCAGGGCAGACTCATTCTGTCATTTATAACAGAAAACAGTTGATGGAATTGTAGTGAGTATGAAATAATAACTCCCTTTACACACTCCCCTCAAATTTGGAGGATTGAGGAAGAAGGAAAAAATGTGAAATTATTTTTGGACCAATGAAAACCTTACATTCACAAAAACTGGCTAGTGAGCCAAGAAGAAGGAGGAAAGAAAGTAGGAAGTCTATGCAAAATTCTTTTTGGTATAAAATGAGGAGAAAAATTAAATTAATGAGAAGAGTGTCTGAACTCAAGTGAAAGATTTCGTTTCCGCTCCTCATGACCAGTGTTGGAGTCCTCACCAGTGGAAAATTACTCACCAATTATATTATCACATGTGGGACTTCAAAAAATTTTCTCTCAACAATCCAAGAAAGCTAAATATTTCAAATTAACTATCTTCATCTACTTTTGAACTTATGAAAACTATATATCCCTTCGGTGAGCAACAAATTCTCTTACCTTTGTCTTACACATTTTTTAATATTATTTTGTGCCAGAAATTTAATCTGTTGTATGAATATTTCCTCTTCATGACAATGAATTAAGCTACAGGCATTAAGAATTCTGATTCATTTTTCTGAAACAAGCTACTGACATTACTTCAAGTGTGTAAATTTGTGAATGAATTCCTTATCTTGTTTTGTTAAAATTACTCATGTCCTTCCTTGTCATTATCATCCTTCATTAATTTTCTTGTCATGAGTAAATCAACTGTTCATTTTAACCCCTAAATCCCAAGCCATAATAGAATAACCCAGGTGTGCTACCTATGGCATGATGGAATATCCCCAATATGCTGACTACAAACACATATAAAGTTAATAGCAGGGAACGAAAGAAGAACAAATTCAACAGCTGAGATAGTGAATTTGCTTATTTTTGCTATAGGCTCATTTTCCTCTCTTACATTAATTGCATGACATGGAATACACATGGTTCTTGGTCATACTTTCTTCTAAGAGGAGCTTGCTTTTGAGTAGCTATCTCTGAATGATTAAACTGCTTTTGAATATTATCCTGATATTGCATGAAGCACAGATCCTCTAAATCTTTTCAGATGTGTAGAGGGTTTGATAGATACAATTAGTTTCATCAGCATTAAGTTAACAATATGGAAACATGAATAAATGTATACATGGATTTATAGAACACTGTGGAGAAGAAAAAGGATGAGTCTCGGTCAGAACAATTAGTTCATTGCGGGAATACCAAGCACAAGTCATAAATCATACATATAAACTTTTTGGGAACATATTTGGTTTTAATATGCAAAGATTGTACTTACAAATAAATCCAATTATCAATTGTCAGGGCATTAGTTCTTGTGTCAAATTCATCTTCTAATAGTGAGTGGAATTTTTTCTGCACTGATGTATTGAGCAGTTATGTCATTCCTGGTCTATTGATGATGTTGCTTCACCTCTGTTGCTATACTACTATTTGTTTAATGCTGATTTTCTTCTACTTATATCAGTAGAGACAGGTTCAACATGAACACAATTTTAGATTCTCAATTTTCCGTTTGATTGACCAACATTGAATTCTTAATTCTGATTTGCTGGTTTTGTTATTTTACTGAAACTATGTCTGTGCATCATTTACCTGCAGGGGAAAATATCTTTTAGGTTTTTGAAGGTGCAACAGATGTATTTCTTATGTATGGTAGACAGAATGTCAGAATTTTTATTATTGTTCATGACCCTTCTGTGCCTGCATATGTAAACTGATGTGAACGAAGTTTAAGATAATAGACAGAGAACAGCACTGGAAGATGGGACAACTGAAAGAATCAGCACTCATGTTATGTACTGTCAACCTCTTCAGTAGACTTAGCATAGAGACAAATACCATCTGGGAAACTCTGATTAAGAAGGCTTGGATTTTTTAATCTAACTAATGGAAAATAACTGAAATTTCTCTCATTAGGGTGCGGGTTATCCTACTTTGCTAAAAACTGCCTCTAAAGGGTGCTCTTTAAGACTATATAAAGGCATTTTTTCTCCCTCTTTTCCTCTTTTTCAACTCTGGCTATAAGGTATAGTTGCAGCATCTCCCCACTGGAGCAGGTTCATTTTTATGGTTTTCTGTCTTGACTTTTTGTACTCTTTCACACATGTGTCTATAATATAGGCCTACACAAATTTCCCCGACACAAAAACATACATTCTCCAATTTAAACGTTTTCTTCTTTCATTGTAATTGTGATACTTTGTTTTCATACATGCATTGTTGTTTGTTTTATATTGTTTTGTATTACTCATTTTTACTTGGACTCATATTGAGTCCACCAAAATTGTTTGAGAGATAAATTTTCCAGGAGCCCATAAATATTTATATCCAAAGTGTTGATTCCTGCAACATAATGGTGACTAAATATTTACCCAAACATACCAGCAATCCCACAACAAGGGTTATATTTTAAACATAAAATAAAACTCAAACTTGAGAAATTTCTAAGCAGTACCAGGCCAGCTCAAATTATCTGATGCTAACAAAAAAGTATCTAACCTATTCCCTCATAAAACATTGCACATGATGTGACTATGAAAACCAGATATAACAATACTTTGCTAATAGCTGATAGTATTCTTTCTCACTTTGACTTTAAAAACAATTCATCTGAAACCAGTTCAATGATAACCTTATCTGCTCAAACTAGCAACTTATTTAGTTGTTAATAGGTCAAGTAAGGATAAAAGATGAAGAAACATGAAAACAAAATAGCAACAAAAAAAAAAGAAAATCTATTACTATTTCCATGAAAATCTTCAGATGTGCTCCATTCTCTAGTTTTACCTGGTCAACCCTTTACAGCTAAGCAGAGACATGCAGAGGTTTGGTGATCCCAGAGCCAACTCCTTGATTGTATGCCCCTAAGACTCAAGTAGAGGGGCCTATAGGGCCTAGTATTGAGAAATGTGAGAAAGGAAGACATTTTAAATATGTAAAAACAGATGAAACATGAAATAAACACTTTATTCAAATTAAATATAAGCTAAATTTTTATTTCACTCTTTGATTGGATGCCCTTCCAATATGGCTGCCGAGGGCTGTTGCACCCTCTGACCTCCTCTGCAAGTAAGGTATGCTAAGCTATGTCCACAGAATCAAATCAACCTCATTTCCTCCATTTTTCAAATGTAAGGAGAAAGTTCCACTCAGATTTTTCACCAAAACTGCCACTTTGTGACACAGACTCTTGTGTGAATGCTTTCCAGAACCCTACAATCTTACACTCTTCAAATCTTGTTATCTTACCTCCTTATCCTCATAACCTTCCTTTCCTGCCACCTCCTCTTTCATTCATATCACACTCCTCGCTACAGTAAAGATTGATCAAATCCATCCCAGATATGGAAGCAATACTCCAATTTTGGTCTAATCTGACTCATGTAGTCTTGTTGTGTCCATAAAGAAATACATAAATAAAAAAATACTTATACTGTCACTGTGTTGTGTCCATAAAAAGTAAATAAATAAAAAGTAATTATAGTGTAAAAAATAATTATTATAAAATAATTATAGCAATTATAATTATCATTAATTCACTTATTCTAAACCAATGAAAATTGACCATACTTTTCTACTCTACACATAAACACGTGACATTCTCACTATTGGACAAGCAGTAAACATGGACAGTTCGTTAACAAGTGTATCAATGAAAATTTCTCCTTTTCCTTTTTCAGGCCATAATAGTAACATTTATCTTTTATCACTCAACAAAATTTGAGCTAAGAAAACCCCAGACACTTGTTTTTGCTAACTAAATTATTTGGATACTCATTAGACACATCTAAAAAAAAAAACATACAAGGAAGACTTCATACATTTTACTTATTCTTTTTCTTATTATTCTTTTGGATTCTGATCCATATTTGACCCCAAACTCACAATTTTACTCAGTATTGCTGTCTCTTGTGTCTTCAATACCACATAACAACCAGATAATAAATAATACTCATTTTGTTGTTTCCACATCTTGCTATTTCTCATTTTTACAAGTATTTTTGTATATGTAAATGTTAGGATGTTTATAATTATTTACTCAGTCTATAATATATATATAAGGTATCTGGAAAGTAAATATGTATTTCACCTCTACATAATTATGAGAAAACCAACCAAGATAGAACTATGGTTGAATGGTAAAAAATTGTGTCTAAAATTAGTTTAATATCTCTTGTATATGACAGTTATTGTTTAAAGTTCATTTCAGAGTTCAATTGTGAAAACTTGCAAAAAGTGAAATTAGATACTTTATTAACTTTCACTTGAGAACCAAACACGGTGTTCCACCATCTGAATTAGTCTTTTAACCAAGAAAGGAAGTGTTGGGGCGAATCCACCTTCTCATCAGAATGGACTGATCTCTCTACTACTAATAGGACAGTTCTATAGAGTTCTGGAGAGATTAGGTGACCATCCCACTTCCGTCTCTCTACCGGAAGATACAGTCGGACTTTATACTCTTTCTGATTGTTACTGACTAACCTGCGTTCGTTTGACTACTAATCTCTCTGTTGTAAATACCTCTTCAAATATACCAGTATTTTCCCTATGTATGTGTTTGTCCTTATTTCAATGCACGCACGCGGAAACACTCAACATCTCAACAGGAAGCCTTTCATTTTTGCATCCTATTTTAATAGGTGATGAAAAATAGGTTTTGCATTTCAACAGAAAAGGAAAAACAACAGTAGTTATCACAAAATAAGAAACCAGTGCCAAGACCAAAACCAGGACTCCATGTACAGAAGTCTTTACATTGTGTCTGGTGAAATATGATAGTTGTCTCCCATTATGAGCTACGAGAATATGGAAGGGTCATCACTGCAGATGTTCATTGCCAGTAACGTGATCAGGTAAACAAAGCATTATGTTAAGAGTCTCCTACTTTGGTAAACTAAAGAGGTATTAGTAGGGACTATGCAAGGGTCTTGTACACCTCTTCAATCTATAATATAGGCCCCACCACTCTACAACATCTCAATTTTCATAAGGTAGTATTCATATAAAATATAAATTTTATTCTAACCTAATTATGTACAATAATGGATCACATGCATATAGGTGTAACAGTTCAACTAGAAAAATTGAAAATAAATCCAATGTATCTAAATAAAAAAAGAGACATGTCATAATAGATCATTCCATCTTAAATTATCTATGTTTAATCAACAATGTTTTGCAGCAATTTTTAACATCAACTTCAGATTTTTCTTGTTAAAAAGGGAAAAATTTTAACACATTATGGATGAAAAATAGTGAATTTTATATAGTGCTTTTTCAAGCTTTAGTATGAGCAAAACAAATTCATAGATTTGAACAAAAAACCCCAGAATGATGTCAAAATCCACAAAAAATTTTCATCCTTTAATAGCCAGTTGTGCTTAGTTTAATTTGTAATGAATATAAATGTAGGTAGAAAAGCAAATGCTTATAAAATAGTAAGGCTCACAAAGCACTGCATGGGGCCCCGAATCAGAGGATTCGGATGTAATATGCCCTGGCCCTAGGTGCTATTTTCCATCATTTTGATGCAAGGAAATGCATTATAAAACAAGCCCAAGAAAAAATAAGATTGTTAGGATGGGAGGTTCTTCCACATCCTCTATACTCACCTAAAGATTTTCATTTTTTTCAATCAATAGAATATCTCACAAGTAGCAAAACATTCAGAAACAAAGAAGTTTCTTTCAAACCTTTTCAGTGAATAACTAGATTTCTTTAAATTAAGAAGACAGAAGATAATGATTTAATGGAATGAGGCAAAAACATTTTCTCTGGAACAAATAACTACAAAAAATCAAAGATAAATGTTAAACAACTTAGTTTTACTTATAATATTATTTGATTTGATATATTTCTGTTGGAAGTGATTAAGCATAGCAAAAAAACAAATCAAAACTTACTACAAGAAATCATGGTGTCTGTTGTGCATTTCATAGAGACATATTCTTCTTATTTTATTTTTTTTAATTATATCACCCAAAGCAAGGCAATAAGATGTAAGGGGTTACTGATTGTGAAAGAATATGAGAAAAAGAAAAACATTATTAAGTAGAGAGAACAATAAAAGAACTGGAATTTAGAAAACAGAAGATAACAATTGACATTGTATTTAAATTTTTGAAGTTCAAAGTTAACTAGATACCAAGAGAATTCCACATGTGAAAAGTGCAAAAGAGACTCTTAGCATAGAATTTACAGTTACATCTTGCAATATCAACTGTAAAATGATGAGAACTAAATCTCAATCTAGTATTTATATTTATAATGTTAAGGTATAAAAGAGGAAAGTTTATCAGTGTTGTGGCCTGTTAGGAGCCAGGAAGAAAGACATGGAAAGAAGATGGTAGGTTGAACAAGTGTATTGAAATAACAGAATATATATACAAAATAAGAGTGTTATTAGTCAGCAGATGGAAGTGTCCATTCGAACTATCAGGTTACACTGTGTCCTGACTGCCTCCTTAGGTAGTCTCGCAGGTTAGTATTTATGAAGGAGGAAGATTTCATTCTAATGTCGATAGGTCACCATAACACCCTCCTCCTAAAACCTTAATTCCGCAGGAGTCTGAAGAAAAAATTTTTTTTTGTTTTTTATATTAAAGTTCTGAGGCTGTATATGTAGCTGTAAAAAAGTTTCACAAAAATTAATCCTGAGGAATATTTTTATAGAAAGTTTACCAACTTTTGGGTGTTTTTCCTTCGCTTGACTTGTTTAATTTATAGAGAAAACAAGCGTTTCCTTTTCTTACAACTGGCTAGTTATTTAAAACTTGGCTGACTTGTTTTACCAAGTTCAAAGTAGAACAACTTTGAGAACTTTTATTTGTTTGTGGTTTCAATACCTTTTACGTTTAGGATTGATAACTATTAAATCAGTTGTTTTCCTTTTTCTCTTAGAACGGAGCATTTTAGGGGGCCGCTAGAGAGGTCGAAATATTGAAAGTGTCGTATATGACATCATTAACTGTTTCCTCAGGAAGCCCGCTATCAGCCTCGTCAGTTAGGCATTTCCCAAGTTGGTTGAGATGTCTTTTATGCATAAATTATGGACCCTTTATAATATATGCCATGTTCCCAAAAAGATTTGTTCTCTTTGAAAATTCTGAAAAGAACTTTTTCTCCAGGGTTATATCGTCTTGGATGTATGATGCTTGTTCTTCCTGGCTTCGTCTGTTTCGGGAGTAATTTATCCTAAACGGACCGTATCCAGCGTGCGAACATCACCTCGGCTGGAGATTGTGATGCTGGTGTTTTGTTATTAGTTGTAATTCTGTATACTTAAAGAAATTGTTGAAGGGCTTTTTCAGTTGGTGTAGCCCTAGCTTTTTTCAAAGCTCTCTTTAAAGTATCCACAAATCTCTCAGCCTATGTAAGCGTTCTGAAAGCAAAGGAAGTATTTGTCGCAGATTACTTCCACAAGACAAAGAAGAATCACTGTAAGTCCAGACTCGAATATCGTGGGCAGAAAGAAATGCTGAAAACTCGATTCACCGGTACTATTTCAAATCACAATGCGTGTAACCAGTCAGAAAAATAACTCGTTCACTAACAAACGCCGAAACCAAAAATGCCCGAATTTTTTCTCCTCGAATTGAGAAAACCAACTGCTTTTATCGGCAGAACCTATTTTTTCCATTCGTCGACAGCTGGGATTGGATTTTCCGTAATTTGCATATCAAAATACTTTTATACTATAGCGACTTCTGCGACTGACTTGTTTTTTCTTTAATTCAATTATTCCATTTTCAGTATGTTATGCGGAATACGTGCCCCTCTGTTTGGTAAGTAGTTTTCTTTTTCGCCACTTTTTCCGTCGTAGAATACACGCGACACGCTGTCGCTTGGTTTGACGAGGTAAGTCGCCGTTTTCTTCGCTATAGCCTGTCCGCTAGACCTCGGATGGTACGGAGCGGTAGTGATGTGTTCGATCTGATATGTTTCACAGAAGTCTCTAAATTCTCCAGACGTAAACTGTAGAAATTTTATAGTAATTTCTGTAGTTGGGTTTTTGCATCTGTGTACTTCGGGCCACTTCGAGAAACTGTCGACTACAATGAAGTAGTAATATCCTTCTAGAGGGCCCGCCAAGTCAATGTGAATTCTAGACCAAGGTAGATCCGTTTTTGGCCAGGGATTGAATTTAATAGTAGGTGCCTTCGCTGCCAAGGCACAGCCTTTACATGATTTGACAGCGTTTTCTATATCTTTGTCCATGTTTTGCCAATAGACATAGCTACGCATCAAACTTTTCATTTTAGTACTCCCTGGATGGCCAGTATGAAAATCTTTCAAAATACGCTTCTGGAGAGTTGACGGAATCACGACGCGTTCCCTGTATAGTAACACCTCGTCGCATATAAAGAAAACGTTAGTAGTTCGCTGGTTCTTTTCAAAAATTTTCGCTTTTGTTTGCTTGATATACTCATCGTGGAGAGCCTCTTGTCTTATTTGTTCAAGCGTCACAGGAAGTTCCCTTACTGTGTTACAAAGGGTAGTTTTTAATTCTCTTTCAGATTGAAGGGAGGCGAGCACTGTATCTTCCAGTTGTTCTTTGTACTTGGGAATTAGTCTTGACAATCCGTCTGCATGGCCAAATTTTTTTGATGACACATACTCCATTTTAAAGTTGTAATTTAGCAGGATTATACTCCATATCTGCAGTCTGTTTGCTGTGTGAGTAGGCAGACCTTTCTTTGCGCCCAAAATAGTGGGTAATGGCTTGTGGCCTGTCTGTAGGGTGAAATGTCGACCGTAAATATAGTGGTGGAACTTCGCAACTGCAAATATAATCCCAAGCGCCTCTTTTTCAATTTGCGAATATTTTTTCCGCAGTGAGCTATCGGTTTTACTGTTCCATTTGTCATTTTGTGAAGAATGCATGTCCCTACGCCATATTAACTAGCGTCGCTGGCAACAATGATTTCCAAGTCCGAGTCGTAATATGTAAGAAATAAGTCTGATGTCAGTGTTTTCTTTATTTTTTTCAAATACCTCCTGGTATTCTGCTATCCAAACCCAGGGCTTTTCTTTCTTTAATAGTTCATTAAAGGGCGGGGGCACGCAAATCCTGCATATTTGGTACGAATGCCTAGTAATAATTTGTTAGTCCAAGGAAGCTCTGCAACAAAACGATGTTATTGGGCGCTGGCATGTCTTTAACCGCGGCAGTCCGTTCAGGATTTGGTCTCCTGCCATCCTTGTCGATTATGTGTCCTAGGTATTTGATTTTTTCCATGAAAAAATCACATTTGTTTTCTTTTGAAACCGTAATCTTGAATCTTAGCAAAAACTTTGTGCACGTGATCCTTATGTTCGACTACGCTTTGGATTTTCATCAAAATGTCATCTAAATAAGCGACTGAGAAGTTAAGACTGCTCAGCATAGTATCCATGACTTGCTAGAAAATTGCTGGCATGACCTTGACCCCGAACGGTAAACGTTCGAATTTATATAATGATGTGTATTTATACTCAATATCTTTGAACTCACCTCTTCTACAGGAATTTGCAAATAAGCGTCGCTAAAGTCAATTTTCAAGAAAAATCCCCCCCACCACATTTAGCTTCGCAAAAATATCTTCTGGTCAAGGAAGAGGGTAATGATAGTCCTTCAGAACAGCATTTAATCCTGTCGAAAAATCATCGCGAACGAGTATGTCTTTCGGTTTCTTTTTTATATAGACCGTTGTTGCGGCCCATTCGCTGTACTCTACCTTTCATAGAACTCCGATTTTTACTAATCTGTCAAGTTCCTCGTTAATTTGTTCCAACGAGGCAAAAGGCACATTTCGCTTCTTTTTGAATACTGTGCTGTTTCTTATTTTATTTTCCACACACACATACACACAATAAAAATTAACTCACACCACGTGTATCCAAAAAATTACAATTGCGCGGGAACTCTCTCCTTACCATACCCTGTGGGGTCAAAAACAAGGACGGTGCACCCAAAAGTGCGGACGTAGTGGAAAGCACCACGTGATCAAAAATATGATTTATTGACCAATCAGGGCTCGACATAAGAAACCCATTTCTTAATCTCCCCGGAGCCTCATCATTCAGATATAAGGAAGATAGAAACTCTCATCAGACCAGAGGGAGTACAGCGGCAAGCTGACATCACGGCCTTACGGACAATTCCATTGTGTACAAAAAAAAAAATAATTCTTATATATTTTTCTTATGAAAATAAACAAAAGTTTATTTTACTTTATTTGTAGTGTATTTTCTTTTTATTATTTGTTTGAGGGACTTCTTTGCTCCCTCTACAAATTGGTGACCGACGTGAGACACTACATTTAAAAGAACAAACAAAACGAAGAGGAAGGACACAATGGAATCACAATCCCCTCTCGCCACACTATCGTTGAATATCCCGGCTTTCAACACGACTAACACTAAAGTCATGGTTCGTTCAAATCCAGGCATTATTTGATGCGAAGCGAATCACCTCCCAGAGAACCCGGTATTGTTACTTAGTGGAAAAACTGCCAGCGGACATCGTCGAGGAAGTAATGGATTTACTGGAAAATGTCCCGGATGACAACCCGTACGATAGGCTCAAGGAAGCAATTTTAAAACGTACCGGTGTCTCGAACGAAGCCATGCTACGCAACCTTTTCACTCAGGTTGAATTAGGAGACCGCACCCCATCGCAGTTATTGAGGCACATGCGAACCTTACTGGGTGACAACAAAATGTCCGAGAACATGCGGAGCTTATGGCTGGACAAGTTACCCACTACAACAACACAAATCCTCGCACCCATGACGGAGGAAACGCAGACAGAAAAACTCGTGGACATTGCAGATCGGATCCATGAAAGTTTTCGAAGCCGTAGGGTAAACTCTATCCAACCACAACCAGCCCAACAAAGAGACAGGGAATTTAACGACCTCAAGTCTACTGTAGAAAGGTTGTCTATACAATTACAAGGCTTACTCCAAAAAGACCGACAGTACCGCCGCAATAAATGTCCAGACTACAGAAAGCGAAGTTTAAGCAGAGGCCGGACTGACAACCGCAATAGAAAAGATGAAATTTGTTACTACCACAAAAAGTTTGGTCCTGAGGCGAGACGCTGTATACGTCCTTGTTCTTTCAACAACGCGAATGCGGGAAACGAAAATTCCAGCCAGTAGAGACGACGGCTGTTGCTGGATTTTTAACAAAAAGTCGTCTGTTTTATATCCGTGACAAAATTAATGGATATAACTTTTTAATAGACACCGGAGCTGAAATAAGCGCGATAACACCAACACAAAATCAGGAGACTATGCCACAGTCTTATCATCTTCAAGCAGCTAACGGTACCAAAATACCAACTTACGGAGAGAAATCGCTCAATATCAATCTCGGCATGCGACGGAATTTTTTCTGGAATTTAACCATAGCCAGTGTAACAACGCCTATATTGGGGGAAGATTTTTTAGCCAGATTCAACCTGTCTGTCGACATGACTAATCGCACACTAGTGGATAATCAAACCAAGATTTCAGTAAGAGGAATCACCTCGAAATACCAGTCTACTGGAATCAGTTCTGCCTTACCCGAGGACCAGTACATCCGTCAGCTACTAAAAAAATATCCACAACTCTCCCAGCCATTTAAAAACACAGACACCATAAAACATAATGCCAATCACCACATCAAGACAACTGGACAACCTGTCTATGCCACCCCCAGACGATTGAAACCGGACAAATATAAGATTGCGAAAAACGAGTTTCAACATTTATTACAGTAAGGGATCATCCGACCCTCGAAAAGTGCTTGGTCTTCACCGCTACACATGGTGCAAAAGTCTGACGCGACAACATGGCGTCCTTGTGGCGATTTTAGAAGATTAAATGCTAAAACGGTCCCGGATAGATACTCTATTCCGCATATCCACGATTTCGCCATCGCTCTGCAAGGCGCCACCATATTTTCCAAATTGGATCTCGTAAAGGCGTACTACCAAGTTCCAGTGGCAGAAGAAGACATTCATAAAACTGCACTGACCACACCATTTGGCCTTTACGAGTTCGTAAGGATGCCTTTTGGGCTTAGGAACGCCTGTAAAACCATCCAAAGGTTAATAGACGAAGTTTTTAGAGGTCTGCCATTTATATTTGCATACGTGGATGACGTTTTAATCACCAGCAGAAACCTCGACGAGCACAGACAGCACTTAGAGCAAACATTTGAAAGAATATCACATTACGGTCTGAAAATAAATACAGAGAAATGCATTTTCAGCCAACCAAAGATTAATTTCCTCGGACACTTAATTGACAAGGACGGAATATCTCCACTACCCGAGAAAGTAAGTGCAATTTCAAATTCCCCGCAACCAACATCAGTCAGACAAGTACGCAGATTCATAGGCGTAATTAACTTTTACAGACGATTTTTACCTAACTGTTCTACATTACTTGCACCGTTAACAGATTTGTTACAAAACAAAACAAAGAACCAACAGTTAAAGTTAGAAGGGCCTAGCTTAGAAGCCTTCAAACAAGCTAAATCTGCTTTGGCCAACTTTACAAAACTAAACTACGTAACAGACAGCGAGGACACAAAACTCACGCTTACAACAGATGCATCTGAAATAGCTGTAGGAGCAGTCATACACCAACTTGCTAACAACACAATGACTCCTATATCATTTTTTTCTGCTAAGCTAAGCAAGACACGGACGAAATACAGCACCTTTTCAAGGGAGCTTCTAGCAATTTACCTTGCAATTAAACATTTTAAACATTTGCTGGAAGGAAGACATTTTTGCATTTATACAGATCACAAACCATTAACATATACACTACATACACATGTAGATAAATATGGTCCACGAGAAATCAGACATCTCGATTATATCGCCCAGTTCTCCACAGACATCCGATATATTAAGGGACAAGAGAACATTATAGCAGACGCATTATCTCGATCTACAATAGCCTCTTTAAATTCCAGTTCTTTAAGTATGGAAGTAATCGCACAAGAGCAGAAAACAGATGAAACACTTCCAGTTGTACAACAAAAAACATCCTTACAACTGAAAGAAATGCCCATACCATTTGGTACAACAAAATTTTATTGTGATGTATCACAAACACATCCGCGTCCATATATACCACCGAACATCAGACGACTAGTTTTTCAACATTTTCACAATTTATCTCATCCAGGAAAAAGAACCACTGTAAAATTAATAGCAGAACGCTTTTTTTGGCACAATATGAACACGGACATTCGCAATTGGACTAAAACTTGTATACCTTGCCAAAAGAACAAAATCCACAGACACACAAAATCACCACTTGGCACTTTTAGCACACCTGATGCTAGATTCACCAACATTCATATCGACTTAGTAGGACCTTTACCCACCTCAAAAGTACATACACATATTCTTACTATAGTTGACAGATTTAGCAGATGGCCTACAGCTATAGCAGTCAAAGACACTTCAGCTGCAACAATAGCCAGAGTTATACTGCAGGACTGGATAGCAATTTTCGGAGTACATTCAGTAATAACAACAGATAGAGGTTCACAATTCCAATCAACACTTTTTGCTGAATTTACCCAATTGTTAGGAACGAATCACATCAAAACAACCGCCTATCACCCTTGTGCAAATGGGATGGTTGAAAGATTCCACAGACAGTTAAAAGCTTCTCTAGCTATGAATTTAAATAATGCGGACTGGACAGACAATTTACCACTAATTCTTTTAGCGATAAGAAATACGGTGAAAGAAGATTTGCAAAGCACACCTGCAGAGGTAGTTTTCGGTTCAGCATTAACCCGACCTGGACAGTATTTTAATCACAAGACAGACATTTCACCTACAACAACGTTTGTAACAGAATTAAAACATAAAATGTCTCTTCTCAACTTTGCACCAACCAGGAAAACAGAGAAACAAACTTACATCCCAAACGATCTCCACACCTGCAAATATATATTTATCAGAAATGACACGGTTAAAAAACCACTCTGTCCAAATTATTCAGGACCATATCAAGTTCTGGACAGACATGAAAAATATTTTACTATTATGAGAAAAGAAAAGAAAGATAATATCGCTATTGATCGCATTAAACCAGCGTACATCGAGGAACAACCTCATACAATACCTCCACAAACACATATTCACACAGAAAATGAGGAAGCTGGAAAACAAAATACTGACATCACACCTACAACGAAAACCGGCAGAAAAGTCCACTGGCCGAAATATTTTAAAGAATATATCACATATTGAAAAACATGTATCTTTCATATATTTTTCCAATCTGGGGGGGTGAGTATTGTGCTGTTTCTTATTTTATTTTCCACACACACATACACACAATAAAAATTAATTCACACCACGTGTATCCAAAAAATACAATTGCGCGGGAACTCTCTCCTTACCATACCCTGTGGGGTCAAAAACAAGGACGGCGCACCCAAAAGTTCGGACGTAGTGGAAAGCACACCACGTGATCAAAAATATGATTTATTGACCAATCAGGGCTCGACATAGGAAACCCATTTCTTAATCTCCCCGGAGCCTCATCATTCAGATATAAGGAAGATAGAAACTCTCATCAGACCAGAGGGAGTACAGCGGCAAGCTGACATCACGGCTTTACGGACAATTCCATTGTGTACAAAAAAATAATTCTTATATATTTTTTTTACGAAAATAAACAAAAGTTTATTTTACTTTATTTGTAGTGTATTTTCTTTTTATTATTTGTTTGAGGGATTTCTTTGCACCCTCTACAATACTGACTGAACGTCTTGTAGTTCAACTTTTGGTACACTTGCCTAACCCACCAGAAAAAATTCCTGGATAGGCTTCCTTCAGTTCTTTTTTCAGTTTTTCAGCTTTTCAATTTTTTGGCAGTATGAATTTACAGGTAAGTCCCAAGGCTGGTATTGTGTCATCCAATCTGTGCCAAATAGGTTGTTAGTATTTTTCAGGACGAACAATTTTAATTTAAGAGTCTTCTCGTTGAACGTTGTATTAGCAATCAATTCTCCCTCGATTTTTCCCGTTACTGATCTTGCTAGATTTTATCATAGTTGGCTTACCCAATCTTTTCCATGTTTGCAAGTTTAATATTGTCAAATCAGAACTCAGGTCTAGTTGAAATTCCACACTTTTGTTTAACATTTTTACGTGCACGAATCTCCTGATATTAGCTCCGTCTAGTTCGTCCGACCTTGTATTTTTTATGCAGCTATTGCTTTTATTTTTAGATCGGAAATGCGAGCTTTTGTGTCCGATTCGGTTACATATGTAACATTTTTTTGTCCCGGAAAATACAATCTTTATACCAGTGTAGGGCCTCACATCCGTAACATGGGTTAGGGAATAAATTATCTTGCTTTTTCGTTGTTTCATTAGTTTTAGGAGACTTTGTTTCTGTTTGTAGCGTACTTTTTTGACGTGAGCAATACCCCATTCTTCGATATTTTTGGAATCCTGCTTTACACTGCCCTACCTCTGACATCCTTCAACGATCTGCTGTAGTTATATTCGGCTCATTCTCCAAGATGTTTAGTATTCTTCGCCTAATTTCTGCATCTTTTGTTGAAACTAGTCCTTGCACAAATATCAAACATTTGGAGTTATTCGCACTTGGCTCCGCCAGTAAAATCATCGCAGTGCTTGTTTACTACTGACACGAAAGTGGTGTAATCTTCCCATTCTTTCCTAGTTAAGATTAAGACATTTCCATCTCTTCTGGAAAAGAGATGTCTTTGGACTGAAAAGCTCTATGAGTAATTCCACTGCTTCGATGAATGTCAATTCGCTAGTCTTCCGGAGCAGAATGTAGTTTACGAATTTTGTGTACTAGTTGTGCCAAGTTTCCTCAGAAGAAGACGTACTTTTTTCGAGTCACTCCAATTTGCACAATCTGTAGTATATAAGTCCTCATATCTCCTAAAGTATGACGCGAAGGTTGTCTTCCTCGCGAGTGTATGAAAAATTCTCTATCGCGTTCCAAATAGTGTTTTGCGAAAAAGAAAATTCGTTTTCGATGGGATTACTACGGCTTATCAGTTCTAAAACTTGCTTTTGAAATTCGAGCTGTCTCTCTTGATTTTCTTTCTGGGTTTGCAGAAAGAAATTTTCCATTTTTTCTTGTTAAGAGAGCAGTTGTTTTTGCCACTTCTCTTCTATTCTTTCTTAGAGCTGTAATTGCTGTGAATTCTGGTACTTTACAAGATCTAATAAAATACTTTTGAAATCCTCCATGATAAGTGTGTCTTTTTTTTTCCCCGGTTTTACTTTTCTGGTTTTTTCCAGATGATTTTCAAATGAAAAAACTGTGACGAAAAATAAAAATAGAAATTTCTCGTACATCCACTGTTAAAACAAATTGGCAATTACACGTTGTTCTTTTACGAAAACTTATTTACCCGTATTTTAGAAGAGTTCTTTTTTAATCCTAGTGGTCCTCGCAAATCCTCGTCGCCAAGTTGTTGTGGCCTGTTAGGGGCCAGAAAGAAAGACATAGAAAGAAGATGGTAGGTTGAACAAGTGTATTGAAATAACAGAATATATATACAAAATAAGAGTGTTATTAGTCAGCAGATGGAAGTGTCCGTCCGAACTATCAGGTTACACTGCGTCTCGACTGCTTCCTTAGGAAGTCTCACAGGTTAGTATTTATGAAGGAGGAAGAGTTCATTCTAATGTAGATAGGTCACTATAACGAACAAAACAATTACCATGAAAATATTATAGAAAATACAGGGAAGCTAGGGAAAGTAACTGAAGTCAATATGTCAGGTCAGGACGGATAACATTGCAGATTCTTCTTTGGATTTTATCAATGTTATTAGATCTCTTTCTGATTCAATCTACATCTCAGCTGGATGTGAATGCTAAGAAAGCAAAACACAAAATAAAAAAGTTAGATTACATCAGGTCCAAGAAAAAAAATCCTATATTAAAGTACAATAAATAAAATACAAGGTACGAATCCCTGCGCCCGGTAAACATCAATGCGTTACAAACTACTCAAGAGTGGAGTTTACACACTGCTCTAGGAAGTGAAGTTTGTATTTACTTGACCCCCACCCCCGAGTCAGGCTGTGACACAAAGTCGGTTTTTAACGTGGAGACCCTTGTGTCCTCACTCGGGCAATTTGTCTTAGCTGGTCATAGCTTGTCCAAGCTGGTCAGAGTTGGTCTAAGCTAGTCCAAGCTGGCCAGAGCCGGTCCAAGCTAGTCATAGCCGTGATGCCACCAGCACTGGGACGGATCCCCGGGCTCAGTAAGTATCAATGTGTTACAAACTACTCGAAAGAGTTTGCACACTCCTCTAGGAAAGCGAAGTTAAGCTAAGAGAGAAATCACAGCAGTTTAAATAGTATCTAATGGCCTAATCCATCTTGGGCAGAAGGGAATGAAAGTCTATGCTCCTGCTGCTGCCGTTGCTGATAGGAACAGTCCGGTAAATTGAGGTAGGCGAGATAACTGGTTATTAAAGTTATGATAAACAACCGTTAACAGTACACTTATAAATGAGCAAGAAAGATTCTGATGACAAAATTGCCTAGCAATTGATTCAATATAATCAAAAAACATAGTTAAATATGCCCACAAAAAGACATAGTATCAAAAGAATGGTTTTACCATGACACAACTTTGTAAGTACCATCACTCTTAAGCAATGTTTATTGTTTTAAAAAGCAATGATTAGAATTGGAATAAAACCAAAATGCATGATGAAAGTGAATTTATACATTTTTTGTTCTTGAGAATTGACAACAAAAATTTTAAACACTATTTATTTATTAGATTGTTTATTTACAAAAATAATTTGGCAAACATGGATAAATGTGCCCACAATAAGACCGAATGTCAAAAAGACAGTTTGTCCTTTTGAGACTCTGTTTTATTATGGGCACGTTTATCAATATTTGCCAAATTATTTTTATATCATTTCTAATAAAATGTATTCACATTCCAAACATCCTAATATAATAATGACATGTGGAGTCTAAGTTTGAAAATCTGTATGCCACATTTATTTCTTTAGCTAAAAATAGTGATGACATTAGGTTATCTCACAACCAATAAAAATCATTCACATGAGCTTATTAATAAGACTAGCAATCTTTCTTTTTCTTCTTTCTTGTCTGACAGTAGAAATAAGAGTCTTCCATTTTTATTGGGCCTTCAGTGATAATTGCTCCAGATGCAACTTCAACAAACATGACACATTTCAGTGTCTTGAAAATGACTCCAACCATTGTGCAACTTTCAGGTAGAGTTGATTGATTGGTTCATTTGTAAAACTATTTGGGTTACTGGTAATTAATAATCATAATGGTGACTTGGAATATCAATGAAAACGAGATAATGATGAATAACTTAGTATGAAAAGGGTTAAACAATATAAGGAATGATAGACTGATAATAAAAATGTTCCCAGAGAATCGAGATATGTACAATGAACCAGATAACTGCCTAAAAACGATTCTCAATTTGTGCAAACAAGTCAAGTTTTGACAGCCTCCGCTGACAGCCTTCGGCACCAATGCCTGAATCTGACACGAGAAGAATTGGGTGAAAACTAAATGAATTCATTTTGAGGGATGTCAGAATGAAAAACAATAAAGTGAACATCTGTGGAATGGTGACCTTTGGCTGAAAAAATTGTCACCATAATGGGAGTTACAAAAATTATCCTAGGAAAGTGTCTCTTGGGTCAAAGGCGAGGAAGCCAATTGTGGTGTCAATTCACTTATGAAATGAGAGCACTTGAAGCCACATTTTTTTAAATTGATATCTGACCGAATGCTAGAGATGACAGGTGCAGAAGAGCGATCAGGGAAGGATGAGGGGCTGCCTGCATCCACTGAAGGATAGCAGACACAGAAAAGACATTAAGGAGGTTGAAGGAGCTGCTCACGCCCACTGGAAGGCAGTGGTGTGAGATGGTAATAAGAGAGAGTAGAAGCAGCCAGGTGGAGCGATGTCTTCAACCATTCCCCATGAGAGAAGGAGAATTCCCCAAATTATGAATTAATTTAATTTCTCAAGACCAAAAACAATAGACTTTTGTTGGAAATCAGGGGATTCACTGAAACCCAGCCCACATCTTTCCCTGCACCAGGTTTTAGTTGCAGTTCATAAAAATGAATGCTCGAAAGCCATTCAGTCAGTTCGGAGTCAGAGTTGCGAGTTGTGATTTGACATTTGAGAGCTGAAAAGGGAAGCGGCAGAGGTCGCTGAGAGATTCCACAACTCCTGCTGAACTCAAGAACCTCCAACTTCAGCCTTGAGCCAAACTTACCAAAACAGTAAAACAAATTTCGCTAACCCTGCAAGCCAAAAACTTACCAGCTTACCCAAGTGTTGCATCCGATTTAGGAATGGGTTAGGTTGACAAACACCTATATGTAAACGCAACTACTAACGAACCATTATATGCAGTATTGATAACTCTAATAGTTATTTTTATATATATATTTCGAGTGCTGTTTTTTTTCTCCAATTTTATTGCACAACTTTGCTTGACTTGGACCAGCCCAACATGAAGATACCTGCGATGAATAGATGTAGGTTTCAAATTGTTGTGGGGCTCTCCCCTTTTTACATACGATGGACTCGTCCAAAATATACTTATACTGACAGAGAGAATACCTGCTGTTGAGATACGTTGAGATACATGGAGATACGTTGAGATACGTGGAGATACGTTGAGACAGATTGAAAGATACGGAGACAAACACAGGGTGTTCTCAGAGAGTTATACAAGAGTCCAGAGAGAGAGAGATGATTACGGCTTTACTTACAGAGACTCGTACATATACTTTCTACTAACCCACATTCCTGGACTACTAATCTTCACTTCAAGTCTGTATTCTTACGTTTAATACATTTATTTTTCTTTCTCAATTACTGGCGTTGTTTATTTATTTGTGCAGGATTTCATTCGCGAAATCCACAACACAAATCAATCACAACGTGGGGTAAGGCAGGTCAGGATCAAAGAGATCACTCCATTGATCAAACCAGGATCCACCCGGGGCTGACTGCAATGAAAGGTTACATCTGTTGCCGTTTGCCGTGAACCAGGATCGAACTTGAAGTGTTGCACAGTTTTTACATTGTGTGTATTTAAAGTTGAAGCATTTTGGTTTGAAAAATAATTATCATATACAGATATTTTATATGCAAACCACATATGTACATTTATTTTTTATTTTTTGTCTGTTATAGAGTTGTTTTCTGTATTCACATGCAAAAGAATAGTTTGGTTTTTATCACTGCATATATCCCAGCTTGCATAACATGTTACTCTCTCTTTGTCTTTCTTACTAAATACTAAATACAGTAAAAGAAGGTTTCCTCCTCCGCTGGGTTTCATAGTTAAAACATTGCATGATAATTTGGACTAACAGTTTAATTTTTATCACGGGCAAAAAAAAAATAATGAATAAACTATAAGAAATTTATTTTATTATTATTAGTAATCTGTTTCTTAATGGAAATGAATATTAAACAGAATTCGCTCCAATGGGAAACTGGATCTAAAAATATTGTTTGCCAGGAAGCAAAGGGAGCCCAGTCACAATTACAAAGCTATCATTTAATTTTCATAACGCATAAATAAACTTTTTAAAAATACATATGGAAAAAAGGGTACAATTAAACTTTTTGTGGAAAAAAAATGTGCATTTCTTTGTAATTATAGTGCCTATATACTGTACATATTACTGGCAGTAGATACCAAATGTAAATACAGAATGTTTTAATTTGATATTTTATTTATTTTTTAATTTTAATTAATTGAGTGATATTTTGAAGTAGCTTACTGCACAATTTACACCTTGATAGTTCAAAAGCATAATAGAGCAGTCCACTAGATTAATGTACGAATCTGTTTATAATTGATTCTCCATCAAATCCATCTATTCCTTTTCAATGAATAACAATATGTATGATTCAGAAATTTCTTGAGACTGAATTTCTTAACCTTGTCTTTATGAACTTTACCTTTGAAATGTCCTCTCACATTGCAATTGATTAAAACTGATAGTGTGTGTTGTGATGATATAACCCAACTTCCCCATTCACGATAATGGACGGACGAGGTTGCCGATTAAGTACGACCACAGCGGACAGTCAGGGGGAACTTCGTTTTGTTAACACCTATTGAGGTTAGGATACTCTCGACTCTGTCTCTGTACTTGTCACACATACATCCGATTATAAATCTATTATTGAAAACTTACACTCGGGTTTACTTTGTTTATCTTGCACGAGATATAACAGTGTACAATTGACTTTATAAACTTTTTATTCTTTTTTATTACTAAAACAGTTGTGTGTATTTGTTGCTTTATTGCATTTTTATTTGATATAAGGGGACCACTCCATCAGTGACCCACATGTCATCAGGTAAGCCAACACCCTACTCAGCCTGCCACTGACTCTGTGGAAAGTTACACAGGTAAAGTTTTGACCATATTCAACATGTCTACAAAGAAAAATGAAAAAGAAAGCAAATAAAGAGCAATAAAAAAATTATATTCATGAATTATTAAGGTAGTTTTACAAAAAACATTTTGAGTTAAGTTTCTTCTGATGAAAATAAAATTTTCATGCTATAGAAAATAAGCTAGACAAGAAAAGGTTCGTTTTTTTTTTTTTACTTAGACTAACTACTTGATACATTGTCTCCTATTTATTCTAAAAGCACGAAACAAGTATTAGGTTGGTGCAAAAATAATGTCGTTTTCTCACATATGTTAATACGTCAAAAAACGAT
Organism: Acanthosepion lycidas; assembly: GCA_963932145.1. Classification (NCBI taxonomy): domain Eukaryota; kingdom Metazoa; phylum Mollusca; class Cephalopoda; order Sepiida; family Sepiidae; genus Acanthosepion; species Acanthosepion lycidas. The sequence continues at coordinate 942,034 of OZ010613.1, forward strand.
ATTATTTTTGCACCAACTTAATAGTAGACACAAGGATCCACATAAATATTTAACAGAAGTATGTTAAATTCTACTTTAATGCATGTTAATTAAAGAGTATACAAAATTTAATAACTATAATAATAATAATACAACTGAGAAATATATGAAAATTACAAGAATTTTAGGTGTTTTTTCAGGTTAGCAAAACTTCTGCCAAAAAGCACTCAATAGATAATTAGATCTATAACATTCAATAAATTAAGAAAAGTTCAAATGATTTATCTGGTTTGTTAACTCAAGAGGTTCACATTGAAACACTCATCAGGACCACTGGATCTATCTAGCCAGGTTTTAATTGCTATGCCCCTAAATTGGCTGGGTATTGTGTATTGTTTAAACTGTATCTCAGGAACACACATACATGCATATAAGTTTAGAGTTTTAGTTTTATATATAATGTCTCTACCATAATTTGAATCTTTATAATTTCTTCATTTTACTAAATCTTAATTTATACAGATTTTAACATTTTTTCTTTACACACACAACAGCTCATTTGCAACCCACAGTCACAATTATAGGGATCAGTGAAAATTGAATACAAGTAAGTAAATATCGATAGGTGCTGATATATTGTTCTGAATCCCTTTGTGTTGGCGGCAACGGCAATGTCGATATTTACGGTTTGGAATCTTGCTGAAGGTAATTCAAAATTCTGCAGAGCAGACTTGGTGCGTCTGTGAATCTTGGATTGTTGACAGATAGCACATTCTGCACAGAATGTCTTTATGGATTTGTCCATTTCAGGCCAAAATATCTTGCTTTTAATAATTTCTAAGAGGCACTTATTCCAGGGTGTGCTAAGCAATGTAAGCTAGTAAATATTGTTTTACGCATACCTCTAGGAACAAATGGCCTAGAATGTATAGTGGAGATATCACATAATATGGATCTGATTTTAGGGGAAATATTATATTCCTTTAGATTTTTATATGGCTTGATTTCATTATCTTATTTCTGTGCTTGTGCTATCTCTGACAAATCACAGGCATCTATTTGAACTGTGAGTGTGGGTCTAGATAGTCTGCAAATATATTCTTTTCGCCTCTGATATATATGATACCCTATATATATTCAGATAACACTGAAAGATGATGTTGCTTTCAATCGGATTTCGGTGAGGTCTGACTATGAAATGCCCCGCATGACGGCTTATGACCTGTAAACAGCACTACACTGCGACCCTCTATGCGGTAGCGAAAATGCAGCACAGAGAGATAAGCTGCGAGAAGCTCTCGATCGAACGTGGAATATTTTGTCTGTGCTTGTGAATTTTTTTTGGAAAAGAACCCGATTGGTATAGGTTGTTTGTCTACTATTTGATGTAAAGCTGCACCCGCTGTGTATTGACTGCTATCAGTTACTAGTACTCTGTCATTGAAGACTGGGGATGTGCTAATCCGGTTATCTCTACCAACTTATTTTTTATATCATCAAATGCATTTAGATTCTCGTTCATTTAGCTCAAATACTGATCTAGCATTTAATCGCATGCGTTCAGATAACAGCAAAATAATGCTTGCATAATTTGGAATAAGCTTTCAGTAAAAACCTGTCATGCGTAAAAATCGTCTTAAGGTTTTAGAATCTATTGGTTTAGGAAAATTTTCAATAATTTTAATTTTCTTTTGTGTAGGTAGTAAACCGTTTTTACTGCCCAGAAAGCCTAGAAAATCTAATTCCGTTATGCTAAATATGCACTTATCTATTGAATTTTTTAGGTTATTGTATTGTAGTACCTTGTCCAAGTCTTTTTTGTGTTACTGTTCATCATCGCTAAAAACTAGGATATCATTCAGATATATGAATACACAGCCCAGTTTGAAAAATATCCTATCCATGTAATGCTGAAATGTAGCAGAGGCATTCTTCAAACTGAAAGGCATGTATAAGAATTCAAACAGCCGAAAGTATGTAGCTACAGCGTTTTTTGCTACATCTTCAGGGTGCATTTTTATTTGATGATAGGCAGACAGTAGATCTATTCTGGAAAAGCATGATTTATTTGCCAATCGTGCTGTAATAGAATTTATATTGAGTACAGGATATCTATCTGTTTTTGTGATACTATTTAAGGCGTGGTAATTGTAGCGGTTGTATTACCATTGTTGTTGTGAACGTCGAACGACGGACGTCGGGGTTGCCATTATTGTAGTGACGGTGTTATCAATATTTAACTTTGGCTAGGAAAGGTGAGATTAAGGACAATGCGTGGACGCAATGCAATTTATATTTGACGTAAATAACACATAGAATAAAATACAAAACTGAACGGAATGATTTCAAAACATAACAGTTGAATCTATTAATGTTTGATGTACATGCATGTGAACTGAAAAGTTAGGACAGAGTCGTGTCCCTTTGATTAGGTATTTGTTGTACCTGAGTTCATATTAAGAAGTAATATTAAACTGTAATTTAGAAGAATAAGGTTTGGAATTGTGAATTGTAAAGTTGGTAAAAGTTCAGTAGAGATTTCAGAGTTCGTACTTGCGTGAATGTTGGTAATAGTCTTTAACGTCTGACCGCAATGGCTAAGACGGGAGTTCTTGAAGATTACATCTTGGCACTTGGTAGCAAGGAATGAGACGTGCGAGAGAGATGAATGAAAAGAAAACTCGAGGGAGTTTACGCATGTTGGGTTTATATAATGGTCGTGAGGCTCCCAGCATATGAGCGGGAAAACAGATTTGGTCGCGTGCAGGCGTTTTGATTGGTCGGAACTGACCAATCAACAAGCTAGATTGAAGGTGATTGACCAATGAATACTTGTTATATTTGTATGAAAGTAGGATGTTACTTACCAGATAGGAAGAGTTCGTTTCCTAAAAAGAGGTAAGGCTAGTTTGTTGCGGAAGATCCCACATAATCACCGCAAGCTTGATAACTACCGTTTGTTTTTGTACTAAATGTAAGGGAGAAGCCCATTCACCATTTGAAGGTCTAATTATGCCTGTACTTAGTAACTTTTTAAATTCCGCATGGGCGGCGTCTAATTTAGGTCCAGAAAGGCTTTTAGTCTCTATTCTATGATAAACGGCACCATATGTTTTATCTTATCTATTTGTGGCGAAGTAACACTTTATATTTGCCTATGATTTCACTAATATGTGCGGCCATATCCATTCCATTCACTATTACATTATCCACGGTTCCTATTATCGTTTTTAATACTGCTTTTCTCTCTGTTATACTATCGCTAATGCATTTATTTATACCGTCTACGACTAATTGGAATTGTTTCAAAAAGTCTAACCCTAGCAAGGGATTGGTAACGTCAGTGATTACAAAAGTCCATTGATAAGCACACCTTAATGAAGGTATTCTTATTTCCAATTTAGCCTGGCCATAGCATGCAATATGGTCACAACCATCAGATAAAAGGTGAACTGGTGTCGGTTCTAAAAGTACACCAACAACAGCTGAACGAGGCAAGATGGGAACACTAGCGCCTGTATCTACTATAAAATCTATTTTCGTAGCTCCTATCCTAGATGCTAGTGTTAGTAGTGGCGAACCTGACAGAGTGCGGGGAAAATTTGTCCCGGCTTTCCTGCATCAAAGGGTTTAGGTTAAAAAATTGGGTTGAAGTTAAAAAAATTACGACAAAACGCGAGTAAAAAACAGCAAGATTAAAGCGGACAAATTCTCTCTTTTAGGCGCGGACAAATAAAGAAAAAAACTCCTGCTCAGTGTGTAACAATAAAACAAGAAAATGTTTATTTACATATACAGAAAAAAATGGTAAAGGGATAAAGACAATTAGGAGTGAAAGAAAGGGAAAAGAAAAAATGTCCTTTAAGAGAAGAGAAAATTTTCATAACAGAAAAAAGGCTCTGAGCACCTAAAAAGTTCTTTAAGCGAGTAGAATTTTGTTAAGGTTTAGAAACACTCACAGTTCTTATAGAGTAGGAAATTTTTTGGTAGATATAGGAAGCTTGCAGTTGAGTGAGTTCGTAGGTCGACGACAAAAGTCCAGTGGGCACGACAGAAGGAGTGGTGAAGGGATGCAGTTTTCAATTGGGTTTTAGTAGTGGGTCGACTTTCATTCTCTTCAGCCCTTTTTAGTAGGTAGTTCTTTTTTGGTTGAAGGTGGTTCCGAAGTTGACTTGTGCTTTCTATCGTCAACCTCACAGACGGTAGTGGAATTCTCACTGCCAAATAGGCAAAGATTCTCCAAATTTATGGAGATTTGGTAGACTCAGAAGATTCGGGGACTTTTCCCTCCAAAATTGTTAAACAAATTTCCTGGCCCCTTCATTGGTCAGAAAATATATTCTTATCTCTGATAAGAACCAGGGCTCTGAGAGCCGGTTTTGAAAGTAATGAAAACAGGTTGGAGTGAACAAGCTGTGAGGTTTCACCCAGACTTTATGGCACCATGGAAAGAATAATAGTGGTGGAATTCCTTTTTATATTTTCCAGCTCTCTCGTTAGTCAGAAAATATATTCTTATATCTGATAAGAATCAAGGCTTTGGGAGCCGGTTTTGAAAGTAAAAAGAGGTTGGAGTGAGGATAGAAAAAATAGCGAGAATGTGAACTTGTAAAATATTGTTCTCAAATTAAATTCCAACAGGAGCTAACGCGACCCGCCCTACTGGCTTTCCTGATTCACTATGGGTAGGGGATGAAGGTCGAGAGTTTGGTAACATTCATACATTATTCTTTATGTTATGCGGCCATCTACACCATGGTTTGCATGTACGAGCCTTGTCTGCAAAGTAAACATGAGCTATGCAGACTTTTGGCTTTTGTTTTGCGAAAAAAGGACGCAACCCTGCAGGAATTGTGCTGTTCTTATGTTGTTTGGATTCAGGTCCTATAGCTTGGCAGACTGATGCATTTTGAATTAGTGTCATCAAGTTATCACATAGCCTACATATGTCTGTTAAAAGTTTTGCTGTATGCGCTGCTATAACCAGGGCAATTTATGGTGCAAGGGCTCTAACGGATTTATGGCCTACTATTTCATCACTTGCCCCAATTCTACTTGCTATGGCCGACATTTCTTGTAAATATAATGATAGATGACCAGTTAATGCGATAGTCTTCATTAATTTTTCTAACAGTTCTGGCCTGGTCCTTTCATAAGCATTCACAACTGATTCTTTGGGCTTCATATAATTTCTTGATTCTGAGACGGGGGCTGGAATATTTGTAACGACATCAGGAGGCAAGGCACTAATTACAGTGTAGAACTTTGTATCATCCGTGGTCACATGTCTCAAATGAAATTGTGATTCAATTATAATGAACCAACCGGCGACACTGGTCTCCATAAATTGTGGAGGTTTGACACTAACTTGCTGCGCCTCGATTTTATAAATTGTTTTTATACCACCATACGAAAATATACAAGAAGAAAGAGGAAACGAAAGAGAAGGAAATGGTAACTTGTCCAGGCTTTCCCGCATCAAAGGGTTGAGGTTAAAAATTGGGTTGAGGTTTAAAAATTTGCGTAAAAACGCGAGTAAAGCAGCAAGATTAGAGTGGACAAACTCTCTCTTTTAGGCGCGTACGAATAAAGAAAAAGCGCATGTTCGGTGAGTAATGGTAAAAGAAGAAAGTGTTTATTTACAACATATACAGAAAAAAAAAGGTAAAGGGATAAAAGGACGATTAGTAGAGAAAGAAAGGGAAAAGAGAAAATGTTCTTAACTTAAAAAAGGTTTGCTCAAAATATTTCTCTGAGCGCCTAAAGAGTTCTTTAAGCGATTAGATATTATTGTTAAGGTTCAGATAGATACATTCACAGTTCTTGTAGAGTTGGAAATTTGTTCGCAGATGAAGGAATCCTGCAGCTGAGTGAGTTTTAGGTCGACGACAGAAGACCAGTGGGCTCGTCAGAAGGAGTGGTGAAGGGATGCTGCTTTGGATTGCTCTTAAATAGTGGACCCACGTACGTTTTGACAGCCCTTTTTAGTAGTTCTTCGTTGGTGAAAGAGGTGCTGGATCTCCCTAATGTCGACCTCACAGACGGTGGGCAGAAATCTCACTGGCAAAATAGGCAAGATTCTCCAAATTTATGGAGTTTTGGTAGGCTCCGATGGATCGGGGACTTTTCCCTCCAAAATCGTTGTACATATTTCCTGGTCCCTCTATTGGCCAGAAAACACATTCTTATCTCTGACTAGCGTTGCCCGGGGATGTAACAGTACGAGATAGATCAAGTATCGACCATCATAAAGACTGAAAAATAAAATTGACAAAGATTATTGTTTAAGGTTGACGGACACGCATGTCTTAATTAGTTGTTTTTTTTTTACGAATTGGTAAAACCCGAACTCAAACAAAAACATTGTTTTCAATCATTATGAGTCTACCGATTGAAAAGAATTTTATTATAAACAATTGTCTTGTAAATGGAATTTTTAAAGCATTCTGAATGTAAAAATAAAGAAAAAAAGTGTGCAAGACAATAAGAAACACTACCTGTCAAAAAAAAAGTGAAGTTTTGTTGAAATCGGTTGAAAAATGTAGGAAATCCGATCCCATATATAAACGAACACACACACGCACAAACAACCTGGGTTTTATAAGTATAACTCGATATGAGTTGTCCCCCTTTCATTCTCGCGATGCCTCTTAATCGTGTTTTCAAATTGATTTCGTGCTAAAACAAGTGTGTTTTTCCAATTTTTGGCGCTGTCAGAACCATCGCAAGGTAATTTTACGTAGTCCTGTGAAGTTTTATTGAAATCGGTTGAAAAATGTAGGAAATCCGATCCAATATATAAACGTACACACACACACAACCTGGGTTTTATAATAAGTATGATAAGAATCAGGGCCCTGGGAGCCAGTTCCGAAGGTACTGAAAACAAGTTGAAGTGAAGAAGCTGTGAGGTTTCTTCCAGACTTTATGGCACCATGGAAAGAATAATGATGGCGGAATTCCTTTTTATTTTCCAGCTCTCTCCTTAGTCAGCAAATATATTATTATCTCTGATAAGAATCAAGGCCTTGGGAGCCGGTTTTGAAATTAAAAAGAGGTTGGAGTGAGGATAGAAAAAATAGCGAGAACTTGTGAAATTGTTGTTCTCAAATTAAATTCCAACATAAGTTTTATTAAAATTCTAATCATCACTTTTTAAAATAATAAATATCTCCGAAAGTGAAGGTAGTTAAAATAAAGGTAGTGTCATGGATAAAATGACCCTTTTGACACTCCGTTTTGTTTTTTGGGTTTTTTTGTTTGTTTGTTTTTTGCAGGCATGAAATTTCATGTTTGCCAAACAGAGAATAAACAGTCCATGGTAGAAACCCATGTTTTTATGTTTCTTCTTTAGTTGTTTAAATGCGAATAATACACACACACCTAGACAGTAACATGCAACATCTAAATACTATATGCACAAACAAAGGAATAATAAATTACCAGGAATTTTTAAACTACTTGTTTACTCGTATCATCAAAAAATGGCAACCATATTTAAATAATTTTGCAATTGTGTAGGTTATACTTTATACCTGAGTTATCTAGGATTCTCTTTTTACATATGATAGTATTATTCTCACTTGTAAGAAAGAACTCAGCATTTTAATTCATGGAAAGCAAATATATGCAAAGATATTTAACATGAAACAAAAGGAATAAAAAGCAATATATTAGTAAGCTGATCTCCCCTACTTACTAATGAGATTATTATACAAGTCATGTTTAGTTATTGGCATAAAGTAATGCCTCTTGTTAACTGTTAGTGTTAACAACAGAAAATCTACTTATTAAGAAGGCCTATTATAAAGTCACACTGCTTAGTGCTTCTTACTATGACAAAAAATGTTGAGTTAGTAACGGAAAAATTATAAATGTGGCGTATTTTATGCTACTTAACTTAGTGGAGAGTGCATATTGTAAATACTCATTGGGGCTAGTTTTTAAAAATTTGTTAATATTGTTGCTTTTATTCCAGACCATAAACGATAAATTGTACATATGGGGACTAGTATTTTCATGGAGACATTGAGGTATTATGGTGGATGTGATGAGAAAGGTAAGTAAGAATAATGTGTTGTTTTTTAGTGGAATATTGTTAATGTAAAGTATGATTGGGTCAGCGTTTGTGGCTAGCTAATAAAGTTACAGAAGACCGACCACTTCCCCCTTCCACGTTTCGGCCTTGTGCCACATTTTCTGGAATTTCAGAAATAATAAACTTAGTGTAGAGTGCTTCACTTTTTAATTTAAATGGTTATCGTGCTAGTTTCCTTGACCGTGGGATGAAGTTGTTTCTCTGTGGTTTGCCCAAACGTGTGACTTTGTGTATTTTATTTCACGCGGGACTAAAATTTAGAGGTCACCGATTACTTCCTCCTTCAGAATTATGGCACGTTTTTTTATGAAATTAAATAAATTCTATTGATCTCAGCAACAATTCATCAAGATGCAAGTTTCTTATGCTAATGAAGTGAAAATATACAATCTGAGTGCTGGAAAATCACTACCAGAGGTGAGATTTTCGATTAAGAATATTTTAATGTTCTGGCTTAACTTTTTGTCTTATAAATTAAATTTGCCACAAACACGTGGTTATGCGATTAAGGGTCTTCATTTCATTAATTTAATTTTTCTGTTGTCTTTTAAATTTTATATTTTTTGATGATATTTTTTTTTTTTTTTTCAATAATTGTGAATTTATATGTATCCGTGCTAAGAGACAACACGCTGCTTTCAGTTTTCATTTTTCATTTTAGAATCTAAGAATTAAATTCTGATATGGTTTTTAATTTTTTTTTATTTTTCCAGCACCCTATTCACAAATCTGTGACAAGGCAAATGGGGTATGACTATTCATTTTAATCGCGTTCTGTTTACGAATAAATTAGAGAACAGACCAAACTTGTTCACATTATTTGATCAAAAAAAAGTTTGGGTGCTGAATTGTTCTCAACCAAGAAGACTTTCTCTTAAAATAAAATTAACGTTTGTTCATCTGGTCAAGATTTGGGGAGGTAGATTGGGTTGAGAGCTTTTCAGCGCTTCTTCGTATATCATAACATTCCTTCATGAACACTGTATGATTCAAATTTCAAACAAAAAAAAGTTTTAGAAATTAGTTATTAACCCTTACTTTTCTGATAACCCATTCCAACTTCTTGGGATGAAAGCCTTAAGCCTTACACTTACAGTAATGGGCATCAGTACTGTATCGGACTGGATCTAAAAAAAAAAATATTGGTTGTCAGGAGACAACTACAAAAAAACAAATGCTATCAATTTTCATAACGAATAAATCAAATTTTCAAAAAATACATGTGGAAAAAGAGTACATTTCAAATTTTTGTGAGAAAAATGTGTATTTCTTAGTAATCACACTCACTAGTGTACATTACTGGCAGTAGATACCAAATGTAAATTACATAATGTTATAAAGGTGAATATATTAATTTTAACTAATTGTTTGGTATTTTTAAATAGTTTAACTGCACAATACACAATAGTTCAATAGAGAATTGCATGTAATTCACGGTATTTAAAACTAAGATAAATTGTTTGTGTTCACTAGATGATTATATTGTGTGAATCTGCCAATATTGCTTGTGTCCATTGTTTGTTTGTTTGGGTTTTATGGCATATCAACCACTGTGGGTTATTTAATGCCAAATCCAGTTTATATGAATTTTAAATGCCTATTTTGTATGGAATAAAAAATGTATAGCTGGCAACATTATTGTTTCAAAAAAAAAAAAAACTTATAGCTGGCAACATTTCTTTTACAAAAAAACGCATAGCTGGCAACATTACTTCTTTACAAAAAAACGGAAAGCTGGCAACATTATTGTTTCAAAAACTTAGAGCTGGAAACATTATCTGAGACCTTGCTGTTGGATGCAGTTTATCACCATACCCAGGACACGGATGTAGTTTACCATCATACCCAGGACGCGGATGTAGTTTACCATCATACCCAGGACGCAGATGTAGTTTATCATCATACCCAGGACGCGGATGTAGTTTACCGTCATACCCAGGATGCTGCTTGTGTCCAGTTCATCTAACAATTTCTTTTCTATGGATAGCAACATGTATGATTCAAAATTCACCCGAGACAGCAAATTTCTTAACCTTGTCTTTATGATATTTAGCATTGAAAATGTCTTCTCACATTGGATTTGAGTAACTAATAATGTGCAGATGACATAAGATTCTTATTCCTTTTTATTACTAAAACAGTTGTCTGTTTTTGTTCCTTTATTGCACTTTTATTTGATATAATGGGCCCATTTGTCATCGGGCAAGCTGATATCTTGGCCATCCAGCCACTGCTTAGAGCTAATTTGATAGATACTTATAATGCTTCCACTAAATTCATTCCCTTTCTTCTAACTTGCATTGATAACAACATTAACTTTCTAGTTGGTAGATGCAAACAACATTTCTGAACATACACCAGATTATCAAAACTACATCCAGCAACAAGGCTCCTGATTGAGAGATTGAAGGTTTTAACGAGCATGAAACCACCTCTTAATTGTTCTTGTTCCCAGGTCCACACTGACCTGGTGTGGTAGCACCTGTTAAGGTCCCATCTATGGGCAAATAGTTAATCCCCAAACAAAAGCAAAACACTATGAAAGTATAAAAATATATTTTTATAGTAAAAATACCAGCAATATATTTTTTCTAAAAATAAAAATGACCAACAATACATTTTATCTGTAGTTGAAAACATACAATTACATTCAAAATATTTATGTTTTAGCATTAAATAACCCATAGAGGTTAATATGCCACTAAACAAAATCCATCAACATGAAAGAACTTTCATGACATTAATCCATATAATATCCTACAATTTCTTAAACTGTATTCCAAAATATAACTTTAACATCACCACCTCTAGTAATTATGTCTACACAAATATATATATGTACAAAAGCTGAGTATCATCTACCTTGTATTCAATTGTGAAAGCAGAATGACCTATTTTTATTACTTCAAAACTACCCCCAAAATTTAATTTTCAGTATTAAATGACTCATAAGGAGTTGATATGCCATACTCCAGCACTGACCACTGTCATATACCCTAGTCGACGAATCGGTTTATAATGCGATCATACGCCGACCAGAAGATATATACATTATCACATCTGTGGAGAGATACAGGCTATCTCTTCCAAATCATGACAATGGACAATTGGTAAACAAAAATATTTTAAAGAACACTGTTCGATTAGGATAATCGAACAGTAATCTTTTCCCAGGTTCACTTCAGTTTCAACACGAATACTGATCCACAATTCAAGGATGAACGATAAGGCATAGTGAATTTTGATATAAGAATTTTAATATGTACATATATACAAAATATTAAAATAAAAGAAAAATATAAGCATGAGTAAAACATCCAACAACCATATCTCAAGACTTATGTTGGGATACCAAAATATGCCTAAATACAAGTGGATTCGACTGAACCCGAACGGATATAAAAAAAATAAGTATGAATAACTACGAATGCAGAAATCAATGCATAACCAAAAGAGATGGGACAGGATTTACATATTATTATTTTGACATGTGGAAAGGTGTTTGTAAGAACATAATATTTATGGATGCATGTGTATCTTTCTAACACGGATCCAAAATATATAATTACTTATCTTTATATTCAGTTCTCTTTTTTTATCATTGTCCTTTCTTTTCTCTCTCACATTTCCTCTTTTCTTTCTTTCCTTTTCTTTACACAAATACAATTTCACACATGGTCCGGCTGTAACAGAGATGTACACTTTCTTCCTCTCTCTGGTGTTTTTTTTTCTTTTTCTTCTTCTGTATACAGTTTCAAACACGATTCAGCTGCAACAGGGATATACACTTTCTTCCTCTCTCTGGTTTTCTCTTTTCTTTCCTTCTTCTTCTTTACACAATTCAGCTTGTAACAGAGATATATACTTTCTTCCTCTCTGGTTTTCTCTTTTCTTCAAACGCAGACTGTATTCTCAGCGTACAAATTCCCTTACGTCTTCTGTGATAAATAACGCGATTTATCGTCTTCAATTTGGGGTTAACAAACAGAAATACATGTTCTTATATTTCTTGTCCGGAGTTGCCTGGGATGAATCGGACAAGTTCCATCATTATCAAATGAGTCTCATCTTTCCATTCATAAGTTATCAGCGCTTCGATTTCGAGTCTTGCTCCTTCAAAGACAAGACAGCAACTGACTCCCAAGTAATTTTCTAACTTTCACATGTCCTGCATTTTGGCGTGAATTCCAGCTTACATCAGTCCCCTGTCTAGCTTCTGTCTAGACATCTGTTGCTACAGGTAATTGGGTCAGTCAACCTCTTGACTTGCTTTCCCAAAATGTCTCGAGACTCCCACGTGACCTCTTCTGTTGTCAGGTGAAGATTAACCTTGATATATGCGTGTATGCATGTTTGGGCTATCTGCATCCTTCACACCACATCATTGGTGTGTATAAATTTTTCACCTTTTGGGCTGTGAAACATGTAAAGTAATATTTGATGATTCCAGTGCTTTGGGTGGCTTTACTGACAATCTCAACTATGTATTTCCTTGGTGACAAGTCATTTGAAATAATTTCAAGATCTTTTTTTTCTTCTGCCCCATTTAAATAAACTCTATTCAAGAATACACCACGTTCAGCTTTCCACAAATTTTCAATACTATACATTTTCCAGCATTAAAATTCAACATCCATTTGTGACTCCATGCAGTTAAGGTATCGACGTCCTCATATAAAGCATGACTATCATCCAACTTACAAATGCTGTGATACAATTTGATATCATCTGTAGATATCTTAGAACTAGATACATGTGACACTATTTAGCTATGGTAATTGGCTAACTAATTAATCATAGAAATTAAAACAGAAAATAGCTCTTTTTTTCGCTTTAAGAAGGTCTATCTCGAAACACAGAATGATCAATGAAAAAAAAAGATTTTAATTCTATTTACAAAAAAAAAAAGTTACTTTTCATAAAAGACTGTGAACCCAGGAAGAAGCCATGTGTGAGGTCTTGTCCCGTCAAGTTAATTTATGTCTCGCCGAGGGAGATAGAAAGAAAGGCAAATATGGAATTATCAGCCAAAACACTTGCCGGTCATAAAAATTTTGGCTGGAGATGAATGCCGATACAAGCAGGGAGAATCAATGTTAATTATCTTTCCAAGATATCATTTTTTTTTTTTTTTTTTTTTTTTTTTTTCTTGGATGCAGGCAAAGAGAAGTAATGTGGCAATTATAAAATTTTGGCATTGTCCCGATATAGGTGAGAGGATTGTTATCATTTACTTTACAGACGGTAAGACGTCAAATAGCAATGTGGCAATTGTAAACTTTTGGCAATTCCCCAAAAATAGTGGAGAATTGAGATTTGGCGCAATAAAAGAATTTAATTTCTTAACAAGTCAAGGATTCCATTATAAAGCTAACTTAGCATAAAGAACCAGATGGCAAACTTTGACAGTGATTAATGAGATGTTAGGAATGCTGGCTAAGTGACTTTTGGGTGGCCCAAGAAAAAGAGAACATATGATAAAAATTTAATTGGCAATGTGGATTTCGTAAAGATTTTGTCCGATGGGAAAGGAGAATTTTGTAAACAAAAATTCTAGATTATAATTTTAAGGAGGCCAAGAGATCATTGGTCGTATGGCAGCATGGTGATAGGCGGAGGTGAATAGATGAGAAAGGCGGAGCAGATGTTAACGCCCACTGAAGGGATTGGTATGAGATATCAACGTGAGAGAGAAAACGTCTAGGAGGATAGCTCTCCTCCGACCTTCCCTCACAAACGACAGAGACCCCCCCCCCAAATGGGAAGTGGTTAAATTTCCAAAACTAGGAAATAATTAATTTTCCTGGCCTGACAACAAAGAGATTTCTTGTTAGAAATCGAGATTTACCAAGAACCCCGGGCAGTGTCTGCCCCATGGGTTTTGGTCGGTACTCATATAAAAGAACGTTGATGAGTGAGAATCAGTTGAGGTCAGAAGTTGAGTTGAGAAGAGTTGCAGTTCAGCTTCAGACAGAGCCAGAGACAGTTTGAATAGCGGGAACCAGAGTGTTGCCTCACAGAAGCTGACCGAGAGATTCCATGACTTCGCCTAACCTACCCATAGCAAGTTATACTGACGAACAAAGTTAAGCTAGCACTTAAAAACTAAACCTGTTGACTTAGAGGACCAACTTGCTTGAAACATAGAAGTGTCACATTTCGTAGGAAACGGGTTGGGAGAAAAACATGCTCCTGTATATAACAGAAGGATAAAGTTGAATTGTTATTTCCTAACATACTTGACCCTCTTGGGTTTTTCTTTTATTTATTTTTTTTTCTTTGTGCTTGTGCGGTGCCACCTTCAATTGAAAGACCTTTGCAAGTCCATATATATTACATCTATTTTGATAAAGTTGTCAATGCTTTCTGTCCAAACAAGACAGTAACCTAGAGATGCAACTGCAACCAAACTTAAAATCAAATCATTTAATTTTAAAGAAATAGTTTTTTCAAAATGTTTCAATTTCCCTCATTTATTAGTTGAAAAATATGTTTGATATAGACTGCAATGAGACAAAATATAATTGAACAATAGAATGACTACAATTTGCTTCTACTGCTATCTTAAATAAAAGTTCAACATTCATAGAACAAGCCAAGCTTATATATGTAAAAAGATAAAAACAGGATTCACATGAATTTGATCATGCAGTTGCAAGGTGCTTTAAATAAGTGATTCAATACAAACAATAGTTTTAGATCATTTCAGAATTTTATTTGAATCGGCCAGTTTACAAGTTGGAAAATAATTTGAGTATAATTCTAAAATAAGAAAAAAAATTTAATATTTTCTCTTTTTTTTTTTTTTTTTTTTTTTTCAGTGGCTCACAGACAGAAAGAAACGTCAACTCCAGAAAAATGATTTAGGTAAGTTTATAAAGATATCCATCTATTAGAAAAGATCATTTGGCTTTGAACTTTTTATAATGCTCTCTTACTCTTGATAGTTATGTAGGGAAACAGGATATCAGAAACAGCAGTGTTTCTCAACCTCTTTTAATTTATACTTGTAGAATAACTAAAACTCTGGGTCGCACTTTAAATTTTAAAAAAAGAAAAATTAGTCATAAAATTTGAAAATATGAAATTTTGATTTAGCATTCCTGAAGAAGATTAGCAGTACAATTTTCATTTAAAGGGATTTATGAAGAACCTACTATTTTTTTTCTTTAGAAAGGCTGATAATGACTGATTTAAATATCTTGAGAAAGGCAAAAGGGAAAGTATTCTCCACTCCTTACGGATTAAGGAATTTATCATACAGTTCAAAATATCAGATGACAAGGATTTGACTTAGACATGGAAGCCATGTGCTTTATCTCTCTAACTTTTTAAAAATAAAGATTTTTTAAATGTAAAAATAATTCATAAATTACTCTTCTGTTAACTTGGGGCACACCTGGCTACCTTTCAGGGTGCATTAATGTGCAGCATTTCAGATTATTGCATTAGGCTATTTAGGGGGGAATTACAACAAAACACTGTAAATACATCCAATTTTATCTCATTTTATACACAACTATCAGTAGAGCCCGGCGTTGCCCAGGGATGTAACAATAAGAGATAGCTCAAGTATCGACCATCATAAAGACTGAAAAATAAAATTGACAAAGATTATTGTTTAAGGTTGATGCACACGCATGTTTTAATTAGTTTTTTTTTTTGTTTGTTTTTTTTTTTTACGAATTGGTCAAACCCAAACTCGAACAAAAACATTGTTTTCAATCGTTATGAGTCTACCGATTGAATAGAATTTTATTATAAACAATTGTCTTGTAAATGGAATTTTTAAAGCATTCTGAATGTAAAAATAAAGAAAAAAGTATTCAAGACAATAAGAAACACTACCTGCCAAAAAAAAAAGTGAAGTTTTGTTGAAATCAGTTGAAAAATGTAGGAAATCCGATCCCATATATAAACGAACACACACACACACACACACAAACAACCTGGGTTTTATAATAAGTATAACTCGATATGAGTTGTCCCCCTTTCATTCTCACGATGACTCTTAATCGTGTTTTCAAATTGATTTTGTGCAAAAACAATTGTGTTTTTCCAATTTTTGGCGCTGTTAGAACCACCACAAGGTAATTTTACGTAGTCCTGTGAAGTTTTGTTGAAATCAGTTGAAAAATGTAGGAAATCCGATCCAATATATAAACATACATACAGACACACACACACATACACACACACAATCTGTGTTTTATAATAAGTAAGATGTTTTTTTTTTTATTTTAGCTAGTTGTGTTGCATAAATGGTTTCTTCATATAAACTTGTGATCATGTATAATTCCCTATTCTCCTGATTTGGCCCCATCTGACTATCATCTGTCCACCAACATGAAAAAATACTTGGCTGGGAACAAGTATCACAGTGATGATGATGTTATATCTGCTGTTGATGACTTTTTTGACCAAAAGAAAGAACAGTCTTCTTTGAACAGTCAGACCTCAATTTACCTGTAAAAAACAATGCAATTATTAATTTTTCATTTATTCAGTTTTATGTTAATACAATTCTTTATTGCTTTGAATTTGTATTGTTTCTTCTTCATTCTGCCACCAAATGCTTAGTATCTAAAAACACCTGTTCATCATATTATAACATGCTTATATCTCGTTTATTTTTTAGATTATTTTGATAAAATTAGTATGGAAACAAAATTTAACTTTTTCTCTTTCTAAAGATTAAATGCTTTCTCCCATATAATGATTAGTTTTTATTCAACATCTCTTTAAATTACATCATTATTTCAATGAAAAATAGTTTGTTTTTTTTTAAAATGATTTTTAACTTGTTTGAAACCTGCATCTTCACTTACACACTGTTAAATTGGCATTTTTTGAAGACAAACAATTACCATATTTCAAGGCCCAGTTTTTATGAAATTTGAATGGTCATAACTTTGTTGCTAATTGAACTACCAAGATAAATCTGGTACCATTTGTTTATGGTTTGTAAAGATTTCTATGCCTTTATTAAAGGTTTTTAGATATATTGAAAAAAATTTGAGTCTGGGATACCTAATTGTAGAAAGGTTAAATTAATATAATATGTTTCTCTGTACTGTAAACACTGTAAAATGGTATCAGATATGTCCTTTACACTTGGACTCACTCAACCATTCATATCATGAGACTCCACTAAGGAGTATTGAGCCAGAACTCTCAAGATGCTAGATGTTGCTGTAACAAGCAAGTTTTTATAGGATGGGGTTGCTTGTTCAATGCCCAACTAGTTTTGAACTTAGTGTTGTCCTTCTAGACTGATTACCAACCAAGGCTGGAAAGCTTAGTTGGACCTAGTACTTCACCTATAACTGAAGGGAGAGATGTATTCTTACCTTTCCCAAGGCTATTTGTGCAAAAGTGAATGCAATGAACTCAACTGGAATTCAAAGTTGGCTTCCTGATTTCTTATTCTGCACCCCTATTGCACCTAGAGCTGGTGCAAGGGTTTCATGGCAACCACTGAATGTACAATTCACCCCACCATCCCAATTTTCTAAAGGTAGTGCTCATATAAAATATAAAATTTATTGTAACTTTATTATTTACAATAATGGATCATATGCAATATACACTGTGTGCCAAATTATTATCGAGATAACTTTTTTTTCTAATATTTCAAAAACCGTCCAATCAATTCACACAAAATTTTCACACAATGTTGGCAACACCTTACTGATCTGCACAATGTAAACAAACTGGCGCCATATTTGTTATCAACACGGTGATTTGAGCGTGCCAAATTATTATAAAAGTGTAAGAATTTAGTGAAAAGATGGGCTGTAAAAGCAGTTTAATTGATGCTGAAAAGAAAACTATCACCTCAGAACTCGCAAAAGGTAAATCTACCCTAGAAATTTCTAAAATGATAGGGAGGTGGCATCAAACAGTGAAAAAGTTCACCGCCAACCCTACACAATTACGCAAATGGGCAGATAAAGGCAAGCCGAGTGTTATTTCACGTCGTCTCATGTCACGACTTAAACGAGAGGCCACAAAGAACCCTGGACTTTTCAGTCGCATTGGGGATCCTACTGTGTCTAAAAGTACTCGGTGTCGGTATCTGAGGGAAATAGCAACAACAGTCAAACCTGTATCGAAGCCTCCGTTGATGAGAAATCACATTCAAAATCGATTGAAATGGGCCGAGGACAATATGAAGATTAACTTCTCTAATGCTTTGTTCACAAATGAAACTCGATCAGCACTTGATGGGCCAGATAGATGGTGCAAAGGCTGGGTAATGAACGGACAGAATTACCATCAGCATTTGAGATGCCAACAAGGCGGTGGAGGCATAATGATCTGGGGTGGTATTATTGGAAAAACATTAGTGGGCCCATGGAGAGTACCAGATGGCGTCAAAATGACTGCTGATGCATACATAGTGTTTATGAAGGAGCATCTTGAACGGTGGATGAAAAGGCAAAGAGTTGCCTTCAGAAGGGCCATTGTTTTTATGTAGGATAATGCTCCCTCACATGCTGCTCACAAGACTACTGAAACAGTTAGGCTTCGATGGACCTCGAAAAATGAAGTGGCCAACAAATTATCCGGATTTGAACCCAATCGAAAACTTTTGAAGCATCATGAAGCGAAGACTGTACACCAACGGACGACAATTCAGGAGCAATGCTGAGTTGTGGGAAGCAATTCTTGACATATCTCACGGCATTACAGCAGATGACATCCTACAATTAACAAATTCTATGGATCGTTGACTTCTTCAAGTAATTTCAAAACAGGGAAAGCACATTCCCTATTAATTTGTTTAAAACTGTGCCTTTGTTTGTATCTGTTATTATTTGTATGATTATCCTATTTATTAGCTTCTTTTGATCATAAACATTCACGTGCAACATTAATAAACGTTTTGTTTGATCAATTCTGGGAATTTTACTAAACCTTTCTAATAATTTGGCACGCTCAAATCACCGTGCTGATAACAAATATGGCGCCAGTTTGTTTACATTGTGCAGATCAGTACAAAAATTTCAGTGATTGTGCAGGTCACTGTTGCCAACAGTGTATGAAAATTTTGTGTGAATTGATTGGACGGTTTTTGAAATATTAGAAAAAAAATCTCTAATAATTTGGCACGCAGTGTAGGTGAACTAGGCAATATAGGTCAATCAGAAAAATTGAAAATAAATACAATGTATCTAAATACAAATTAGAAACCTGTCATAATAGATCATTCCATCTTAAATAAATCAACAATGTTTTGTGGCAATTTTTAACATCACCTTGAGATTTTTCTTGTGGAATAATTTTAATGCATTCAACATTATGGATAAAAACAATACCAAATTTTATGTCTTTTTCAGGACTTAGCATTAGTAAAACAAATTCACTGAGTTGGACCCAGAAAAAAATAACAACCCAGAATGACATCAAATTCACAGGAATTTTTCATTCTTTAATAGTCAGTTGTGCTTAGTTTAATTTGTAACATATATAAATGTAGGTAGAAAAAAAGGAAATGTTGATAAGATAGCAAGGGTCACAAAGCACTACCTGGGCCTGTCCCCCCGCCAAATCAGACTCCCTCCCCCTAGTCGGGGGTAGTATGCACAGGCCCTGATTGTACCATCCACACATGATTGGATGCAATGAGTTAAAGCTTCATCTGATAAATTCATTAATTAATAATCAGCAAGCCTACCTTTTCAAACTTTATTTGGAAGACATTTGTAATTAATCCTTAAAGTTTGGATAATATCTGTAAGAATAATCATGAACATTTACACTGTTGCATGAGTCTCCACTTTTGTTGCAAGGTTTGGATGTTTTTCAGTAAATGTTTCATGACTCCTGGAACATTTACCCTGCAAACAATATTGGACAAAGCAGACTCATGTGAATGCAGGTAAAAAATAAGAAACACAACATAGAATTTAAACCAATGATAATTAATGCATGTATTAATAAAAAGAAATTACATTAATGTGTACACAGTTAAAAATAAAGGAAAAGATATTAAAAATGAGTTTGTTTGTGTGTGTGTGAGTTTAGTTTTCAGCCGACTGGGGAAAGAAATGCAACCCAGTGGGGACACTTTTATCTACAACCTGCTACATCTTGGAGCAAGAAGAAAGAAAAAAAGAAGATACAGACTTAAACAGTGTCACCTAACAGGTGTTTGGTAAAGACAAGTGGGTTAACCCACAATTCAAACTTATTTTATTTTGATATCTTGTAGGTTATTTGTAACATTAAAATAGGTTTTTATTTTGAAGCAACATGGTGTTGGCCTTTAAAAGTTATTCCTCATCCCATGAACAACTCAAAATGAATGCAAATCTGCTTTGCATATAATACAGTGTGGTAAAGCAGCTTCCTTATACCCAAACTCAACGTTAAAATAATTGAACATTTTTTTTTTTTTTCAAAAATAAAAATGCTACTTAATGTTTAAATACCTGTTATTATTTTAGTTATCTTAAGTTTAACCCTTTAAGGCTGGAAGTGATCAAATGCCCCTGCAAGTTTTACATGCTTACAACTTTTACAAAGTTGTAGACCAGTAACCATCCTGGGTATGACAATAAGCTACATCTGGCAGCAAGGCCTCTAATTGGGTGGTTTTGAGGAACATGGAACCACCTCTTAATTGCTATTGTTCCCAGGTTCACTGACCTGTTAGGTGTCCAGCTATGGGCAAATAGCTAACCCCAAACAAAAACAAAACACTATGAAAGTATAAAAATACATTTTTGTAGAAGTGCCAGCAATACAATTTCATAGTAAAGGAAATACTAGCAATACATTTTTGTAAAAGAAATTACTAATACTTTCAAGAAAATTAGATTTTGTCATTAAATAACCCATGAGGAGTTGATATGCCATTAAGCAAACAAAAAAAATATAACCAGTAATACCAAGGAGGCTAAGTTTGACATCATTTGAAAGAGAAAACAATTCAGTCAGAACTCCAGGGATTTAATAATTAAAATCCCTTAAGAGCTGACAGGATTAAAATTAGTCCCATTCCTGAAAACTATAAATTTCAATCAGTTTGTGATAATTCCCCTAGTTTTGAAGCTGATCACAAATAATCCAACAAATTCCATCACATTTATTATTTTAGATAATTTCAGTATCTTTTTTCTATTTTCTACAGACATTCGGCAGCGAATTGAGCTTATCCAGGATTTGGAGATGCCTTCAGTCAGTTCCACAATTGAAGCCACACCTGATGGCAGTGCTATTTATGTTACAGGTAAATGTTACATTTTGAGAATAGGAAAATCAGCAAACCTGAACCTTCATGCCCAAAAACAACAGAGCGTCAAAAGGACAGTTTTTCCATTGACACTGCTATTATTTTAACTACCTTCACTCCACAACAATATCTGTTTTAAAAAGTGATGTTTAGAATTGTAATAAAACCTAAACATATGATGAAAGTGAATTTATACATATTTTTTGTCCATGAGAATTTACAACAAAAATATTAAATACTATTTATTTATTAGATTGTTTATTTATAAGAATAATTTTATATTTACAACATTCTCAGAACATACAATTAACACTAATGCAATGCAATATTTATCATTTACCAATTTATACAAAAATAGGTATGAAAACAATTTTTTATTCATAAATTAATAAACATTTACTAAATTATTAAAATATGTGAAACAATTAGAATGAAATCGTTTTTATTTACCATTTTATAAAGTTTGAATCGATTGTCACTTAGGCAATGTTTTGCCAACCATTCCAATAAACAATCTAATAAATAGTGTAAATAAATAATCTAATAAATAATTAGTGTTTATTATTTTGTTGTCATTTTAAAAAAAAACAAAGAAAATGTACAACTTTCATGTTTAGATTTTATTAACAATTCTAATCATCACTTTTTAAAACTAAGCATTGTCATAGAGTGAAGGCAGTTAAAATAATAGCAGTATCAGTGGGAAAACTGTTTTTTTGATACTCTGATTTTTTTTGTGGGTATGAACATCCCAGTTTGCTGGAAAATCTTAGTATTCAGTTTGTGGGAATGAATGTAAGTATTATGTAGTCACATCGTAATCTTTCCCAAGTTTATATGATAACCTATGAATAGAATTGAAATTAGATCTTTTTTCTGTTTTTCTTTCATTCCTAAGTACACCCAGTATAATATTCTCTTTATGAACCTTGTTTCTTGAAGTCACAATTACAATTATGAAAGAGGAAGCAGCCAAAAGCACTTGAAATTTTAAAGAATAAACATAAAACCAGGTCCATTGGTCAGTTTTTCACTAACTGAACAACTTTCTGATGATTCAATTCCCCTCTGCATCAGTGTGAGCAAAATGACTGGAAAATGTCCAGTGTACATTCAATAAAAGAAAGGTGGAATATTGTTATGAAAAGAAAAAAAACTGATTCTTATATTCAATATGTTAAATTTTTCTAAGGATATTATCCAGGCAGCAGAAAGTCTGTTCATTCCTGAATTACTCTGAGAAAAATTCATCAGGCAACTGAAAGTCCTCCCATCTAGAGAAAAACAACTAGCTTAAATTGGGCTACTTGGGCTGAAATAGATTTTACTGGCAATGCAGTCATACAAAATCAGTCACTTTTCATTCAAAATCATTTCCAGTCCATTTTGTATGTTTATGGCGATGAAGAAGAAAACCAAATCTTACATTGGAAAAGAATTTGTGTTCTATCTGTTGGGAAAATAATCAGAATCAAGATCGGGGTGATTTCATTAGGCCTTGAAATATGGTAATTGTTTGCACTTCCCTACTAATCTTGAACAATTCCAATCTTTCTTACCCTAATAAAAGAATGTTACTTTGGACCACAGTATTGTAAGCCAGGCACATTCAAACTACCATTTGAAAGTGCTTGCTGCTCTGTATATTAAATCCTACACAATCAAGTTACCTTCAAATACATTAATAATTTTCATTGTGTATTCCATTTATTTCCAGGTAAATAACTTTTAAACTTTTCTTTTTTTATTTTGTTAAAGAAATATTATCTTGTATTGTAGATCTGTGGGGTCAGTCTACCTGGATTTTAGGTGGAAAAATAAAATCTGAATGTCATAGCCACAAATACAACATAAAAGTATAAACAATGCAAAGAAATGATCTTTGCAGAAAAAGATGATGACCAAGCTAAATATAACAATAACATTTATACATGTATTTACATATTAAAATTCAATGTTCTTTATGGTGGCCATGAAGAGACCAGTAGTTTGATTGTTCGAAAGGATTTTGTTATAAGTGAGGAAAACAAGCAGTATATTGTACGCCAATGTGTGTGTGTGTGTGAAGCACACGCTAATGAAACGTGTGACTAATGAGTGCAGTAGCAGTAATTTTAAATACGGTGAACAAAGAGAGAGGAGACAGGACTTACTTTGATCATGGTGTTGTATGTTTTTCAATGTAGAAAAATCATTGCTGACTGATGCGTTGTCATGGTAACGTGTGTCTATGCTGTTGATTGAGGTGGGGCCTGGTTCACTGACTGTTTGTTGCAGATCTAGTTACTGACTGTTTCTGGTGAGCTGTTTTTATCGCTGTGGCTAGGCTCCAAATCACTATCTGAGGTTTGCATCGTAATGTACTCAGTAATTCAAGCCATGACCCCTTTTCTAGGTCATTTGGAGTTCAGCCATGCGAGCATCAGAGAAAGCCCATCACATGGCTTGTCCTATCCAATCAGGTTCCAGAAACCACTTATTTAATTTGGAGCTCTGTTTGTACAGAATTGTAAAAAAAGTTTTTGTATGTACTGAATTTAGTAAGATTTATTTGTAAGCATCTGTTGCTTGTGCTTCACTATGTTTCCTAATCTGAATTAGCTCTTGTATGTCAACAGCAATTCTTAGTTTGTGAACTTTTTGCCTTATTACTGTTAATTTACCTTGCATATATTGTTTGCTTGTTTTATATTATTTTTGCTCTGTTCGTTTCTTTTCTTTTTTGTTGTTGTTGTTTATTGCAAACTTTGTCAATTCTGTTTGTTCAACAGTTTTGCCATTTACATTTGCTCTACAATATTAGAATCAACAAAAGGATAATTAATTTTGTGTCTTCAATTTCTAGGTGCCTACAAACCAAGAGTGAGATGCTATGAATTAAGTAACTTGTCACTAAAGTTTGAACGAGGGCTGGACTTGGAAGTTGTGAAGACAAAGGTCCTTTCAGATGATTATTCTAAAGTAAGAAGTTTCTTGTCTATATGAATACCAATGTTCTTTGCTTTATAACTGTACAGTTGACTCGATAAAAGCCAAGTCAGCCCTCCCCAACTCAATATTCTAACAGTATTTATACTGGCCCGAGGACTACCAGTGTTCTTTAATTGGCGTCCCCATGTCAACGGTTTTCCTGTATCTTTACATGTCCCCCCCTACTATGATCACAATACCTAGATTTTGTGGTCACTTGTCTGGATAGCTTCGAGTACTCATGCATTGGACCCCGCATTTGTGGGGACAATGGTCTTGTTGGCCGTGTAACTCTTGTGCTTCACCATAAAATAGGACTTGATGGGTGTTGGTTTTCCTCCACTTCCATATCTGTGTGGTCCTGGTCTGCTATCACCTCATCATCAGTCACATCTACCTCCATTATTTCTGGTATGTCCCCTAAATAACATAAAGTAGAGGTGAGGCATTTTAATCTCAGAATTTGTGGGAGAATTGAGCTCCAATTTAGGATTCATATAGATTCCATAATATAGGCTTTACTTAATTAGCTGTTATATTTCTCTAACTTTTCTAGGTCTTTTGAATGAGATCAGACCAGTGTGAACAGAGGAGTTGCTTGGACACACACATACACTGTACTTTAAATATAAGATACAGTTGGTCATTGAAGAGAATTGTTTGGCTCTGACAAAAAAGAAATGACAACAATGTTCTGGAGAATGTTTCATGAAAGGAAAGTTTTATCTTTCCAACATCATGTGTTGAAGAACATATACTAACAGCAAAGAGATATTGTTAAGGAGGGTTTCATTCACCAGTTTAGCCCCCCTCCCCGGTACTGCTGGTTATGAAATATGGTTTTGGAAATCTACAACTTTGTAAAACTTGTAGCTTTCCATAGTGTCTCCAGTGCTACTCATTTGAGGGCATATTCAAGCATTCCAAAACTGTAAACACACGAGTCTTGTGGGCACATGTGGGTTCTTCTAGTCTTAGAGAGTTAAAAAGAAGCACTTAAATTTTGTTTATTTTATCATGTTTCATTTATTGATGAGAAGTAAGAATATTTTTTTAAGGAATTTGTTGCTTTTTGAATAAATATACTAGTATTTAATTAAAAAATTTTGTATCTTCTCAGTATTGTCCCCCAAATACTAACCAGTTATCCCAAACTAATATTCTATCATCCCCAATACAATGGGACAGCATTAATCTTGAGCCCTATTCCCACTTCTGTGTAAGTAGTGCTTATCCCTAAATAGGGCTGCTTGGTCATGGATGTAGGACTTTAAAAAAATCAGTGTCACTCCCTTTCATTTGATGAGCAATCATCAGACATTGCAGTTATTGGACTAAAAACTTCAAACAATATCTTGTCTCTGTCTATATTTCTGAGATGAAGTATTGTAACTACACTATTTACATTGTTTAGACTGTTGTCCTAGTCTTTATTGCCATATTCACAACATTTCGGCCATTGTATGCCCCAGCCTTCTTCACATGATATTAGTTGGAATTTCAAACTGAAGCCTTTATTTAGTCCGGGTAAGGGTTAGGTTCTAGTTCCACATGCCATGCCTTTGGATATCTCAGTTTCAGTTAATTCCCCTTGGTAACTCAACTCTCTGAGTTTTTGTTTTCTCTACTGTGGGCAGGTATTGAACTCACAACTCTTTGGGTCAAGTCACTTTTGGATCACTCAACCAACATTTTTATCCACTGGGCCATGAGATATCCAAAAGCACACCAAAAGTCTCTGTTGTAACCTAGAAAAAATTACTGAATGAGGAATAACCAAAATGGAGGTTGGAAATGAAATGGTAATATTTATAACATCAATACTCACCAGTGGCGTGAAGTAGGTAAACCACTGCTAGTGATGAACTACTTAGACAGCATATTACCCCCACTTATAATAGTGTCCAACATATTTATGTGGATTGGGACATACCCATTCGTGTTCATAGGTACGGTATATATTAGGTTGGTGCAAAAATAATGACGTGATAATGTCGTTTTTTGACGTATTTTTTAACGTCAAAAAACGACATTATTATGTCATTATTTTTGCACCAACCTAATAACAGTCTCTTTGTGTCAATTTTTTTGATTAGCCAAATTATTTTATTTCTTGGCATTCCATTCTTTTTTTTTTTTTTTTTTTTTTTTCATAATGGAAGTTATGCATGGAGCCTCCCTGAGTTTTGGTATTTTTCAGTCACAAATAAGTAAGCTCAGCTATAAAACAACAGAAGTTTGCAGGAGCAATGTTAAGTCTTTTTATTTGAGGGTTATCTTCTCATAGGTTGAGAAGTATAGAAAGAAAAGTTCAGAGAGATAGAGAAAAAGAAAGAGATAAGGGTTTTAAAGGAAAGCACAAATGCCTTATTTTAATCTTTTTTATTTTTGTTTATATATTTTATTTTTATTGGTGTGACATTATTGGCTACAGGCAGATGGACTGACCCAGAAAGCACTTATCTCAGGTTAACATTTAAATCCTGACTGGAGTGTTCCAAGCTGGACACACTTAAACCCACTGATCAAGATTGATGAAAAAAACATGTTTAATTCAGGCTTAAAACATTATGCTGATTTGGATAATAATTTTTCACTTGAAGATAATGATTAGAGGAAGTGTTGCATGTGGCCTGTAAGAAAAGATAATTAAGTATTTTTTTACCTTTTTCTGGAGATATGATTTCTCCATAAAATAAAAATAAATTTTTTTCAAGGGGGGATCTTTTCCATAAATTGAATTCACCTAAAATTTGAAATAGTTGAGATGGTTAGCTTTTAGTTACAGTTCAGACTGCCCTTTGTTACAGTCCCTAAAAAGGGATTGGTCAACCGGATCAAGTGAAACTCCAAGAGTAATAACAGGTTGTTTCTAAGGTAGTTGCAGGAAGGAGAGGGGGTAGCAGCTATCAGTGGAAGTCAGAGATGTTGCAGAAGGCAAGTTGGAGTTGGATGGGTGGATTAACTCTCACTGCCACTAAGGGGCTGGATAATTTTTTTTTTTTTTTTTTTTTTTTTTTTTTTTTTTTTAAACATTACACCTCGAGCAAGGCAGGAAGTCACTAGGATGCAGGGGGTTGCAGAAGATTTGGAGCAAGAGCAGATAGGAGTGATAGAAGAAAGGATGAGGAGAAGGATAGTGGATAGATCAAGGTGACTGGAGATGTCGATTGACATTACATTTGAATAGTTGGAGATTATAGCTCTCAGGGAAACAGTAATAGGGAAGGGTGTTCCACAGACAAGAGGTGCGAGGTATGAAGCTATTGTAGTAGAAGAGACTGCTACATTTAAAAGTTTCTACAGTGAAAGGGTGAGAGTAGGATGCCAGCCTCGTAGGGCATCCGTGGCATTAGAACAAATTTCTGCAGTATGGAATCTTTCCTCACTGCAAACTGCCCGGATATACTGGCTCTGTGTGAGACCAACCTTGTCTCGTCTATTCCCTCTTCTGATCTCTCAATCCCCAGCTACCTTCCTCTCCTCAGGAAAGACTCTCTAACCCACATGTACAGCCTTAGTGTCTACGTCAAGGACCACCTCCCTCTGGCCAGAGAGTTGTCTCTTGAATCGCCAGACCATTCGTACATGTGTCTCCGACTATCTCTCCTCAACGCCATAAGCTCTCCCTTCTTCCTCTATCGCTCTCCATCCTCTCAAGACTGTGGATACTCAATAGCATATCTGACAGCATAGATAAGGCCCTCTCTCTCCATCTGTTTGCTCACATATTCGTGTTTGGTGACTTTAACGCCCATCATACCAAGTGTCTCGAAAATGCTACTACTGACCGGGCAGGCATTCAAACACTTAATTTCTCAATCCCTCATGCAGATAGTTAATTTCCCCACGTGTTTTGTCCTCAACCTGGAAGGTAAGGCCTCTCTTCTCAATCTGTGTTTTACCTCCATCCCCGAATCTTGTAGTGCCATGCAGCTCTGCCCTCTTGGTAACTCCGATCTCCTTCAACTCCACCCCCCACAAAGAACCTCCTATCACTAGAACCTTGTTCTACTATCAACTAGCGGATTGGGACTCATTCCGTGACTTCCTCCGTGATGTCCCCTGAGATGTTGTCTTTACATTCCCTGTCCAAGAATGTGCTTCTGAGGTCTCATACTGGGTTAAAGCTGGAATCGACACTTTCATCCCCTTAAGGAAATTTAAGGTCAAGTTGCACTCCTCCCCTTGGTTCTCCGCTGCTTGCTCAGCCGCCATTGCCCATAGGAACCACTTCTTTCACCTATTTCATAGCGACATGTCAGACTGCAATAGACGTCTCTGCCTCCGCCTGTAACGAGTGTAAGCTTGTCCTCAATGAAGCTAAGTCAATATTTGCTGCTCGGACGAAGGAGCATATTGCATCTCGCAAATTTGGCTCCAAAGATTATTGGCAGCTTTGCAAGAACGTCCTGAACAATAGAAAACCCTCCATACTTCCTTTGTTCAACCATTTCGAGGTCCTGACCTCCTCTACCGACAATGCTGAATGCTTTGCTCAGAAATTCGCATTTAATTCAACACTCGATTCCTCCTGTGTACCCATACCAGACTTCCCTCTAAGAACTGAGGCCCTATTGAGCGGGTTACACATAACCCCATCATTGGTATTGGGCATTATCTCCAATTTAGACCCCCACAAGGCTAGTGGTGGAGATGGCATACCAACTATTGTCTTGAAGAAATGCATGCCAGAGCTAGCGCCCGCCCTCTCTAAACTATATAACTACTGCCTCAAGGAATCCTGTTTTCCTGACTGCTGGAAGTCCTCATCCATTGTTCCTGTCTTTAAGAACTCTGGAGACCCCTCTGACCCCTCTAATTACCGTCCTATTAGTCTCCTGCCACTGGACCATAAGAATACTGAAGACATACTAATGCCTGGTGAAGACATTTTTTCCCTTCTTTCAAGGGGGAGGGGGGATTTCCAACTACACAAACATATAGTGTTATAAGTTAGGTTAGAATGGTTAGACCAAGTATCAATGTTAAATTAGTCGGACAGAGTGGAGGGAGAGAGAACAAAGAAAAATAGATAAATAAATACATAAATAAATACACGAATATGTTGGAAAATATATATATATATATATATATATATATATATATATATATATATATAGAGAGAGAGAGATGCTTTTGGATGCATCTCTGGTAGAACAAAATTATACTCACACATGGCAGAAAGTGATTGTCCGCTTGCATTCTGATGGACGCCAGTGAGTGCCCAACCATCAAGTTTCAGGGAACGCAGTGTTGGGGGGGGGTCAACGACCATTCCTACCCACCACCAACAGTGGGCTTGGGGAACTTGCTTTAATAAAATTTTAAACCACGAGAAGAAACGAACGGCTTAAAAAAATTGATCAAAATTGGTAAATCTCAGTTGAGACAAAGGAATGGTTGATATTTCTATGCCAGTCAGGCCCCCACCCAGTTTTGGGCAAAGTATTATAAAAATGGGACATTTTGAGGCTTTTGGTGAGAAGAGTAGAACCACAAGTTGAACAGATCAGCAGACTCCAGAGTAGTTCAACAAAGTCTACAGGAGAACTCCGAAAAGAGTTATCACTTAGATTTAGATCAGAATGTGCCTAAGAACTGACTAGGCCACCTCCTGAACCCATGATCATCTACCAACTTAAAACCAACAATTAGATGCCCGGAGTGAGCAACTAAGAGCCTAAGTCTTAAGGTATAACCATTCATCACTCTCATGGTGTGTTGTTTTTTTATTTTTTTTTGTTTTTTGATTTTTTTTGTTTTTTTTTTATTTTTTTTTGTTTTTTTTATTTTTTTTTTGTTTTTTTTTGGTGCAGTTTGCATTTTTTCCAATATTACCTTTTAAAGTTGAAAAGAATTGTCATCTCCCTCATTATATAACCATCAGAGCTGTGGTATACCAACTCCTGCAGCAGATTTCTGGTCATTTAAGATCAGTTACAACATGGGCATTCAACCAGACTTTTTGAAACTGTAGAAGTCACTGCAGCCAATGGTTGATCGAAGAAATCTGATTGCCATTATTGTATATTCAGTGAGCTCTTTAGCTCATCAGTTGACTGGATGGCATTATATTGGGACTCATTTCAAGACCATAAGCAAATAGTATTTTTGTAAGACTTCAGGTAGAAAACAAAAACATTTTTGACCTGTTCCTGTGAATTTCATTAACTTGAAAAGATTGTTGCAAAAACCTGTAATCCCTGCTTACTTGACATTTCTGTACTCCAATTCCATAAAAAAAAAGGATAACTTGAGATGAGGAATTCAGAAGTATTGCATTAACCCTGCTAGAGTTCTTGCCTCTGAAACATCACTTTTGTACTTATGATCCCAATCACAAGACACCTGACATGTCAAACTGGCAAGAAATTGTTTTATATTTTCTAACTTCACAATCATTTGGTGTCTTTGACCTCCTTTGATTGATCTGCCATTGAGATCTCAACCTATGTTGTTTTTAATCTTAAAAGTGATGCTACCAATAGTTAAAACACCAGGCAGCATTACTCTCAGAATCCCCAGGTCACCATTCCAATAGATATTTTCTTGCATATCATTACCTGATGCCAATGGTCTCAGCTGGTTGCAATATTAAAAAGGACAAGAAACATTCCCGCCCACCAAAAAAAAAACAACAATTTAAAGTAGAAAAATAAAAAAATAATGTTAAAAGGAGTTTGCATTAATTATAGTTCTAATATTTGTTGCTTCAATCACAATGATTGACATACATCTGATAAAGGCTAGAGAGCACAATGGCTGAAACCTTGTGATAACAACAACAAAGATGAGAACAATAGTCTCCATGTAAATAATAATATTATTGTTATTGATAACATATTTATTGAAAATATAAAAATGTGAAATTTATTTTATTTCAAAATTGTATTTCTAATACTAAAATACTGTCATAAGTTGGGCAATATTCTTATTAACTTGAGTATTATTATGATCAAGCATAACAAGAAATCTAAACTTGAGAACTTGGGTGATTTTTTTAAATTTTTTTACTCTTTTGCAAAAGAAGTTTTTATTCACCTGGGGTTTTTTTTTTGTTGCAGTTTTTATTCATCTTGTTTATTTTTTTATTTTTCTGTTCTTTCTTTCATTTTATTATTCTTGTTTCTAGTGATCATGTTTATTTTTTTTATTACAGTAAAAATAGACAGGAGTAAAAGAGACAAGAGGAAAACTTCAATTACAGCAGTTAGCAATACAAAAAGGAAAAAATAAAAGGAGAGAAAAAAAATACTATAGGACAAACAATCACTTACCAGTCATTTCTCATTAGAACTCTATCAAGAAAATAAACAACCATCGTTATGTAAACAAAAGGATTGGTTGTTAGGACTTAATGTGATCTGTTTATAGATATACTCCTGCCAAAATATTATTGATATTTGTGTATTTCCTTTCTCTTGTTTTGCTTTTTTTGTTGTTGTGCACAATATTTTAATTTCCTTGATCAAGTTTTGACAATGAGGTCTTTAAGTGTTTCTTTTTAGTTTCTTTTTTATTCTTCTTCTTTCTTTTAGTCATCTTGTTTCTTTTTTGTTTCAGGTTGTCTTCCTTCAAGTGGATCGTCACATTGAGTTTCACAACCAGGCTGGTATTTATTACAGAACAAGAATCCCCAAATTTGGCCGTGATATGTCATACCATACACCTTCCTGTGATATGTATATTGTTGGTGCCAGGTGAGCTTGCATCTACTGTTATATATTTTATTTATAAGCATATCGAGAACATTGTTCATATAA
Source organism: Acanthosepion lycidas (assembly GCA_963932145.1). Taxonomy (NCBI): domain Eukaryota; kingdom Metazoa; phylum Mollusca; class Cephalopoda; order Sepiida; family Sepiidae; genus Acanthosepion; species Acanthosepion lycidas. The sequence goes on from OZ010613.1 coordinate 974,087, forward strand.
TGCACATGACTGACAACTATATCATAGCTGAGGTAGATGACAATTTCCTCTTTACTCCAGTTTTTAAGCACAGGTAGATTCACCTATCATCTAGTTCAGACTCCTCCTCAGTCTTTTGAACAGGAATAGAGGTTTGTCCCTTGTTTCCTGTTTAGGATTGGGTTTCTAGTTCCTTCTAAAGTCTACTTCAACTCTATACTTTTAATGTCTCCATCTGAACTCTGAAATTTAACTTGCTATTTTTTAAAATTTTTCTTCTATCATCTAGTTCACACTCCTCCCCAGTCTTTTGAACACGAGTTGAGGTTTATCCTTTGTTTTCTATTTAGAATTGGGTTTCTGGTTCCTTCTAAAGTCTTTTTTATTATCTTATCTTTCACTTCCAATAACCTTTACAAACCAGTAAATAACCTATATCTATGAAATGGGGAAAAAATGTAAGAAGAAACTTCTACTCAAACAGTTTTTTTTCCCCAAGAACTGCTAATTTGTAGAACAAACTCTGTTGGTTTCAATTCCTGCTGGAATGGCTGCAAAACATTTTCCCCTCCCCAATTTATAGGCAGAAGCCCACAAAGGCATGCTGAGATTATTTCCTAGCCAATAAAACAGGCTGATTCTAGGTTTCATCTGACTCAACCCCAGTCTCTCTTGTCTTAGAACGCTACATTTGCTTGTTTGAACTTGCTCTTGTGTACCAAACCCATTTCTTATTTTGTGAACTTTTTAGCATATGACTGTTGCTTTGTCTTATTACTATAAATTTGCCTTGTATATATTATTTGCTTGCTTTATATTATTTTTTGCCCTGTTTTTTTCTTTTTCTTGTTATTGCTAACTCTGTCAATTTTGTTTGTTGGACAGTTCTATTTATTTTACATTTAACCATGGCCACTCACTCTGCAAACTTCCTGGGTGCTTCCTTGAACACTTCAATCTTGACCTCTTCAAGTCAAAGAGTCAATTGTTATCTATCTTATTTATCTTTATAATTTTCACTTCCTCACACTTCTTCCATTCATATCACACACCTTAACATATATCTATATTTCTGAGATGAGGTATTGTAAATATTATGTTGGTGCAAAAATAATGATGTTTTTTGACGTTAAAAATATACGTCAAAAAACGTCATTATTTTTGCACCAACCTAATATTTACACTATTTACATTGTTTGGACTGTTGTCCTCATCCTTATTGTCATTGTACTACATCTAAGCTATGCTTAGAAAATAATTTGGGCACTTCGGTGTGGTGTAATGGTTAGCATGCTTGTCTTGCTAGATCAATTACAACTGAGTAGTGTATTTGATCTTCACTGGGTGCCCATAGTTTCAGAAAAAAACAACTTATATTTGACATTAAATAGGTTATTAAATTAGCCAACCTAATAAACCCCAGGAAAAATAAAAATTCACAGTACATAAAAACAATCAATATGGTGTCAAGCAGTTAGGGGTGGGGTTTGGATAGAAAATTTCAGGATTAGATTTGATCTGCCATCTGTACAGTCAGAATTATGATTATGTAATTAATTTGATTATGTATTGTTTTCACAATAAAATTAGTGATAACCAATCAATGTTGATAAAATTCTCAGAATATAATTATATTTATATAAGAAATATACCTTGTGATTTTTAGTCAATAATATCTATCCTTATTAAAACAATATTGATAACTTTGAGGACATCAATTTATCCAGGAGTCTTAAAATTCCAATGCAGAATTCATCTCACATATAAATCCTAAAAAAGAAATTTTAGGATATATACCTGAGATGTTCAAATTATATTGATTCATTAGAATTCAGTTAAAAATATCTAAATCTATTTAACCATGAAATAATTTAAGTAAAAATAAAATTAATTTATCATTTTATAACAGAAATTAAAATTGGGATAGTCAACTCTTTTCCCTTTTCTTTATTTAATTTTCACATGTTGGATAATGGCCCATGTAGATAGTTTGTTTAACTCTTGTTAGATAGGGAATATGAATTTAAAAGACATTAAGTACATGCCATGCTACCTCCATGGAGTCAAAACACCCTCATTTCTGCTGTATTCTAATTATAAAGAGAAAGTTTCACTCGGCTTTTTCTCAAAAATTGCGACTTTGGGAAACAGACTCCTGTGTGGACGCTTCCCAGAACACTACAATCTTAACTTCTTCAAATCAAGAGTTAAGCATTTTCTTGTCTCCTTAACATCATAATCTTTCCTTCCTACTACCTCCTCTTACATTCATATCACATGACGTATTCCTAACCCTCCACTTTGAGTGACTCCCAAGCCTTGTATTAATTGAACTTAAAAATGAATAAAAAAAAAGAGAAACAAATGAAATTAATTGAATCAGGTGTTCATTTATAGTAGACTGACATGTTTCCAATATTTACTGTTTTGAGACTAACAGATCAATTTAGTATTTATTTAATATCTACTCTTCTTTTATGTGCTGTGTCTCTTCAGGATGTAGGTGATCATGGCTCTCCATCTCCTTCTGTCCCTTGTCGCTTTTAATAAGTTTTGTCTTTTTGTTATTTCTCCCAGGCCCTAATCTGCCATCCACTTACTCAAGCCCATTATGTCACACATTGTTTTCCCCTGTCCCTCTATCCATTCTGTGAGTATCAGATTTTCCAAGCTCTTCTTCCTCATTAAGTGTCCCTGAAATTTTGGCTGCCTCTTCCTGATGTTAAGTATGTTTCCTCTTTGTTTCCATTTTCTCTAAAACCTCATTGTTGCTCACATGTTCAGCCCATGTTATCCTTAGCATCCTTCTGTAGAACCATATTTATGTTGCTTCACATCTCTTCTTCATCTTTGAGGAGATTGTCCAGCATTCACTGCCATATTGGAGGACAGATATCACATAATAGTTCAGTACTCTATTCATTGTTTCTAACAAAACTTTCCTGTCTCGTATAGCATACATATTTAACATTTACTGTTTTGCTACTAATGGATTGATAAACTGTACATTAAAAATAAAATGTCATAAAATGTTTAAGTCATATTTTTCTTTCCAGTTCCCAAATTTATCGGCTGAACCTTGAACTGGGGAGGTTCATGACTCCTTTTCAAACTGATGCTTTGTAAGTTGGTAATTTATAATTTTTCCTCTTCATTTGGAGATTTTTATTTCCATTTCATTAACTTTATGTCTGGATTGGTTTAGAAATTCTACCAAGTGTTAGTTTATAAGATAAACATTAGAGACTGACATTTAATATTGTGCTGAAAATTTATATATATGATAACAGCAAACATATGAGTTTTGTAAAAATGTATGTCTTAAAAATGAATATTAGGGTTATATCTTTTTGTAAAATAATTGATTTCCTGTATCATAATTTGATGAACTTTTGTTCAAAAATAATGAAGAAGGCTTTTAATTCAGTTTATTTT